>KV453841.1:2175841-2237785 GCA_001661475.1 Tortispora caseinolytica NRRL Y-17796
ATGACCTCGCATAGGTACAGAGCCCAGTAGTGATTTTCGCACGAGTCAAACATGATCTGGGTTTCATGTTATAGTAGTATTAGATACAGAAGTATCAAAGTGGGCACAGAGAGACTCATAGTGAACTGAGCTACTGTTGATTCTCAAACAACCGCGGATGCACCGTTCTGGTAGAGTATGCCAAAGTGAAAACTACCAGAACATTTGGATCTTAGTATACGATTTTTTTTGGCAAGTTTTTGGCAGGTCATAAATTCCCCATTTCCCATGAATTTATGACTGAACAGTAGAGTTACCATTGTGCCACTAGGCCGCTTAACACTTGTGGGTGGCATTCCCTTATCTCTTAATGTTTCCCACAAAGTGTGGCCATGTCAAGGTGGCTGTTGGCAACATTGTAGACTTGGGCGTAAGCATTCATGCTTGCTGTTGCTTACATGCCCACGGTAGGCAAATACACTCATCGGGGGCATTCCCGTTACCCATAATGCCTCCGATTTCTTGTAGGGTGACCCTCACACGACACGTAGTGCTGAGACTGAGCCTTGACGGTTGTGAATTTATCCAAAGGCACCCAATAACCTACCCATACTTTGGATCGTTGTAGGCTTGTCAGTTACACCCCATTATCCCTTTGTGCACCTGACGCCGTCATGAATCTAGTTCTCAGTCGTAGAAGTGTGACTGGTTACGTTCCCGAGTGACCTTACTTGTTGTCATGCTGTGCTAAGTTGGCAGATCCAATTTTAGTACATACATGGCTCCAAGACCTTCATTATTCGCTTTGTAGCCCCGCGCGACGATGAAGGGCTTCTGGGGTTGCGCCGGAATGGCCAAAAAAACCATTCTCGCGCCGCAGGAGGGGGAACCCCGTCACTTTTTTTTCGTGACGACTCGCCTTGGGGCCGTGTTGTATCAGGATCAAAGAACTGATTCTGGAGCAACTACGGCTGCAAGACTTCACTGTGCTCCAGGTAGCCCTGGTGCCCTTGGAGGAGTTCCTGAGGTAGCGTTGAAATGGCGAAAACACCATTCTCGCGCCGCAGGAGGGGGAACCCCGTCACTTTTATTTTGTGACGACTCGCCTTGGGGCCGTGTTGTTTCAGGATCAAAGAGCTGATTCTGGAGCAATTACGGCTGCAAGACTTCACTGTGCTCCAGGTACCCCTGGTGCCCTTGAAGGAGTTCCTGGGGTTGCGCTGGAATGGCCAAAAAATCCATTCTCGCGCCCGCAGGAGGGGGAACCCCGTCACTTTTTTTTCGTGACGACTCGCCTTGGGGCCGTGTTGTTTCAGGATCAAAGAACTGATTCTGGAGCAACTACGGCTGCAAGACTTCACTGTGCTCCAGGTAGCCCTGGTGACCTTGAAGGAGTTCCTGAGGTAGCGTTAGAATGGCGAAAACACCATTCTCGCGCAGCAGGAGGGGAACCCCGTCACTTTTTTTTTCTCAAATATGACCGTAAAATCATTAAAATCTCACTTACATGCAGTATAACAATAAATTAAAAGTATTATAATAATAACAGAAGAGAAATCATGGTTATCTGTAAGATCGGGGTAATTTAGATGAACTTGCGAAACTGTATGTGTTTGACTTAGAGTGTGGGCTGATGGTGGTCGAATCATGGAAGAGAAATATATCAGTAACTTGCGAGAAATAACCACAATTCAAGTTATAAGTGAACCTAGTACAAACTGATCAATATATTATACTACTTATAATGAAAACTAAGCCATTACGCCAGAACTACCGCTAGTAACAGTGCGCTATAAGTGGACAAAGTGTGAATGTTGAAAGAGTGTCGATCTAAGACCGTTGAACTCAACTTCGCGGTGAAGATTCAGCCACGTATGTAATTTTATATGAGAGGGCAGTATAAACTAGCAGACAAAATAAGTAATATAATAAGCTAATGATAAATAGAAACTGCTAGCCATGAATCATATATGAATTGCTAGAAGAAACTTGACCTATAGGCTGGGCAGAATAATGCGTTTAGTCACATCGATATGGTAGACAGCTATGTGATCACCAAAGTAGAATGCAAGGCATACGACTACTTATCTGATCGATAGTAAATAGATCGAGAGAGTAAAAATTAATATAAATTATCCGCTATTAGTACCAAGCAGTTAGCTAAAGCCTGCTGAAATAATTGTAAAAGCCGAAGTAGGGTAACATGAGTTGTATGACACTCCCAGTCTTAATTGGAGCAAAAGGGCCTTTTCACTAATTACTTCATCTTTTTCGGCTTTACGCCATAACTGCAAGACACGGAACCGACAAAAGTTTACAGCTATGGGATTTGGTAGCTTTGACTTCATATGTTCAAATGCAGCCTTGCCTCTGTGCCTCTTGGTAGATATCAACCCGAATGGGGATGTGTTAGTTCAACAAGCAGAGATGCTTGCACAGTGCTATTCGAGAACCATCGAATTAGCCAATACGGTTATTTTTCAGACAGGCAATGCATTTATATCTATAGGAGCCTTGATTATGGTCGGTATTATGATATTGAACATAAAATCGAAATACACGGCGGTGGGCAGACTTGAAATGTTGAGTTTCTTTTATATGTATGGGTTGTTGACATTTCTGTCCTTATGTGTTGACAGCGGGGTGATTCCCACAAACAGCTCTTCCTATCCGTACTTTGTTGCTCTGCAAGCAGGATTTTCTTCTGGTGTATGTTGGTGCCTTATGCTGACAGGGTTTGTGGGTTTTCAGCTTTACGAAGATGGTACCCGAAAATCGATATATACGTTGTGGTTGTCTTCTATTCTCTATGGCGCTATAACGTTCATAATCGCCCTTGTTACATTCAAAAATTGGGGTGGTTATTTGATAAACTCGCGAAATACCACAGCGCTATTTGTTGTTCTATACATGATTAACATTATTCTGTGTGTGATCTATGTCATTTCACAGATTATCCTCGTCTTATTCACCATCGACTCGAAATGGCCGCTAGGCGTCATTATACTTGGCTCTTTCTTTTTTGTTGTTGGTCAAGTGCTTCTATATGCATTTTCCAGTACGCTTTGTGAGAGAATGAAACATTACCTTGATGGGCTGTTTTTTGCTACTTTGTGCAACCTACTTGCAGTAATGATGATTTACAAGTTATGGGATTCAATCACTGCGGAAGATCTAGAGTTTTCAGTTGCAAACAAAGAAAATATGTGGGATGTCCGTCAACAGCTAGAGTCTAATCGCCCGTTCATGGACAGTATTCCTTATGCCGACAGTGTTGAATACCAACACTAAAATCACAATATTGCATTCAGTGATGTGAGCCACCTGCTCACGTCTCTTTACACCCACTCTGCTACTCCAATCCACTAACAATACATTTCTCTTCTTTCTAACTCATAGATGCTTTTAAACCACAATTTTCCTGACTTGTGCGAGATCGAAATATACTACCTCTCTGCCTTACCCCACACGTATTTTGGGAGAATCCCGATTTCGATACTTTTGAACCTCGGGACCGTAACACTAGCTAGAGCTTAGCGTTTTTCTTACGGGATTCTCACTTTCGAACAATGGAGTTCTCAAAATCGCTGAATAGATCGTTCCCGGATTACATGAAATTTGTGTCACTAGGGAATGACGAGTTTCAGAGCGTGCGAAAGCCCTTGAAACCGGTAGTGGCCGCAGGTGCTTACGGCGGACATCTCGTAGGCCAGTCTATGATGGTAGCCTCCGAAACGGTAGAAGGTCCTCTCTTATGTGTCGCTCATTATTGCACTTTTATTAGACCAGGCCCAGTTGATATCCCTATAAGATACAGAGTAGAGCGGATCAATTCTGGTCGAAATTTCGCTATTCGAGCGGTCTATGCTTATGGCGTAGAGAAACTCGGTGAGCTTTCCAAAATAGTATTCTACGCTTTGTGTATTTTCAAAGTACCCGATACCTATATTCCAGGCAGCATGTATCATTCAAAGCCATATCCATCATATGCGGAACATTTCGACCCTGAGTCGCTTCCTGTGGCACCTGACACGGACATTCCAGCAGTGAACAAAGAAGTTACTGCTGCAGGAATCATATTTCCGCTAGAAGGCATTCAAGTGAGACAACCTAACTTTTTCGATCCTACGAACCCCTTAGGCAAATACAACTCGAGGCAGACTCCAGACTCATTGAAGTTTGTGAAGTTTTTTAGATCTACTACAAAATTCGAAGGATCACCCTTGGTAAAGTCAAGACTCACAATTGCCGCGCTGAACTATATCTCTGATCGCAATTCAGTTTTTGACGTAGCAAGAACCGAAGGGAAAGCCGATAACCTTGTGCGGGGTGCGTCTCTGTCGAACGCATTCATTTGTCACACCGTGGACTTGCCGCCCTTGGACGATGGCAGATGGTGGACCATGATCACCGGATCCGATGCAGCCGATGACGGCAGAGGGGTGTTCAACGTATACATATACGATTCCAATCGGCGTCATGTAGCTACTGTTGTTCAAGATGTGATGACCAAAACATCATCCGCCCCAGGCAGAAGGATTCGCTTAAATTCTTCTAACATATAAACTTTTCCATAGACCAGGCGTGCTATTGGCAGCACCAATTAGTAGTTATTTGTTTATTTACTCATTAATCAGTAGAGTTCAATGTCACTATTTGCTTGCCTCGCGCTCGACGACTTGCGGCTCGAATTTCACTAGATATATTGTCCGTTGCGGGAACTGATCGGTCCCGCTAGAGTGCGCAGTTACTCGCGCAGGGAATTGAGCGCCATCTAATGCTGCCTCTACAATTCCTGCAGTAAATGCCGCGCACGACAGCTGCGATATGTCTTTCGGGACAGATATAAATGTGAGTTCAATGGGGTTGTTATCTATGATCATGTACTCGTCCTCCTCCGATCGCGATTTCTCTAATGAGTGTGCACTGCGCCCGTACAGCGCTTTCCACAAGTTTTGATGTACATCCCGCATTAGTTCTAGAATTTCAATCGATCGAACGCCATTCTTGCCCTCGCGCAACATTACCAGTTCCGACATCCGGTAACCTACCGAATATCCTAACGAGTTCAGTCTTTCCTCGAGCTCGTTCACACCCTTAACATGTTTCTGTGAGTAAGCCACAGTCTCCGCAAACAGCAGCGCAAACAGCGAAAGCGATACATCACCACTTCGGCGATGCAGTGATCGGTTATATATGGACGTCATTTGTTTATATGTGCAAAATAGTTAGCGCTTCCGCTACCTGCACGAGGTGGAGTTGACCCTTTTAGGCTGTTTCAAGCCCTAACCTCTTGCACACCACCCTGCATCGCACATACCTTCACTGTTCAAGGAAACAGTTAGTCATTCCAAGGACGGACAGGTGGCTTGTACAGTAATTGTTTTCTGCTAAGGGAATCGATAACTAAGTACCACCATGTTCGAGGTAGGAGTTTACGAGGACCGCAACGCGCGTTGCAGAAAATCCATGGAAGATACCCACACTGTTAAATCGCATTTCATGTCGTCAAAAGATGCCGGATTCTTTGCCTTGTTTGATGGTCATGCTGGAAAGCAAACGGCTGAGTGGTGCAGATCTAATTTCGAATCCATTTTAGTGAATGAATTATCAAAGTATCCTCATAGACCTGTCGTTGAATCTCTCAGTGAGTCTTTCTTGCAGGCTGACCGCCAGATGAGTGAACAACCGTCACTGAAATCGTCAGGGTCTACTGCCGCGGTCGCCCTCGTCAGAACTGAACATCGACAATTAGGTCATTACCCTTTACATACAGATAGCCAAAGTACTAAAGCCAGATTCTTATATACGGCAAATGTTGGAGACGCAAGGATAGTCCTGGCGAGACGTGGAAAAGCATTAAGGCTGTCTCACGACCACAAACCAACCGATCCAGATGAGATATCTCGCATCGATAACGCCGGCGGCCTTATTATCAACGGTCGCGTGCAAGGAGTGCTAGCCATAACCCGAGCTCTTGGTGACTTGTCCGTAAAAGATTACGTTGTTAGTGCCCCGTTCACTACTGAAACTGAACTGCATTCTGATGACACAATGCTGATAATAGCATGCGATGGCTTATGGGACGTCTGTACAGACCAGCAAGCAGTTGATATTGCATCTAAATACTCTAATCCAACTGAAGCCGCTAAAGCTTTGGTTGAGCATGCACTTAGCTCTTTCTCCACTGATAACATAACGGTTATCATTATCAACTTCCTTTATGACAAGTCTTAATATAACGAACCTTATATTACGTTTCATCTCTTTCGCTCTATGAAATATCCTGAACATCGTAAGCATTTTACAATGTCTATCACGTGTATGCGAAGTCACTCCCAAATAAACCATCTTCTTTATCTTCTTTGTCCATCATATTCCAATCATCGAACGCCCCAAACGATTCTTGTCCTTCGTCCAGATTTAACATGCCATCAGCAAACTGAAAATCATCTTCAAAAGCTGAATTAAATACAAGGCCAGTGTTGTCAAAATCATTTAAACCATCTCCGTCAGCTGTGCTATTCTCAGCTTTGCTCTCCGCCTCTAGTTTGCTGGAAAGTTCACTTGATGCCTTATTCCGCTCAATTTCCTGTTCCTTTTTGATATGTTCCCGTAGAACAGTGGCCCCACGGCTTATCATAACTTCCAATACATCCAACGCTGCGTGGTATACTTGCGAATACCTTTTCAGTACCGGATCTGGATTCACTCGAGGCAATGAGGGAAAATACATATCACCAGCAAGTTTAGCGCCCGTGCTATTCAAAGCCTTTTCCTTCACTTCAAGGCGTTTAGATAACAAGTCAGCAACCTGCACCATAGATCCTTTGACACATTGAGAAACAGCATCAGCGTACTTAATGGCTTCCTCGTAGGTGGTTGCATCTGGAAATGTTATTTCAGGAATAGGAAACTTCCCTTCAGTCACAAACCCAGCTAGAGAACCATCGTTTGTAGCATCTGTGCCACTCAGAGGAGCATTAATCCCTTGGGCAGTAGGTGGAGGGTTCTGAGGAGCAGGGCTGTAGTTGCTAATACTGGCATTCGCCGTCGTCGGAGAAGAGGTGGCAGCGGTAGGCGCTGCTTTATTAAGAGTGGGACGTCTACCTCGCGTAGAAGTTTGCTTAACTGGTTGCTTAGAGGTAGGTTGCACTTTTTGAGCTTGCTGCTGTTGCTGTAATTGTTGCTGCTTTTGCATTTGTTGCTGCTGCTCCTGAAACTGCTGCTGCTGCAACTGCTGTAGTTGCTGTTTTTTTAGTTGTTGTTGCTGCATCTGCTGCTGCTGCTGCTGCTGCTGGAGTTGCTGCTGCTGGAGTTGTTGCTGCAATATTTCATTATCGAACGATGCCATTTTTTGTGTGCCATCGACGTTCACAGAAGAAGGAACGTAATACGGGCCATTAAGGGAAGACGAGTTGTTAGCCGGCCCGGAAGACATTCTATAAGGTCCAGTTCCTAGAGCTTCTTGCTGCTGTGATTGCTGCAGATGCTGAACTTGAGGCTGTCGTTGCGGTTGGCTTTGCTGTTGCAGATATTGTTGCTGATGCTGTTGTTGCTGCTGTAATTTATACAGTTGTGCTTGCGTTAACGTGGTGTTCCCCTGTACACTTGGCGGAGATCCTTGCCTACGAAAACCTTGCGCCTGCATTTGTCGCATGATATCCTGCGAATAAGGTACTGGTATCCTTGACGCTGTAGTCTGCTGCAGTTGCTGCGGTTGCGGCTGTAAATTCTGTTGTAGTTGTTGCGGTATCTGCTGCGCGATTGACTGTGGCTGTTGCGAGAGCGGTTGCTGTTGCTGAACTTGCTGTTGCAGTTGCTGAAGCTGAGGGTGTGGATTTGGAATCATTTGCTGAATCTTCGCAGCATTTCGCAAATCCACTTGATTCAAGTCAAGCTGGTTAGACAGAATATCAGGCCATTGTCTTTGGCTCATTTGGTGCTGGTTGTTTAGTCTCATCTGTTCAGTTATGCCTTGACGTTGGTTAGGTTGGAGGTTAGTCTGATAATTCTGCGGTATGCTCCTTTGCGAATTAAACTGGCTATCCGTCGGAAGCCCTTGCTGGAACTGATCTTGTGAAGAGTCCATGATTGCATCAAAACACCGCGGAATGAGCACCAGCGTATGTTAGAAGTGAGGGGTGCTGAAGTGTGTGATTGGGACTCATCTGAATCGGGTGACAAATGTCGTGGATTACAGAACGGTCCAGTGTCAGGGTGCGTGCACGTTAGTCCAATTGAAGCTCAGGGTGCCAGACAACTCGAATATTTTACCGGTAAATGCAACAGCATGAGTCACGTTCTATCTCCCTTCTACAGGCACTGGGGCAACCATAAATGCCTATCAATTGCTAGTGATCGGCTGAACATTCTTCGACATTGCGGCGTTTAACATTTCCATAGCAACAACTAAGTTACACGCAACGGCGGCCAATGCGACTTGACGGCATTTCAACATAGTACGACGATAACGTGCGAAATAGCTAGTTTAATGGTCAAATTTTCTCTCATTCCGGCTGGTGACGGCTACAAGCCGGTACTTGATAACGTGGGCCTTGTGTGCAATCTTGAGTCATGTAGACCAATCAAAATTCACGCAAATCGAGTCGGAGAAGGGCTCGATCGCCTTGTGCGTAGTAAGCTAACGTTATATAATTACCAATCGATTCGATTCGGTGCCGTACTAGACTCTAAGGGCCCCTCATAAGTCATCGATATTGACCAATAGCGATAATTTTATTTCGAACGGGCCTGTATTGGAACTCTAAAGTGATCAACGTTCTGTTAAGGTCTGTGATACTATTTGTGAGCGTCCTTATTGGTCAATTATTGTGCAAGTTTCCATCGCCCCTCTCATAAGCGGATCGGCTTTTTTTTTGTCATTCTTACATTTTTACTGCTATCATCTATTTAAAGTAAACGTTAGGCGCTTAATCGCACATTTATTCACATTTCAAGTCGTTTTGTTTGTCTTGAGGGACTCGTTATTACTTATTAGCGCGTGACTCTACCAGTTACGCATTCAGATCGAACTCCTTTTTTTTAGATCGACACAAAGCAATTCGCTCGCCTCCGTTTGAAAGTGTAGTGTTTCATTATTTGCATTCGATATGGTTTTAGTAATGATAAAGAGGGCCCTGATGTCCTCAAATGAAAACGGCAGTATGCTGCCGCTATTTGCGGGGTCGAAAACTGCTCGAACTTACAATTCTCTTGATCAGAACAACGGTCAATGTATCGACTCTGCGGATCGATCAGATTCAGCGTCGAACTCACGGCGAACAAGCATATCCAGTTCTAGTGGTTGGCAGTCATTTGTCTCTCCTCGTGTTGTATCAGATATGGTCATTGGATTATCGGACGGGTTGACCGTACCGTTTGCATTGACAGCTGGTCTCTCATCATTAGGTGATTCACATTTAGTTATAACTGGTGGGTTTGCCGAACTTGTATCAGGCGCTATATCTATGGGACTTGGCGGGTATTTGGCTGCTAAAGGTGAAACCGACTACTATATGTCGGCCATCGAAAGAGAAAAGCGGGATTTGGAATCTGACTCAATGGAACTTCCTTTAGCTGTTGCGGACATTTTCGCGCCTTATAATCTCTCTGAAGCTACTGTGGATGCGATAACTCAAGACCTGCGTGATAGACCTGATCAAGTTTCTAAATTCATAGTCAAGTTCGGACACGGTATAGAAGAACCAAGCGACGGCCGTCAGTTTAGCTCAGCTCTCACTATTGGCCTTTCATATTTTATCGGCGGCTTTGTGCCTATGTTGCCATACTTTTTTACTTCGACTGTACGCGACGGTCTCATGCTATCGAGCATAGTAATGGCATTTACGCTATTTTTATTTGGATATATCAAGACTATTATCACTATGGACACCAAAAACGCTGCTGTGTGTATTTGGGGTGGAGTTGGTATGATGCTTGTTGGCGGTTTCGCGGCAGGTGCAGCCTATCTCTTAGTCCTCTATATTTCATAAGCTAAACAGGATATCCGATGGATTGAATTTTGCTGCTTTTTTCATGACACCATCTATGCTTGATCTCTAATAATTCATGTCCGAAAAGTTACGATTACGACCTTATAATAGCGACGTCTTACAACGAAGCAAATACTTATCACATTTCTTATAAGAACATAAATAACAAATAACTTGTAATGATGCAAGCAGATCTGTCTCGTATTCTATACCTACCCACTCGTTATTTTGTTTACCCGTAGCCTCGGCGTAACGACTCAACTTGTGGGATTGTTCGACCTCTACGCCGTGTCTAGGCAATTCGTTAATCGAGAGAGTTTATTACATATACTTAGGGAGCACCTCTTAAATTCGTCGCAGACAGTACGAGAAGTCAAAGCGAGTATACCTATATTCATGACCATGGCTATGAGAAAGCAAATACTGGTGTTCACGCTCATTTGAACAACATTAGCTGACATCCCGCCCGCAATTCAGTTAGAACTCAGATTGAGCACATTCCATTTATTCAGCCGAGTTTTAGAATATCAACATTGAAATGAGACCGATCTGCATCAGCTGCATGTGCCCGATCGCTTGTATTAGTGTGACTTGCATCCTTTCGTTCCCCGCACACCAACATTTTCAGAACTCTCGGAAGTTGTTTACTCTGAGTTTTAGCTTGCTTCTTCACTCTTGTGAGTTTACCACATCTAGTTTATGTTGTTACCGTTGTGCAGGTAACATCGATTACCAATGTACTCTCAGATCCGCGAATTGAACAACCACTTATGCAAAGACTGATATGCCTTGAATATCAGGAATAGTAAGATGAGCCGTGCAAATTATTATTAGTTTTTACTAACCTTTCGGCGACTGTTAAGAACTTTGGATAACCAGAAGCAGAAATTCCGGATCGCTTTTAGTTTTAATCCTAATCTCAAGCTATTTCGTTCCAGTATGAGCTTCGCAAAATTACAGCACCTCGTTGAACTTGCTTTCTCAGCGTAGCAGCTAAAACACAATGACTGCGAGTGGATCGAGTAACATTGCACTGCCTTCTTTACCATTAAAAGGCTCGTTCACCTTCACCGAAGAAGATAATGGTTCGTCAAGTCACTAGTACTCCAGACGACTTAACTGAAGATAGTTTGGCTACAAGCCATCGATCGCCGTCAGCACTATCTCACCCATTGCGCTCTTTCAAAGGTCAACCTCCATAATTGGAATCAAGAGGTAGATCTAGTGCATGTTCTACGAATGATGACATAACCCTATGGCTTGTTAAGAAGCTATTACGCTATTCCTGTCAAGAGATGTGAACAATGACGCTCATTTTGCTGTTGTAACGTACCCGCTTTTCTATTTCTTCCGCTAGCAGTCTCTACATACTTATATAGCATGCATGTTGCACTGTTTATCTTTCCCACATAGGTGCACCATTAACGGCTATATTCTGGCACGCTAATCCTTAATAAATATACTTCACTAGCTATTTCTTTATTTGCATTATATTGACGTAACCTTATGGTTCATTCATTTGCACCTATTGGCTGAAGTTAACTTAGATTTCGATTCAATGCTCGACAATGTCGCAAGAAGTTATATCGAGCCAGTTCACCTTTATTAAGGGTTATTTTAGCACAGATTGGACCAATAGACTGGGTCTGGACCCGCATGTGACTTGGAGCATGCTAGACCAGGACATAAGCGAACAGGATGATGTCAAAGTGATATTCATAGTGCGACACGGCGAAGGGTTTCATAATGTTGCTGAGAGTCTGTATGGAACCGAAGACTGGGACAACTACTGGTCAAAGCTGTATAATGACGGTAATATCACATGGGGGCCTGACGCCATGCTTACAGATAAGGGAATCGACCAAGCAAAGTATGCTGGTGAAGTATGGGAAAACGAATTGAGGAAGGGAGCGCCGATCCCGCAATCGTTCTATTCCTCACCTTTATCGCGATCAGCGGATACGCTGCGCTACACGTGGCCGAATGTTAAGGCACAGTTTATAGAGAATCTCAGGGAGACTTACGGTGTGCACACATGCGATATGCGCAGAACGGCTTCTTACTTGAAGCATCGCTACCCTTTGTGGACGTTCGAAACAAAATTCAGCGAAGATGATCTGCTATGGGATCCCGACGTGCGCGAAACGGATGAACATCAACAGCATCGGGTGAGAACATTCCTTCGCGAGGTTTTCACAAAAGATACAAGCAAGTATGTCTCAATTACAGCACATTCAGGTACCATACGAGCGTTGCTCAGTGTTATTGGTCACCCTGAACGGACGGTGTTGCCAGGCGGGATGATATCGGTCGTTGTGCGCGCGCGTTCCTCCCGTATTCAACATAACAAAACAACACTTGACCAGGCCAACTTTTGAAGGAAATATGGGTATAAAGGGGCTTTTAAAGGTGCTCAGCCCTATACAGAAGCATGTGCATATTAGCCAATTTAAAGGCGAAACTGTAGCAGTAGACGCATACGTGTGGCTCCATCGAGGAGCCTACAGTTGCGCATGGGAGCTGAATCTCGGGATCCCTACAAAGGCATACGTCAATTTTGTGGTAAACAGGTGTCGCATGTTTAGAAATTACGGTGTCGAACCTTACATAGTGTTTGATGGATGTCGACTTCCTTTGAAAAGCGAAACCAACGCTCACAGAAGAGATCTCCGCGAAACCGCTGTCGCTCAGGCCAGGAAACACCTCCAAGAGGGCAACCCGGAAGAGGCACGCAAAATGTTCAGTCGAGCAATATCTATTACACCCGAAATGTGCTATAGCTTAATGCAAGCATTGAAGGAAGAACAAATAAAGTTCATTGTGGCACCTTACGAGGCCGATGCTCAAATGGCATATTTGGAAAAGAACGGGTTCGTCTCGCTGATTGTATCTGAGGATTCCGATCTGTTTGTATTCGGTGCATCTAAACTTCTCACAAAGATGGACAATGAAGGAAATGGTCTTCTTATTGATCGCGCAGATTTTAGCTCCGTGTCAAGGCTGCCTAGACTTAGTTCTTTCACTCCTGCTCAGTTTCGATTGTGGGCTATATTGTCGGGCTGCGACTACACTAAAGGTGTTTTTAACGTCGGACTAGCGCGTGCTTATAATATTGCAATCAGATCACCATCTGTGAACAACATTGTTGGCCTTGAATTGCCGAATGACCTCCTCAAAGAAATTGTTCGCGCTGACATCACATTTCAGTATCAAAGAGTGGTTGATCCATCTTCCGGCGAGTTGTGCCATCTTAACCCACTCGAAATAGAGCTGGACGACGAAATGAACCACTATATTGGCCCAGAAATCCATTCTGACGTTATTTCCAGTATAGCTAGCGGCCTGCTTGACCCTACTACGCTTGAACCGCGCCAAGCTACTTTATCGGATATTGGCCAGAAGCTTGGAGAAGTCTGGCAACCGAAAAGCTATCATCCTGAATTGACTCAAACCTCATTCTTTGATAGCATGAGGCGCAAAAAGTATGAAACCGACTGTTCGACCCCGAAAGTGTATAATCCTTCTCGCACTTTCTTTTTGGAAGCTCCCCTATATAATGCGACCACCTCCAACACTGAAGCGAAGATTACGGCTGAGGATCTATTAACTAAAGATACCGATTACGATGAGTTTGATGATTTAGATGAATTTGTGCACTTGGACAGCATGACTGAAGCTGAGGGACTTGCCAGCCGATACTTTCAGAATGACACAAATAGTCACTATGAAAGTTGTGAAGCTGCTCCCGCTGATTTTGTTGACGAGACTAGTTCTATTCCATCAGAAATGGGTACTCCAATTGCTGATCAGAAGAAAAGCGATAGTAACATGAAAGCTAATGAAGACTATGATGATGAGGACTATATACCAGAATCGCCTCTGAAACAAAAGCCGAGCTCCCAAGCAACTAATTCGCAAACAAGGAATATAAGTTTTATTCAATCATATTCTTTGAATTCTACACCTTCTACTCCCTCTTTGACATTCAGCTACGCGACGTCGCCCACAACCTCATATTTTTCCGCTACGAGAGTCGCTAGCGGTAAGCCGCAGACGAGTCCATTGCGGCTGATCAAACGCAAGCCATTTGAACAACTTTCTCGAAATTGGATTTCACCGACACCTGTCAGCAATAAGCATGCCAAAATTGACTTCTCAGACTACTACTACACTCCGACAAACAAACAAGCTGCTGACAAGGAGAATTGATAACCTCTATGAACGAAAACTTTACGGTGACCCGATAAATGAATGAATGAATCATGATTATATGTATTAGAAATAAAAGAATAGACATAGGATGAAACAGAATATGCCTTAAGTGGCCCAGGATTATATGCAGAGGTCTCATTGGCGGACAAAATCGGCATAGACCAACTCGTAGCCGCCAAAATCGTGAACAATACGATCAACACGAGTATACCCGGCAGCTGTAAGCTTGAGAGAGTTCAGTCTCTTATTAGCAGAGCGTTTGGATTGAAACAATGTCACGGAGAACCTGCCAGGAAGGAATATATCAACGACGTCGTTGAGGGAAAGGGTGGTTTTCCGTCCGGTTGAGTCTGTGGCAGATACGGGCACATTTGTCTCGAATGAGGCGTATGAGCACACCTCCTCTGGGGTGACGTGGATAGTGAGATATTTATCAGAATCTGGAATAAAGCCATTGCAAGAGTAGCCGCATGGCAAGAATGTGAAAGAATCGATAATGGCTTCAGGGTAGATATTAGCGATACCAGACTCACGGCAAACCACGTTACCGAGGACATGGCCAGAATCGTGCGCAACAAGTGAGTCAGTGCATGGACCGAACGAATTGATAGAGTCGTCGTCACTGGAAACAATAGCGTCGTCAATAATGGCGGTTTCTTCTGCAGTCGCTTTGTGAGCAGCACCTATACGGCCTGCAAAAAAGTTGGAACATTTAGTTCTGGATAGATCTGTCATTAGTATCTCGAGAGTTTCGTCAAACAGCTCGTCGATCACTTCGGACGCCTCGGTGGGCGAGCAGGAAGCATTTTTCATGTAGAGATGCCAATGGTGGGGCGAATTGACTTTGCCTATAGAGTAGGCCGCGCCATCAGGAAAGTACTGGTCAAGATGGCTCACCTCTTCCTCCCAAGACCTGTGCGGGTGCAATTGGCGGTCTGGAAACAGGAACTCCTTGCGAGAATAGAAAAGTTGGTAAGGATCAGAGGAGAATCCAACAGAGGTAGCAAGTTCGATAATGCGCTCAATGCCAACCAGCAACGTAGTGGTTCCACATGTTTTCAATATAAGCTTGTGTGGGAACACAAACATAGAGGACTCAGAGAGAAGGAAGGCTCTAAGCATGTTGTTGCTGACAACAGACAAGACCTTGCATTGGACTAAATCAAGCATAGACTCCCATTGATCCCGGCTGATAGAAAGCAATCCTGTTCCGTTGGGCATATCAACAGGGAATGGTGCAAACCAAACTTCAAGCAGTTTTTCGGGACCCTCAAAGGCGTCTGACGAGTCGAGCTTTACGCTCTCTCGGTGGTTAACGGAGTATCGCGCCTCAGATGCGATTTGGTTGAGTTGTGAGACCATTAGCGGTTATCAAAAACAAAGAAATGAAATGTAATTATTATGCGTCAAACCAAGTGTTATCTGGGCTTGAGCGGACGTGTAAAGAAGAGATGAAGTGCCTTCGACATATGCCAGATGCTCACTCCCTAGTATTCCCCGGCTTTTCGACAAAAAAAGTTCCAAGGAAAGGAGAGGCCAAATAGAGTAAACAACGAAGATCCAGTAAACAGAATAGGATCTAGAATATAGCAAGTCTAAAACGCTGTGACTTGATCAAATTTTCAGATCCCTCGGTTTGCTGTTGAGGGTGTTGGTAGGTCTAGCAATAGAAAACTCAAGAATGCTTAAGGCTGTAAAGATTTCCTTACAAAAAGAGCCTCAGGTTCACGTAGAAGACTAATCAAAATAAGTCACCAAATAGATACAATAAAATCGTGAGTTTATAACTAGTGTATCAAGATGAAGAGAGACAGAAGTGCTCAATTTGGTGTAATGCCTCGAGGAAATAAAAGAAAAATTAGCTTCCTGAGGGTAGCATTGTTAAGTAAGAAAAAAAAATTGGCTACTATGGCAACATTGGTAGTTTTTTAGTGACCACTTAACTTTCAAACTGATATATCGCGTACGGTACTGATTTACAATGACTGGAGACACGCCAAAACGTGGTATTTTAAAAAATGCTCATCATTTAACAGAAGAGGAAAAGGAAGCGATTGCAAAAGAGGCGGAAATCAATAGAAAACTTGTGCTTGAAAACACTCTGAAGAACAGGAAACTTCACGAGTTGTTAGTAGCTCAGCAGAACGATCAAGAACAGAACAAGCTTCCTAATAACGGCGATTCATCTTTCCATTTGCAATGGAATGAAGAAAATATAAATGCTAATGAGGCGGCAAAAACTCCGAAAATGAAGATCACTGAACCTGACACTCCATATGCTGGATCTCATGAACCAGAGTATTACGATTACAATGACGAGCCGGAAGAAATACCTGATTTAGAATTAGGTGAACCTGAAGTTGCCCCAGAAGATGATCCTAGCATTGAAGCATCCAGAATTATTGTCGATCCGAGTATACAGAAGCAAGAAAGTTCTGACGTAGTAGAAGACGATACGGAAAGCTCTACAAAACATAAAGAGTTCGAAGAGAAGAGGAAAAAACATTATGACCATGCCGGTGACGCATTAAGGATTGCAAGACAATTAGCCGAAGAGGAAGAAGCGGAAGTAGACGATGAGTGAATAGTAGGGATATTCTGCGTCTGGCTATACGATCTACTTCCGTATCAACAGGTTAATCGATCGATTCATTGTCTGCCTTACTCGGCAGGATTAACTTTGCGTTCTAATACTATTGCTGCATGATTAATAATAAATAAAGGTGAATAAAATATAAATAGAGACCGAAATTAAACTGCTTCCTTATAATCATTATCCACTAAGACCAGAACCATCCTCCTTTCCGGTTCTCAGAGGCAGGAATAACCTTTTCAACTTCAGACTCGGAAGAAGTGCCGTCAGAATACCACTTCTTAATACGTTCATGCGTGACAATTGAACCGTCATCTTGCGTATGGGATTCCCTGGTGACTCTTTGTCCGCGTATGCTAACAGACTTGTCATCAACCCCAGGATCCTCTCCGCGAATTAATGTAGTGTCACCGTCTTTGTTATAGTAGCGATCCCATCTGTCGAACATGGTGTCAAACATTGTGTCGAACTTACCACGGGCTTCTTTATAAGCCTGGTTCATTGCCTTCAAGTAAGCATCCCCGTCCTTGTTAGGATCGACGTCATCCCACTTATCAAACCATTCTCCCACAGACGGGAATGAAGAGGCAACAGTGCTGATGATAGGAACGCCAAAGGCATTGACTATGTCTGCGTTCGCAGGTTCGTTGTCTTTTCCTTGACGAATCTCCTTAGAGCGATAGCTTAAATATTTGTCATAGGAGTTGAACATTTCATTTAACTTCTCCTCACTATATCCTGGAAGAATACATCTCCATACTCCACGCTTATCCCAGTATCCAGTTCCGCCCATATCCATACATTTCACGTTCTGCAAAGCTGAAGGAACAGGGTATGCCCAGTCCCTAACTAGCGATTTGTTCGTAGATCTTTCACTAAATTTGTTGCATTCAGGCATTGTAGCAATATCTTTAGCTGTCCAAAAAAAAAAGGAATGATCTGGATATTGGGCGTTCTCTATATATATATTCTACGCTTACGGCATCCTCCCACTATTCAGCCAATCACCAAGCATCTTCTGAGTATTACGCCCACTATAAAACTTTTTGTGTACTGAAATTTCCATTTTCTTCCTTATACCAGAACGTGAGCTAAAGTTATTATCAGGACTGGGCATGACTGTATTTTGGTTTTGATGATTGATCGATTCAAGTGAGCGACGCGTTCTGCTGAATTTATTTGAGCGATAGATCGTTGCCAGAAGTTCAAGCAGTCATCTGCTCGCCTTTCCATCCTGCACTAATAGATTCCCGCTCACGAAGAAGAAATGTTTCGCTTGATCTCATAAGAACCCGTGCATATGATTTTGTGCATGCTCGAGTGTCAGAGAGATCATACATATATGTAGTCCCATATTTATATCAGGTATCCACTAATAATGCTTTGTATAACCCATTCCTTGCAGACAATTGTAGCATCTTCGTGTCTCACATTAAGTTCTTTGCTGGTCTTAACACCAGTGATATACACAAAGTCATATTTTGCAGCATCCAATTTCATCGCTTTGGGTTTCGACCCATTCAATAATGACACGCCCCAACCGTGTGTTGATGTATCAATTATCTCTTCAATACTCGTTGCATCCCATATATGTCCAAGTAGATATCCCAAGTCAATACCGTCCACATTGCTTTTCTCGCCCTTGAAAACGATTAGCACGCGTTTACTTTCCATAAGTCGTTTTCGATTTAAGTATTGCAGCCTCATGTTCCAGCCTAGCTTCATACCCAATGAAAACTGACCGCTGTGTATTGAAACTATAGCTCCTTCACATTTGAGAGAACTGCCTGCTGCTAGTAAATACCTTTCCCAAGGAGGCAATGTATTGTTCAAAATTGCATCTTCTATGAATCGAACGCTCAAACATGGAAACCCCAGCGCCAGAGCTTCCAAATACTTCCATCTGCGAGAATGACTGGTAGATATGACACAACCAAAGACTGTTTTGTTTATCGTAGAGTCTTTTCTGAAACAGGCGTCTTCACTTATCACATTTGCAAATCCATCTGCTAAAATTGTACCTCCAAAAGACCTAATCATTTTTTCGTATTTAGAATTTTGTTCTGTCCCGGACACGCTAAACAAAATACCTTCGAGTAGGCGTGATTCAATTTCCATATTCCCCTCAGAAGCTGCTGCTATTTCAAGAGCAGGCTCGGTTTTTACATCTTCTGCGTCTTCTTCATCCGTAGATTTTTGACTGGGGCTTTCGACTAAATCTCCTCTAGCAGGGCGCGCGTGACGTAATGATTTCATTTCATGGAATGTGCTACCATCAGCTAGAACAAACTCCACAGGACGAGACTCATGCAGCTTCGAAAACACTTTCCTTGTTATGAAAATAGACGATACTGGACACTCAATAGTTTTTTGGAACTCTGCTTCACCTCGTTTACGCATCGGTGCTAATTCGACCATGTTGGAACCATCCACAGCAATGTGGCCTTTAGATCCGCTCTCCGTGAAGTAAGAACGAACGACTTGATAGCGACCTTTTGGTTTATAGTTGTCGTCGAGCATCTTAACTTCATCGCCTTGACGAATTTCAAGCTTCATAATATGGCTGAGGGGAAGAGTGAATAAGGAGCCGTCATCAAATTTCACTTCAAAGTCATCTTCATTTTTTGATATTATTGTAGCAGTAAAGCAACCTTCGTTAGGCCAGAACGCAAACACACGAAATCTCTTTACATCGCTTGCTTCGTTAGCGGTGCTGCTTGATTCACTATCCTCATCCAGTGAAGATGCAATAGACTCCTCGTCGCTCTGTGAGGCAGTCAGTGTCGATGCTTTCGATGTTTTGTTCAATATAGGCGAGATACTAAATCGATTCTCAGCAGCTTCAACTTTTTCTGTCTTCCGCCTCAGAAAAGGCGAGGAGGTATCGGGAACAATTATGGGGTTTGACTTGGACATTGGCGTTTCCCCAACTTGGATTGCTTTAGATGAGTCAGACTGAGATAAGCCTTTGACATTGCCTTCGCCTGGATCTGACGACGGAATTACTTGTAGAGCAGACTTGCGAGTATTAGAGTCGTCAGAGGAGACTGTAGCGTCAGGTGCAGTGGAAGCTGGGGCGATATGGTCCAAGAGAGACTGTTTATCGAAAGAGTTTGTAGTTGGAAATATCGGTAAAGAATCGGTTTGATGAGCAGAATTAAATGCCATAGAGTCGTTCAAATCACTATGATCATTGATGTTGATTACCTGAGTTGGTTCGAATTGCGTTTGTTTGAAATCAATGACCAAAGACTGCGATAGCTGAGATTCAGATTCAATGATTGGCGGAATATCCCTTAAGTTAGCAAAGCAATCTACAGAACTGTCTAATTTGCGTTTTCTGGTAGTTGAAGGAGAAGGAGTAGCTGTGGAGTCATTAAAAAGTTGAGAGAGATCGTTCGAAGATACTACTTTCTTCTGTTTGAATGCGATAGGCGTGGTTGAATTTGATATCGAATTGGAGTTCGATATATCGACTAAAGAGTTATCATTATTGTTTTCAGGTTCATTATAATTATCGTTAAAGAGATCTATATCATCATTAGAATGCTTAGAAGACTGTGAAATATTGTCTTCAAATATGACTTGCTTCATAGACGCGTAGTGGGAGAAGTAAAGTAGACCTTGAATAGGTTGACGACCTGTATAAATTGACAAGAAACTGATACAAGAGACATACAGCACATTGTAGTGTAGCCACTCTTTTTAAGCCAGGTATTTGCGTTCCTGGTACAAACCACTTCTTCTGTTAGGGGTAAATATGCGCATTTATCGCAGATATATTACGTTCTTGGAACTGTGTCTGTCGTTCGATAATTAGCTCGTCAATTGTCGTTTCTGTTGTTGTATCAATTTTCACCGTGTACCCTTGATCTTGTAGTAGTGCAATAATGATTAAGAGTTTCGGTATAGCTTTTCCTAATGCGATCATTGTCAAGCGCTTTGGTGGGTGCCGTTTGCAAAGGAGCTTTACAGCCTTCGCGACTTGACCCTTTACTGAAGTGTTTGGCGATATTTTGACAAGGAAAGGCGATCTTGACTGATTTTCACTTAAAACAGGATGCTTGCAAATAGTTGCATCTGTTCAGTTAGTAATCCAAGTAGCTATATACCTTGTAACATTACGTACCTTTTACACGGTGCAACTTCTCAGTCATGTCGATATTAGAGTTCATGATGTACGCCTATGTATACGAGAATATAGAACAACGAAAAGGGGTCAGTTCACTTGCAGTCCAGGTAATGCAGTAGATATTTAGCTATAAGTGTTATTATTAAAAAAAGAAACTCGGTGACGATATTCTTTATTGATTCAGTCATAACCACGGTTGTACGCGTTACGATCTATGCAACATCAAACCGCTTTTGCACCCACCATTCCATCTGCATCATTCACGATCGACCGAGACCGTCCGCCCGCAAACCAACGCGCCTACACTCGTGCTGTTACAGCAATACAACCGGTCATATGTATTAAACGCCTTACACAATATTTACATTCCTCTGGATCTTTAAGATTAAGATTAAGATCTGATAAGGATACTTACCCCAACCCCAATGATGAATCAGACCATTTTTCAACACGTTATAAACAGGTCTGATGATTAACTTTTCACGCCGTTCCTATATAAACCACGCCAACTCCTCGTTTCGATTGTCGAGCCCCTAGCCTTTCTTACTCTGAGTCTTTTCAAGCTACAAATACGATCCGTTCAGCTACCAACATGTCCAAAGTGATTACATACTCGTATATCATATCTGGTCTCACTCTTCCGTTCCTGCTGCCCCTGCGCAAGTCTTTAATCATATCGAAAACGGCCTCGACTAACCAGCTGCATCTGCACAGATTCAAATCTTCATAATCTATCGCCACCTTTGCGGCTCAAGTAGCTGTTCCCGGCACCTTCGTACTTGCTCTTCCGCTTCAGGTTCGGATTAGCCTCACCAAGACCTTTACTAACATCGGTCAGCGATCCGTCCTCAAACTTCTTCTGTCTAAACGACGAAATTATCAGTTTCGATCCAGTGAAGAGAACCAGCGAACACGTCACAAGAAGCAGGTTCTTTGTCCAAAATTTGTTCAGTTCAAATCTACTATTGCGCATTAATCTAAGTTCAAGTAATAAAATAATCGAATCACCGAACTTTAAGTCGTACACATTCTTCCAAAGCCAGACCGCAACAGCAACAGCAGTAGTCGTTTAGTTAGCAATCGCAAGATTTGTTACATTACATAGTTTATATAAAAAACATCTCAATGCGTTCAGTGCGGATATATCATCGCACAGTCCGTTCCATATACGACGTAGCAGGCTCCCAGGCCAGCCAATCGCTCTTGTGTGTAGGGAGCAGCCCTAGCGCATCGATCTTCCATATACCAATACCTATCTGCACTAGTTGCAGTAGCATATATGCAAGTTTTGTCACTAGTATTTTGTCTTGTGTAGCCTCCGTAGAATAAGGTGCAAATGTCGCATTGATGCTCGTCAGCGCCTTGATCGGCGTCCAGAATAACATAAATGTTGTTAGAATACTAAACATTTGCAATGAATTTCCAGCAAAATACGCAATAATCGCATTCATAGGTATCATTTTCGCACTAGACGTGACAATCGACCATGCTTTGCTCACTTTCAATTCCTCTTGTGTCTTAATATCCTTCCGGCTTGGTTCGTCCTTGAATATGTTAGTTTATCAATTACACAGCCTCCGTCGCGTTGACTCATCAATTAAACACTTACAGTTTTAGTAATATTGCTATCGAAACCAGGCGGGTTTTGGATATTCGTATCTTTCAGCTGCGAGCTAGTAGTCGTGGTTTGTTCATAATACCATCGCGGCAGTTCAGTCATAGTTGTGTCGAAGTGAGAGAGGCTGTTAGTACGGAGAAGATCTGGCATTGTGTGCGGTTTGGCGGCCACTCTTGCCCCCACCGGTTTGTGAAACTCTCCATATCTTTATATTTCCGTCTTCGCCGCCAGTATATATCAGTTCTTTATCCTTCAGTACGCTTCTGACGACTTCTAGACCGTGCGCACCTTGTAGAACTATACGCTGTACTGTGTCTACGCCATCGATGGTGTACGGCAGTAAAGAAAACTCACCCGTTGAGTTGCTGCCAATACCAATAAATTCTGGAAGTATTGCCGAAACGTATTCACAGCCCCATGTATCGCGAATGTCGCCGTAGTCCTTTTTGTCTGCGGTCAAAGGTATTATCGGCGTTGTTCCTTCTGCGGTCAGACGAGTCTCTTCTTCGCTGAGCACTCGATACTCGCTGAATGTCTCCATTCTGGTCAATGCAAATATCTTCTTGCTGTTCCTGAATCCTGATTGGTGAATCGATCCGCTAACATTGATACTTTGACCAATAACTTCGTCCGGGTCGGTAATGCTAGGATCGTACACGTTGACCAGTCCATCATCGCCGCCCGAAAGCAGCAGAAACGGGTCGGACAAAATGTCCACGCTAACAACATCATCAGAATGTGCATCCATGTACGCCTTGACAGGGCTAGCCAAATTACGTAGGTCGTACAGCAGGATACCCGAATCGTCACCTTTCTGCGCAGTACCTACAACTATATCGCTGCGGCCTTCGCGCACCGCACAGCAAAGATTCTCGTATCCGGTGTTGACTACCCTTTGCATTCCTTTGCTTCGAACGTCGAATATACCAATGCCCTGGCTCCCGCTTACAAGACCTGTGTAGCTGTCAATGCTCTTGATCTGTTCAACATTGAACTTGATTTGATCGATCATCCTCACACCACCTCGTTCATACACACTCACGGTATCTTCGGAGTTACCACTAACGATACAGTTGCCTATCTTCGCTATTCCAACTACATAGTCGCCTTCATGTATACTTTCTATGCAATTAAATACTGCCTTCATCAGGTGCGAAGAAGAAGATGCCAAGTCTAAGTTACACTCAAACCTTATCCCTGGTATTAGAAATTGATTCAGTTGGCTTCCAAAATGGTTTTGTCGTTGGGATCCACTTGAATTACTTTGTCCGTATTCAAAAGACATTTTGGATCAAGTGCAAGCTTTATCTTCCTCATTGTATTGACAGCTTCTGGTCCAAGTTCGTGATCCAAATGATGGCGCTTGCCTAATCCAACCCCATGCTCGCCCGTGCACGTACCACCAAGCGCAATTGCTCGATCAACCATTCGCTCGACTGCAGCCGTCGCGATAGCAATCTTTTCGGGCTCATACACAATAATCGCATGGAAATTTCCATCTCCGACGTGGCCCAGAACAGCAGAAAAGAGCCCAGTATCGTCAAGGTCTTTCCTTGTATCTTTAACGAGATCGGGCAGCTTACTAATGGGCACCGCAACATCTGTAGTCCACACGCGCTTATTCATTCCACCAAATGCCTGCACTGCCCACAAAGCGTGTTTTCTGGCGGCCCACAGGTCGTCAACATCTTCCGGGGTAACAGCTAGTTGCACACTTGTGCATCCTTCTGCACGAGCAATGCGCTCAACTGCCTTCAATTGTTCAGAGGCATCACGAGGCGTAAACCCAGAAAACTTGAAAAGAAGTGTTTGCTCCTCGGGCCAAATGCGGCTTGTCTCCCCGCTGTGGTTGACGCATTTCATTGCCACGTCGTCCATGAGTTCCATTGCATTGGGTTTGATTCCAGATTGCACAACTTTGGCAACAGCTTTGGCAGAGTCTTCAATTGTTTTAAAACTGAAAACACCTACAGAAACATTGTCCGGCTTTGGTGTGAGTTTCACAGTGATCTCCGTTACCAATCCTAGTGTGCCTTCTGCGCCTATAAACAAGCCTGTTAGATTGTAACCGGCAGAAGACTTCATAGGCCGTTGACGGGTCTTTATCACCGTACCATCAGCCAGCACAACCTTTAATGAAATAATCCAGTCTTTTACTGTGCCGAATCGGAACGCATTCGTGCCTGAACAAGATGTGCCCACCATGCCACCGATTTTCGCTCCAGGACCTGGATCAGGCGGGAAAAACAGGTTGTGGTTAGCCAATTCCTCATTCAGCTCTTCCCATCCAACATTTGGTTGAACAACAGCTTGCAGATCATCGTCTAAAATGCTAATAATCTCACCCATGTTGTAAAAATCTATCGACACACCTCCTCTTGTTGGAGTGAAATGGCCTTCAAGAGAGGTGCCCCCGCCAAAAGCAACAACAGGAACAGAATGCTTATAGCAAATGGACATTATTTTACTGACCTCTTCGGTAGTTGACGGATACACCACTAATTGCGGTCGTTGATCAGGCGTGGCTTGATGCGTAGAGAAGCTGGAAGTAGAGTGTATCTCGAGAATGTCTTTATCCGTCGATACGCGGTCTTTCCCAAGCAATTTGGTTATTTCGCCAAACGCTTTCTTAAAGTCTGCCTCATTGCCAAATTCTATAGTCTTCAAGTCTTTCAAAGGCATCGTCGATTTCGAGTCAACTTCCTTCGAGGAAAAAGAACTCCACCACATGCCCAATGATAAACCAGAGATACCGCATAGGCCACCAATAAGTGCACTAAACGATTTCGAGCTGCTATTACTAGAGTAAAACCGCCTGCGAACTGGGACGCTTCTCAGTGAAGATCTCACTCCACTAATTGAAGCTATTCTAAGCATCGGTCTCTACTTTGTCGCTAACAAGTAAATCAAACAGCGCCAATTGGGCAAATATTAAGAAAATACACAAGAATTGATTAAATTACGCTTCAACAGCAACTTCCAGTCCAGATTAAAAGGGAAATTCTTGCGCAAAGTGTGAAGGAAATTTGTGGTGAGATAAAGATATCGGTACCTACGGTATCGCGTGGGAAAAGCGATTGCTGCAACATTAGAGTTTATAGGCAGAATTCTGTGAGGAACTATATAAATCTATCAGTAGAAACACCACTACGCAATTGCGCTAGTTACAATGTTATAGGTATTACATCTAGTACTTGTGCTAGCAGTGTGTCGCACTATTTAACTGCGCTCTTGGTGTCTATTCAAAGACACGTGAATCGCTGTCAGTTTTATAACTGTAACTCTATTAAAGTTTAGCGATTTTGTCCGATGTCCGGGGTAACAATACGCTACTATTCGTGCTATTCCCGAACCAGTTCGCTTTTATTTTCCTCCAAGATATTTTCGCTTATTTTACCTCGACTACCGCCAATCCTACTGCTACAATGCTTAGGACCACAGCAAGACGCTCCTTATCGCGAAGAATCACCACTTCTATACGCTCGTCGTCCGCTAACGGTACGCTGCTTAAACGCCCCGGTGCAAGATTCGCTTCCACTGCTCCGGCCGCAAAGGGCAGCGATATTCCTTGGATGATAACTGGTGCAGTAATCCTTGCCGGAGGACTATACATATCTGGCGGCGGGTCATCGGCTTCCCATGCTGTTCATGAGGCTGCTCATGCCGTTGAAGAAGCTGCCGATAATGCCGCAGAGAAAGCACAAGCGCTGACCGACGATGCTAAGGCAGCTGCGGAGTCGGCTAAAGACTCCTTAGAGTCTTCGGAGATCGTTCAATCGTCTAAGGAAAAAATTGAGGAGCTCGTCGAAGCTGGCAAGGACGGCGCTAAAGAGTATGCTCAGAAGGGCAAGGAACTCACCTCGGAATTACTCGAAACTTCTAAGGAGAAAGCCGAAGAACTTGTTGAGTCAGGCACAGAGAAATTCGAATCGACCGCACAAAAGGCTAAAGACTCAGCTAATAAAGCTGTCGAGTCTGTCACTGAAAAGTTCGAACAACAGAAAGAGTCGGGCGAAGCCTTGGTTGAAGACGCCAAAGAATCTGCCCACGCTAAGTTTCAGGCGGTTGAAGAATCTGCCTCAGAAGTCGCTGCCAAAGTCTCTGAAAAAGTAGAACCTGTTAAGGAAGCCGTCGAAGAAAAGCTCGAGAAAGTGGACGAGCTTGTCGGAAAAGAATCTAAATAAACACGTCTATGATGTCTTTCTAACTATTTTTGCCATCCTTGTTCGTTGCAAACAATCAAGGAAGGCACATTACAACTCTTATTTATATCGATAAAATTCATAAGCCGAACTGTAAGTTGACGTATCAGCAACAGAACTTCTACTACCTTCACATAGATTCTTTTAGCAAATTCTGCATGTCCGCCAAAGAAAACTTAGCCGTTCCTCCTTCGCCCATTCCTCCTTCGCCCATCTCTCTAACCATGGAGTTCTTCTTTTCCTGAATAGCGAGCACCCTATCCTCAATCGTATCATTGGCGATGAACCTGGTCACATGAACACTATCTGCTGTCTGGCCCATGCGATAGACACGATCAATTGCTTGCTCTTCAATTGCGTACGCCCACCAAGGGTCCATCATATAAACTCGTTTAGCGCAGGTCAGATTCAACCCCACTCCTCCAGCTTTCAGGGAAACCAGTAAAATTTTCGGAAAACCAGGTCTGCAAGGCTGAAAAAAGTTCTCCTTCGCCGTAGTACGCTGCTTCTCCGAGCAACTGCCATCAATTCGGCAAATATCAAACCCTTCTCTTAGAAGAGCAAACTCCAGCAAATCTAAA
This sequence comes from Tortispora caseinolytica NRRL Y-17796, assembly GCA_001661475.1. NCBI lineage: Eukaryota > Fungi > Ascomycota > Trigonopsidomycetes > Trigonopsidales > Trigonopsidaceae > Tortispora > Tortispora caseinolytica. Next base: position 2,203,154 of record KV453841.1, read on the forward strand.
TAAGATGTAAACTGTGAAAATACTACCGACTTGGATTCCGGCTCTGCCACTCTCACATCGTTCAAGCAAGTTATCAAAGCATGAATCTTAGCTGATCTATATCGTCCGGGAAGAAACTGGCCCACCGTAAGCTTAAGCTGTCCCTCGGCATTCCTTTTCCAATCGCAGTGTAATTTCAACAAATTATTTTTTTGAACGGTTTGACGGCATGTCAAACAATTCGTGGTGCCGTCTATAGCTTCATTATCATTGGACTGCTCGAACATGTCGATAACACAGCTTTGACAAACCACATGAAAACAAGGCTGGAAATATATCGCACTTTCAGGCGTAAGTGTCTCAGCACATACAGGGCATTCTTCTTTAGACAGGTTAAGCACAAACTCGTTCACCCTGTTGTACACAGCTGATATTTCTTCATGTTGAATGACTCCATTCATAGCTTGGTGGCTTAAAAACACTTCTAGCGGTACCGCCTTGTTTGCCAGTTCTAGTTCATTCCGTAATGCAGAAACAGCATCAGCAGGAGACGATATATCATCAATCGTGTTCATAAAAGCATTGTCCCTAGGAGTTAATATACCTCCATGATTGTCCACAAGGTATGGGTGTAAACATGCTTGGCGAAGACGAAGGATTTTAGAAAACAGGCTACCAAATGCCTTAATATCCCTTTCTGCTTTAGATTCGTCTAGTATATCTGCTCTGATAGTGTTGCGAATCGAGTCATAGACTTCGCGCTCGCCTTTTGACAAATTCACTCGGTGTACAGTTATCACACGAGGAGGCAGCTTTATTAGAGGTTCACCATTTTCATCTTTCATTTTCTTTGTTCGCCTTAACATGAGTGTAGTGGATAAGTGCTTCATTATCTGGTACACCTGTGCAGAATCACCCCGGGCAAAAGGTGTGGTTATATGTTTTTTCCACACAGCGTGTTGGGCCCACGGAAAATAGCAAAGAAACCGGATTTGTGAGTAGAGATCCTCAAGTGAGTTTATGATTGGTGTTCCGGTAACACTCCACCGCCTGGTGGCTTTAAGATCGCAACAAGCCTTAGCTGTGATTGTATTGTATGATTTGATAGTATGACCTTCGTCGAGGATAACACGGAAAAAGCATATATCAAACAGTTCACGAGCAGTAGAAGACTTCGCAGATTTTCTGTATTGAGACTGCACAACAGAATACGTAGTAATGATAATATTGGGAATCTGGCCTGGAGGTTCCGAATTGCAGAGCAGCTCGGTAAGGCTCGTTTCCCTACCTGAGCCATAGTAAACATGAACTCGGAGAAACGGACAAGCGCGTTGTGCCTCTGCTTCCCACTGTCTGAAAACGGAGGTTGGTGCGACCACCAAAGTAGTGTGAGGAGCAAACTTGAGTTCAGCCCCAAGCTTCTCTTGAAGATGTTCCATGGCCTTTTCTGAATGACCGGGAACATATCGAGAGCTAGCAATCAATGCTAACATACTTATAGTCTTCCCAAGGCCCATATCGTCAGCCAAGATACCACCCGATGTGAAATTAGTCACATATTCGCCTTCAGTGCGAACTTCATTTGTATGTATATCCCGAAAAAGATCGGTGCCAGCTACAGTAATTTTCTGCAAATTGGGGGCAAGATCACGCTGTGGGTTGTCTTGAAGCCTTTCTCGTTCCATAAGCCAGTACAGTCCTTGTCTTTGATAACGGTGCAACTCAACGCCAAAATCGTCTGCCACTTTGCCTTCTGGTAAAGGGCCTTCAAATTCTTGCGCTCCAGTGTATATACTGGTGAGTTTATCCATATCGAAATCTTTCAGCGTCTCTTTATACTCGGGCATGCTGGAGATCTTTACGCCAGAGCTTTCTTGAAAAGTCGTTTCTAGCTTCCTAGCTTCTTCGCGCTTAGAATACCAGTAATGTCTTTTGCGAGCCAAGACATTTTGATTTAGCTCATTAGTTTTCGGTTCATAAATATAGAAGCGTTCTTCATGTTCCTGTTGCTCAAGGCGCACAGCTTTAATTTTCTTGAGTTCTGGTTTGGCGTAAACTGAAAGAATCAAGTTTGTATAGTCTCCAATTCTGTACTTGATATTCGGTCCATGGTTAGTCAGTTTATATCCATACCCAGGTTCCATGTATTCTAAAACATCATAGTAACTGTTTGGGGATAGATTGCCAACATCGTAACGTTTATGATTGTGGATTTTGTCTCCTATAAAATAGCACAAACTATCTTCAGGTAAATGCTTTCCGGACCTCGTGATTTCCATTTTAACAAGAATCTTTTTAACAAAAACCCATTTGCAGTTATGCATGATATTAAGTGTAGATTCATCATAGCTTTCCTTCGGTAAGAATGATATAACAGTTTTATCCTCAATTCCTTCAGGAACATCATCCTGCTCTTCGTCATTGGACTCAGAATATTTTTTCTTCTGCAGGTTGATTTTGTCCACCAGGTATCGAGCATTAGATTGGTATTCTAAAATATCAGCCAAATGCTTGTGGTAAATGCGTTCTTTTGCGACCTTACATACAACAGAGAATGAAGATTCCGCAGTTAGGTCTCGTCTGGCAGGCATATTGATCTGGTCTTGCATATCATCGACCGATCGCATAATATTTATTGCGTCGATGATATACTCACTAATTTCGGGAAAACAAAGGTTTGAGGCATCCAAAGCTCTGGGCTCATTTGCTGGTGCTACTTCGTGATGAACATATTCAATGAAGAACTGAATAAAGTCGCGCAGTGAGTACACGGGGTCGGGGATGTGAGATTTAGAAAATAGTCTTTCAACTTGAGAAAATAGCACTGCATCGCAGCCGTATATCGAGCAAATCGGTTTAAGGTAGAAGGCAAGAATAAGGCCAGCCGCATTCTCATGATTCCTGTAGTCAAAGTCGAGTACAGTGGCTAAACCAGGATGAAAACCTTCTTTATGAGAGACGGATCTGGTTAAGTCAACCTCCCTTGGAATGAACAACTCTTCCGGGTGTACTTTGATACGTTGCATTCTTCTCGATCGCGTCGCGTAGCCTTCAAATGTTTGCCGCAAGTCGCATCAATGTCTAGCAAGATAGTCGTGTCACAAGTTGTTTTACACTAATAAAACTATATATAGCTTATTTTTATTTTGCTTTAATGTAAGAAGGATGCGAACGTTCTATGTCTCTGGCGAGTGCTTGTATAAAAGGCGTTCGCTTAACTGAATCAATATCGAAGTTAAGGTCGCGCGCTCTTCAGTGCAAGCAACTTTACAACTGTGTGTGCCAACGATATATCAGCGTAATGGAGAAAACGTGTACAAATACGTATACTGATTGCAAATAAGCGCTATAATTCCGCATGCGTATGCTATATGTAGCATTTGTATAGCAAAGGGTCATTAATAGGCATCTCAGCTCGGTCGCATAGCTAGTATATATGTTGGAGGTTGCGATTATCTCCACATGGCAGAAACTATAGAGTCCGCACCGACTAAGCTAAGAGCCTTGTTAATGTACTCCTCTGAAGCAAACATCAAGGCCAGCTTGAATCGAGTCACCTTAGGTAAGTTAGTCATTAGCTCCGTAGCCTTCTTTTTGGCGTTTTCAATATCGAGGCTCAGTACATGGTTGATGCTTTCCAGTACCATATCTAAAGTCTCTGATTCTATTCCACCAATGTGAAACAGTTTCTGCAGCCCGTTCAGCGATGAAGGAAGGTTATCGAAAATGAATATGAGGGCATGCGACCGCTGTTTTCCGGAGATTCGAGATAGGCTATGCAGGACATATGGGCTGAGTGTGGTTCCGGCAAGGCTCGAAATAGAAGTGTCGTTGTGTGCACTGTGTACATTCGTCGTACTAGCGACCGCAGATTTTTTACGATGTGGAATCTCCGCAGAAGTAACGGGGGTAGTGTAAGCGCGATCTATGGTCAAATCCGGCGTGGCTTCCATCTTTGAAGCTAACGGAGGTAGTCCGCGACTTACAGGAGACCCATAACCAGCACTTCTTCGTTGACCAGAAGCGGAATTCTCAGCTTGACTTGTCAATGTCGCAAAATACAAATCTATTTCATCCAAGGGCGGGATCGATGGCACTTCATGGACAGGAATAGACCGTGATGACTCGTGAGTATCATCAGCAGCGGCCGATTCGCGCGCAATAGCCCGTTCCAAACCGATCAATGCCAATCTAGTCGCTTTATCGTCGGTTATTGAAAGACTTTTTTGAAAATCAGATAAAGCGCCTTGATAATCGCCCAGTTCTTTGTTCGCTAGTCCTCGTCTGAAGAGCAATTTACCTGCCAGAGGTATATCATCAGTCAGCATACTCAAGCCATCAGAAGCATTCTGCTTAGCTAACCTCCAGTTACTCAGTTTGATATTACATTGACTGATGTTCGAGTACACAGTTGCCTTCTCGATATTTGTTCGCGCTGCAATTAACGCCCGCCCATACAATTCATTAGCCGATGCATATTCAGAGTTCCGATACGCGCTATTTCCTCGATCCTTCAATACGCCATAATCAGCGTTCATAATTACCATGAATTAAAGAAAGCGAATACAATTAATAATGATAATCTGAAAGTATCCCTCCGCGTTCCACCAAGTTAAGGACGCAGAGATCGTTGTGAAACTCAAAGTATACGTTGTGAAACTCAAAGTATACGGAAAGCATATCCTAGAATAGGAATAGAACACTATCTATTACTTCTAGCCGCGAGTACTACGTGTTATACCATGTAAACCTCTACAGAGATATCAAACAGGGGCAAATTCTATTGAGGTGCTTTCGATATAGTGGTATATATCTCATAATAAATTTAGTACAGAAATAATACAGATAAAGGCAAATTAAAAAACAATTCATGCAAAAAAAGAAAGATTGCAGCACCTACGATTCCACTGTGGTCTCCCACCAGAGTACTAAGCAGGCTCTCAGCAGCTTAACTACAGTTGATCGGACGGGGAACGGTGTTTTCTGCTGGATATGGCCGCAACCGATAGAGAAGTTAGTACTAACAATATATAGTAAAATCCCTATACATGCTTAAATATATCTCTGTATTCAGATTATCTTGTATTATAATAGGCTCCTTTTTAACAACACAAATTAATCTCGCTTTGTATCAATTTCATCTACAATAATAGTCACGTACAGCACTTCTGCGACTTAATTTATATCTACTATATGCTGAGACATGAGCACAGTAGATTCGTTCGACTACACTTGAGTTGACGCATAAGCTTACAGAAGAAGTAAGCTCCCCTCGTTTTCAAGTCAGCTTCCAATAGTATACACTACCATTGCAGACACTTGTAGGTACGCCAAACTAGACTATACAGCCTGCATCCCTCAATCCATTTGCTAATGTATTGATTTGAGATCGGCGGTAAAATCAGGTACAGGATAATGATAATTTAGGGTTGATACTACACGTTGCTATGTTGGCTACATCACACAGTAGGGCACTAAGCCGTCACGTTGCTGGGAAGGGGAGAGAAGCCATGGCTCTGGACGCACAGACCCAACCCAATACGTTCCACATACATACCATTAAATAAATATGGCTGTAGGCAAGAATAAACGCCTTTCTAAGAACAAGAAGTCTATCAAGCGAAAAGCTGTTGACCCCTTTGCACGCAAGGAATGGTTTAATGTCAAGGCCCCCTCCATGTTCGAAACCAGAGATGTTGGACAGACCTTGGCCAACCGTTCTACCGGTTTGAAGAACTCTGCAGATTCTTTGAAGGGACGTGTTTTCGAGGTTTCATTGGCCGATTTACAAAACCAAGAAGACCACGCTTTCCGCAAGGTACGCCTCCGTGTCGACGAGGTTCAAGGAAAGAACTGCTTGACTAACTTCCACGGAATGGACTTCACCTCTGACAAGATTCGATCGCTTGTTCGCAAATGGCAAACTTTGATTGAAGCTAACGTTGCTGTTAAGACTGCTGATGATTACTATATCCGTGTTTTTGCTATCGCATTCACTAAGAGAGCTCCTACTCAAATTAAGAAAACCACTTATGCTCAATCTTCTCAAATCCGTGCTGTTCGCAAAGTCATGACTGAGATTATTCAACGTGAGGTTTCTAACGCTACCCTCCCTCAGTTGACTGGCAAGCTCATTGCCGAAGTTATGGGACGTGAAATCGAAAAAGCTTCCGGAGGAATCTTCCCTCTCCAGAACGTTTATGTCCGCAAAATCAAGCTTCTCAAGCAACCCAAATTTGACCTTGGAAACCTGCTTGCTCTCCATGGAGAATCTTCCACTGATGACTCCGGAAAGCCTGTATCTTCCACATTCAAGGAGGTTGTTCTTGAGTCTGTTTAGAGATGATTAAAAGCCTATGAATGTACTAAGAATTATTATTAAATAGTGATCTATGTAGAGAACGTACCGAAAGCCAACCGGCTAGAGCGATAATACGAACTTTTCGACTAACTTGCAGAACGCCGCAGGCTGTTCGGCAATAATCCAGTGCCCTCCTTGCAATGTTTCAATCTTATAATTGGGGAATAAAATTGGTATTTCACGATTCAGCGCCGTTGCCGTTATGTAGGGAGAGTCGGAACCTTTAACAAAGAGCGATGGATTGGTGTAGGTTTTCAGCGGTCTGTCATAGATAGAGTAGTCAAATAGCCCTACACTGTTTAAGGAGTCCCTTAATATATCTAGCGGAATGTGGAATTTCAGAACCCCGTGGACCATTGAAGCATTGGTTAAAAGAAAATGAACCAATGAGGGAGATGATACAGTATCAGACAGATACTCAGAGGCCTCTTTCCTCGACGAAAACTCCATAGAGTCAATTTCTTTCATAAGCATACAGTAAGTGTGCATCTCTGATCCAATGGTCTTTGAAATTGGGGCGTTTTCTACAGGTACAATGCCTCGAGACCGATCTGGATATGCCAATGCATGGGTCATGACGGTTTTTGCGCCCATAGAATGACCAATGAGCACTGGTCTTTGCAGACCATGATCCGATATAAATCTATCAAGGTCCTCTGACATAGCTTGATAAGTGTGAGGTTTGGCATGTGGGCTCTGTCCGTGGTTCCGCTGATCTACGCAGTACACATTAGTTCCGAGCGCTTTAGCAAGCGCTTTTGCTGGGGTCCTATTGTTGACCTTGTTGCCAAATAAACCATGCAATATTATGATAGGCGCGTCGGTTTTTGGTGAAGAAGCCGCAGGGGGTTTATGAAGATCGTAAACAAGCTTGACAGTGCTAAACCGACGCACTTGTCTAATCATCAAGCCGTTCAATAGGTGAATGAAAGTAGTGAGCGGTTGGGAGAGCGACCAATCAGAAGAAACTATTTACCACTACCACACCAGTAAAACTACATCGACCAACCTTCTTTCCTGATTTACATCTATTACAAATTCAAAGATGATTATTCCTACAATGTTAGCGGAGCCTGTTAAGTGGGCGGCTACTAATGCTGAAGCAAGAAAGAAGGTTTTACACTTGTACCGCCGTTTTTATAGAGGTGCACCGACTATTGTTCAGATCTTCGAGCTAGAGATCCCTGCGTCATCTATACGCACGCGAGTCCGTCAAGAATTTGAACGTTATCGCTATGTCGAAGATCTTCCTGCGATTAATGTCCTCTATGCCAAAGGCCAAATGCAATACCAGGAAGTCATGAACTTGTGGATGCAGAAGCCTCAACTTATGAAGTACCTAGCCGACACTCCTAACGGATTGCCCCTCCCCAAGAAGCAGGAAACATTCATGGACAAATTCTTGTCTGGATCTCCTTAATGACCTTATTACTCATCAATACATTTTTACATTCGTATTTATCTGTACTTTCAATACCCTGTAGACTTCGATTTCTTTCTCCCTTGGGACCGTTTTAGCTTTAGCCATGAACAAGGCCTTTCAGGATGCAACTGCGGCAATCCAAGCACAGGACATTGATTTGCTTGTTTCCTCGCTGGTAGAGATTAATGAACAAGCGAAATTGAATGTCGACAAAGATGTCTATTCCATATCACTTATAGACATGAAAACACTTTCGACTTTGATCAAAACTATCTACGACCTGCTAGCGCCTGTTCCCGTGGAACAAACCCACGAACAAATCAAAATTGTAGCGCCACGGATTGTAAATGTTTTATTGGATAATGGCGATGTTGCGGATGTCCTATGTCGCAGTCAAACTTTCACTCTCATAATACTTATAGTCGCCCAGTACGATCATGACACCGGATCATCGCACCTGCCCTCGATCCTCGATCTTCTCAGTACACCCGTACAGTTAGCCAGGCTGTCTAAAATGATAAAGGGTCCAGCTTGGTTTAAGTCTACTGTTGCGTCTGCTCTAGCCCGTATTCCTACGTCAAGGAATGATGGCGTCGCCTCAGTTATCGAGTTCATCACTTTGACTAACACTGCTACCATACTCGATGCAAATGCCATCGCACACGCTGCGAAACTTCTGTCTAGTGTTCCCTCTTATGAATCGAAAGCTAATTATTACGGGAATGTCTCCGATCAAATACTTAATATACTATCGCGCACAAACTCTGAACCTCTACAGGCCAGTACTTGTCAAATCCTCTCGTTAATGCTCACGACTAATACGGCCCGCGAACTGGCCCAAACTACTATCGATCAAATAATGGCTCCACTAACTCCTCCCTTCAAGCATTCCATTACCTCAGAGCAACTTTATTCTTCGCTTTACCGACTTTCGATAGTCTGCCGTTCTTCTGACCTGTCATTGAAGCTTCTCTCATCTTCCACCATTGACTTCTTGTGGAGTTACTCTTTATACTTGAACACTACAAAGCGCGCTAAAGGTCTTGAACAACAGCTTTTGCGTCTTTATTTCTCAATTTCTTCTAATTCTACAAAGTTCTTGCACCTCGCTAAAAGCTCTGCTTCGTTAAATAGAGACTGGCACTTCGCTTCCTCAGATGACGGTCGCGTTCAAGTGGATATAGGCCCCACGCTGCAAGTTCAGTCGCCAGAAGATCTCATTAAACTTACCGAGTCTGCAGTTTCTTTGTTGGCTGAACTGCTCGATCAACAGCCTGAAGAATTTGTACTGGACGTTTTTTACTCTGCCTTCAGGCTTTGGATGGGTGAAAGGAATGACGAGAAGACAGATCCACTAGCATCATTGGCAGTAGCTAAACTTGTGGAAGTGGTGGTATCTGATCACAAGGAACTGTTGTCAAAAAGTCCATCGCGCTTACTTGACATGCTTTCTACCGTCATTGACGAACATTATGAACATCTCAAAGCTAAAACACAACAAGGCTTGTCGCTAAATATTGTTTCTGATGTTGGAGAGAATGATTCTGACGACGAAGACGAAGGTCAAGAAGACGAAGAAATAGTCAATAGCTCTATGTCAATTGCTAGCATGATTTTACTTGACTCTGAATTGTCGCAAGAAAGTCGCGACCTTGCAAATACTCTGAACGAAAAACTAGAATATATTGCTGAACATGGCACCCCAGTTCTCCAGTCTGCTACACACACACTACGCATTGCTCTTGATACTATATGCACTACTGATACCTCGGAGCCGAGTACGTCTGCAGTTATATATAAACAAGCCATAGAGAAACTCAGCGATCCGTTGGTTCCTGTTAAGGCACATGGGCTAAACAATTTGAAGACTCTTGTTAACAAGAGAGACCCTATAATTGATCCTACTAAAGTGTCTTCAATTGTTTTGCGCCTAATGAAAGACGATGACTCATTTGTTTATCTAAATTGCGTGAAGGTGTTGGAATCATTGGCACGGGTTTATGGATCTGAAATTCTAGACCGTATTTTTGTGGCCTACACTTCTAAAACTGAGCTTGATCAGAGACTTCGATACGGAGAAGCAATAGAGAAATGTTTACGAATAATGGGAGAGTTATTTTGGCGGGATAAAGCGCAGTACTTATGTTTACAACTCATCAGAATTGCTGGGGACTCGAAGTTGGATTTTAGATGGAGAATGTCTTCATTGAGTATCCTTGGAGTAGCATGTGAAAGTAATTTATCGGGACTTAGCGGAATTGTGTGGCCTATTACAGACTGTGCATTGAGTATTTTGACATTTGATAACACCAATAAACAGGAATCTATTATCCTGCGAAGAGCGGCTCTGGTGCTGATTGCCTCGATATTTAGAAGCATGGAGTCGTTTGGTGATTTTCCACAGGACAAAGTGCGATCAACTATCAGCACACTACGGTACCTTAGCGAAACAGAATTCGACAGTGTTGCTAAAGATCAAGCTACTACAATTCTTGATATTATTAAAGATGGCTTGTATTCAAATTTGCAAGCTGTTTGATTCAATCATTATTATCATTAAGTTATCATGATGACCGCAATATTAGTTTTATCGGTCATTATTGTTCAACGGCTTTTCCATCAGACTTTGAACTAGCATCGCTAACCCATAGCACATTATTGCAGCGAATCATTATCTCGCCTACTGGACCTTTCAAGTCACCTGCTATGTACTCTATGGCATCGTCCATCTGTATATTCATGTAAGAATCAATCGACAGTAAGGTGCCCCGGTATTCAGTTCTGTTCCATTTTAATCGAACTATTACAGGTTTGCCTACCAGGTTTTGCATGAATGGATTTGGATTAATCGGATCTAGTGACATGTTCTTGATGCGATAATGTAAAAAATATTGCGCTGTTGCACGACCGTTTTATTTATGCTAATTAGGAGCCAAACACTTTCAACTAATCCTGTTTATTGTTCGAACCGAATCGCGACTCCACAGGGAACCTCTGTAGGTTAAATCCGATCTTTAATATATTGATTAAGCGGCCTTTCAAAAGCAAATAAGGCCGCGTAAGCTAGTTTCTGTACTGGTGTAACCTTTTCGGAACCAACAAGACAGGTGAACCGGTAGGTGCCGGGTAACTTTTAGTATTACTTTTGTCTAACCAGAAAAGCAACTACATCAAGGATCGACGTCCTAAACAAGTATGTGCCTTGTTTGCAGTTTATATCAGCTTTAGGCGTGCACGGTCTAGAACCTTATATTCAATCGAAATGAATAAAGCGTGCGACGATGCGCTGAAGGCTATGTTACCGGAGCTGAATGGCAACGTTCCCTCTTCTCTCACGAAACTCGCAGTTCAAATATATGCCAAAAGCAAACTGAAAATACCGAACTTAGGTCCAAGCGAAGAAATAGCTAGGCCATACATATGTGCGCGAATGGCCATTTTACATTCGAAGGCAACGAATATCATGAATCTAAAGATCAACGACGGAGCTTTACCTGTTTCCAGTAAACAGTTCACGAAGCTTTACACTGTGTTTCAAGAGAGAGTAGTGCGCTCTAGGCGCTCGCTCAAATCAATTCCAAAGCCAGGTATCAAACTAGATAAAGGCAAGAAGCGACAGGCCGAATTGCTTAAAAGAAGGGTCATCGCTGCAATGAATTTTAATCCAAAGGATGCGAAGAAGTTCCAGCACTTATGCGACAGATCACTGCCGTATATTGGCGTTAGTTCTAGCATAATGGGTGCAGCTCTTTTCCTTATTAAGCAAGACCAGTCTGTGTCCAAAAGTGAGTATGAATTGAAGCGTGACGTTCTCAGAGGGCTCGAAGACGGTGACCCGCGTAATAGTAAAAGCATCATATCCGACGCTACAAAAATTGAAAACATAATAAAACAATCCAATATCGACATTGATCACGTTGAAGCGGATGGCCTTTTATTCGATCGGCAGTTAGACGAGCATGAGCTTTTGTTAAGAGCTGGCTCTATGAGATCCTGGCGCATTCAAAAACTCAACCTGAAATGACAACTCATATACATCCTACATACACAGCAGCGATAATAATGACCTTCGCATTTCTTCTTTCTTTCTTTGTAACATACGACACACTACCTCTTCTTTAACTCCGTAGTAAATCTGTCATGGCATGTTGAACAGAGAAAAGTTTCTTACAATACCCGGGCCATATTCGTCGTAGTCCTTCTTAGTATGGCAATAGCTCTTGAACTCGCCAGTTTGTGCAAGCAAGCTACCACCGAACCACACAGCATTTCTCTGTCGCTTATGCGAAATAACCTGGACATCCATTCCACCTGACTTGGTTCCACTTTTCTGTTCCGAACTTTTAATACGAGCATCAACCAAGTGTTTGATATCACGTTGAAGACGCCTTCCAAAATCTTTAAACATTGTAGAGCCGCCTGAAAGTACGATATTGTTGTAGAGACCACGACGTACATCTATCGGACTAGATTGAATCACAGTATCGACAACTTCAGGTAAAGGGGTTAAGAAGTCTGAAGATATTATCTCGGGGTTGAAAAACACTTCGGGAGCCAAGAACCTTTCATAGCCGACATCCACGTTTACATGTCTTCCTCCACCTTGATCAACTCGGAAGGTCTGAAACTTGTCTTTCTCACGATCATAACGAGAAAACTCCTTAACTATGTCCGGGCAAACGTATGCATACTCCTCTTTGATTCTTTCAGCTGTCTTCAAACTGGTATCAAGCTCGCCTCTGTCTCTAAGCAGACTCTGAACGAAATACGTAATATCTCTGCCCGCAATTGGAATACTTTTGATACCGGAACCAATTACATAACCTTCAGCAACTGGTATGACATGTGTAACACCATCACCGGAATCAATTACCGTGCCTGTTAATGAACGATCTTGAACTTTCGAAGAGGTCCAGGAGGCAGCTAAAGCCAGCACAGCCTGAACAGCAATGTAAAGCCCGGCACAGTTAAAAGATTCAAACATAATTTCGGCAGTATTCTCTCTATTTTCAGGCGTATTAAGTGGTGGTTCGGTCAATAAGAAGTAGTGGTCCTCTGGGTCGCATCTCAGGTATTTGAATAAGGAACATTCCCAGAAACGTTCCATGAGATCCCAATTCTCCACCTGTCCGTGTCTCATCGGATACTCCAGGCCATATCCCGGTCCATTTGCAGCATACAACGCCTCGTCTCCAATGAAAAAATCCAAGTCTTCGGTATCCCGCTTTTGAGACAACGACGATGTCGCCGTCCTCACGCCCGGCTTACCACCAGCACCAGAACGGGTAGCCATCGCCGTAGGAAATATAAACGACGGTGAATCGTTTCCCGCATATCCTAACTTAGTCATACCGGTGCCATTGTCCATGACAATGGCCGGTCTGTCCCTTGCAATAGCCATAATGTTATCGGTAATACAGTTGGTATGTTCTGTAGTGATTCGTGCAGCGTTCCCAGGTACTAGGTGGGCCGCTTCAAGTGTCGCTTAGCATTTTCTATTGGTCAATCGCATATTAACCCTAACCTTGCTTAATATATTGAGCACTGATTCCTCTTAGAACATTGAACCAGCTGAGTCCGCTAAGGCCCATATATTTCGATGTCCTGGCGTCAATTCTCTTTCTTTAAAACTACGCCGATACGCGATCCGAATTCCCCTGATGATCCGGTATTCGGAGGCGTAGATGTTTCGTCTACCACTGCACGAGCCGGCATTTGGATAGTGGCATCGCATACGTTGGTATCAGTGGTCAACATTACTGACTTGACCCCTAAACTACGCTTTTCAGCAGGCGATGACGGTTCCGTTACTTTTATGCAGCTTGCACCTTCAGCTAAAGTTCTTTTGACAATCACGGAAGGCCGTTCCTTCTCCTCGGATCCTTTCGTTCAACTCTGGGACCTTTCTAACATCAAAGACAAAACTCCTCAGCAGATCACTTCATTTGCAGTGGCCGCCGAACGTCAAAATTTCCCTCTGTCTGCATTTAGCGCTTCAGATGACTTTTCCTTTCTAGCGTTTGGCTTTGCCAACGGAACAATAGTCATAGCCCGTGGCGACCTCATCCACGATCGTGGCGTAAAGCAACGGATAGCTCTCGATGGTTCTGACCCTATTACTGGTCTATTCTTCGCGCATGCCAATCGTAGATATCCAATTTTCTATGTTAGTACAACTAGCAAGCTATTCACTATTGATTCTACTGGACGCACTCGCGAGCCTTTGCGCGTCCTTGACGAAACTGGATGCGCTCTAGGATGCATGGCTTTTGATTCGGAAAATCAATCCATCCTAGTTGCTCGTGATTCGTCAATATCACTTTACGATTCTGATGGAAGGCTTCCTAATATAAGCTTTGAATCATCCAAACAATCTGCCTTTTTCTTTAATAATTATCTCGCATTGAGTGCTCCAACAGATTCTGATGCTTCGCCTGACGTGTCTTCTGTCCTGAACACAATCTCTTACAACAACATATCTCAGCGATCTACCAAAGTTGTCATAATAGATACACACAATCACATAATTGCCTACACTTCCTACTTCCCTTCAGGAATCCGATCAATCTTCTACAACAACTCTGAACTTTACATCCTCTCTCTTGATAGCATTCTTTATCAACTTTCCGAGATATCATTAGAGAATAAAATAGAAATTTTGCAATCTAAGTCTTTTTACTCATTGGCTCTTCAAGTTGCACAAAATGCCTCAGCTTCACCCACGGTAATTGACGAAATTCACAAAGCTTATGGTGATTATCTTTATTCTAAAGGCAATTTACATGAAGCTATGACGCATTACATACAATCAATCACCTCTATTTACTCGGGGGACGTTATACGCAAATACATCGATGGCAGAAACATTTCTGATTTGTCTCTTTACCTTGAAAAGCTTCACGATATAGGCAGGGCTTCAACGGAGCACACCACGCTTCTTTTAAATTGCTATGCTATTCAGAAGGACGAAGCAAACCTTTCAAAGTACATAAGATCTCACAGCACAAATATCCACCTTGATTTCGACAGAACTATAGAACTATTGAGGCACGGTGGATATTACTATTTAGCGTCTTATCTTGCTCAGCGGTACGAACATAGCGAGATGGTCGTTTCTATCCGCATACAAGACATGGATGACTATCTAGGAGCACTGGAATTTATTTCCTCTTTACCACCTGAAGAGGCTATTCACAACATACAAGACTCTGCTTATTTGTTGCTAACACACATCCCTGAGGAAACACTTAAATTCCTGATACGTCTGTACACCGGTGAGTACATTCCTCAAAAAACTGATTTGACATCTTCTGCTTCTTTGAAGTCATCTAACAACAGCATTGCTGTAAAATCAAATAACGGTGACTTCTCTCCGTCGATCACTAAAACAGAGATCAACGGAAATGCAACCTCACCAGTTTCTGATTATGATGTATCTGCAAGCCAGTATTTGCCATACGACTTGCCAAATCCTGAATCTATCTTTCCTGCTTTTGCTGATTTGCCTGTCCTGTTTTGTCGATTTTTGGAAGCTCTTTTACAAAAGTTCCAAAAGCAAGACAACGACAATGCCAAGCTGACTAACTTGTTCTCTTCCCTTTTTGAAGTCTACTTGACTCTATCTAATTCACAAAAGGATAACACAAAGGAGCTATATCAGCATAAGGCACTAGAGCTTTGTCAGCACCCCATGTTTCCGCGCGGAGTACCGGAGATTGTTCTTACAGCACACCTTAATGGTTTCAAGGATATTAAGCTTATTATCAAGCATGAGGACAACTTCCATGTTGATCTTTTTAGAGCTTACACCTCAGCTGAGGATATTTCAAGTTGTATTGAACTAATTCACAATTTCGGGAATAAGTATCCACTGCTATATGTTTTGGCACTTTCATACTTTTCATCTTCAGAAAGTATACTCCAGCGAACGAGCAATGAAATCCCATTTATCCTTGAACAGATTGATAAATTTAATTTACTCTCTCCCTTGGAAGTTCTTCAAACCTTGGGCACTAATTCTGCTGCTACCATTGGGCTAATGCGTAAATACTTGCTCTCTGTTATTTCCAAGGATAAGAATACTATCGAGCACAATATGAAGCTAGCTCAGAGCTACAAGGCGGAAGCTGACTCGAAAGCCGAGGAAATTTTGAATCTCACTACGAAACCGCAATTGTTTCAAAGCACTAAGTGCACTGGCTGTGGAGGCCATTTGGATCTACCTACGGTTCACTTTCTCTGCAAACATTCCTATCATCAACGCTGCTTAGCTGATGTTGTTTTGGATTATTCTGAAGAAGACAAAGGAGATAAACTTCATTGCCCAAAATGCGCCCCTAATATTGCGGCTCTTAACAGGGTTCGCAAAGCTCATAGCGAAGTGCGGGACAAGCATGATGTTTTTAAAACCGCGCTAGCTAGCAGTACTGACAAGTTTGCATTGATTGCGGATTTTGTGGGCCGAGGAATGTTGGATACAGTATAAATAACGGATTTCTCTTTTAGCATGAGATATGATAATCATGAATAAAGCTATGAATGTTGATATGATAGCAAGGATAGTATCAGAGACGTCCTTCAGGAACTTAATGTCTATAATAAATAAGTAAATTGAGACAATAAGTCGCTAATCAGATGTTAAATCGATCCCATCAAGGCTTCTTAATCTTGGAGACGCAGTTAAGATCATTTTCACGTATTTGTTATACTTGTTCTTCTGTTCTAGCGACATATCAGTCTTTGGCACAATTTTATATTGCCCTGATTGGCCAGTTCCAGTCGCTTTCAGACTTGTATAATACTCTGAAGTAACAGGGTTTAAACGCAAGTCGATTTGTCGCAACTCTTTAAGCGTAAGTAATACCTGGAGTAAATGCTGATGTGATACTATCTCATTGTTTATCAGAGAAATATTCGCAAGTCTCCGTATAAGAAACAAGGGGCTTAGATCCGAAATTTGATTATGAGACAGGTCTACTCTTCTCAAATTCGGAAATAACAACCCAAATTGCTTAGGCAATTTAGCTAAGTTGCATCCTGAGAGATCCAAGACCTTTAAATTCAGATAAATATCATTGCTGTTCTGCCATGACAGATCCAACACATTATCTGAAAGGTTCAACCTTTTAACATCTAAACTCTTTGGAAACTGAACAGCACTGTTTCCATTAGTTGGCCTTTGATTTGCTAAATTAAGAGTCTGCAAGTGTCTTGCAGAATGTAAGCCCTCAACATTAGTGAGCATATTGGAATCAGCATAAAGTGCGCGGAGTTGGGGCCAACCCTTGATATTCAAAGCCCTCAGATGATTATTTGAGAATATGATTACTCGACAAGAAGGGCTAGAGGATTCAGCAGAAGAATCAATGCTCTCCAGCTTATTGTAGCTTAAATCAACAAATGCCAGCCGAGGTAATGAGTTCATTCCTTTGATTATAGTTACTTCATTATGAGAGACAATCAAGGACTCTAAAGACAACAGTTTGCTGTTCGTAAAATCAATGATTGACAAATTATTGCCTGAAGCACTTAATTTGATGAGGCCATCCAAATGAAGTATGTGATCCAACGACTTCAGCTTGTTATAGTTCACGTTCAACTCTCTGAGATGCACCAGCTGTGCTAAAGCAGAAAGACTTTCAAGCCTGTTGTGAGAAATATTCAGCCGTTGAACATTGGCAAAAGTTGCAAACGATGTCCTATCGGAAAGGATATTATTTTCGGCATTCAAGTATCTGACGGATAAAACCTCTCCTTTGTTTGCCTTTGTTGCATTTAGTCCAAAATGAGGGTCAAAAATTTCCATTTCGTTATTAGAAATATCCAGCTCTGCAATATTAGGACATATACTAGGTAGATCAGCAATGCTGCTAAGCTGTTGTCCAGAGATATTGAGTACTTCAAGATATCCCGGCTCTGAAAAAGGAGCTGCTGTAGATATTACACGAATCAGCTTTCGCTTACTTTCTGAGCCAGATATATCTAGCAGGCTTGCAGATGTAATATCTATATCACTTGTCCTCATTGAGCCAAAACTTGGACGCGAGTATGCTTTTGAGGATACTTTAACCTGGTCTGTTCGCTTGTTTCGTAGTATAGGCGAAGGCTCTATTTGCTCAGTTGGAACATGAGGTATATCCTGAAATAGGGAATCAGGTGTGTGTAACGTCGAATTATCTTCAGAATCAAACTGTAAGGAGTTATTAAGCGGATTATGTTTTTGATTTGATTCGTTGACTGGTTCTGATAAGCTGACGGATAAGTCAGGAAACAGGTCCTGAGGAGTGGAAGCTTCAGAGATGCTTATCCAACGCTTCTTTATAGAGTCATAAACCATATCACTTCGCTTCTCAAATTGTTCGGCATTATCTGTGTATCTTTCAGGGCTGATGTTATATGGCTGAGATGCTTTAGCAAAGACATGTTTTGAGGATAAATCATTCTCGTGATCAGACGACTGCTCAGAAACAATGGTGTCTAAACCAAACTTTTCAGAGGCATTGTTGACATTACCATCAATATAAGACTGGTTTGTAGTATTGTCAAACGACAAGTCGTGATTGGTGTCGCGAAGTCTCGAAACGACAGCTTCAGCATTGCGAAAGTACTCTTCAGTTGTAGGCACAGTGCCATACTGTGCTTTCTGTTGAATATTCGAAAGGCTTCTTCTGAGTGATAAAGTTGTGCGAGTACCTGCTTTCGATTTTACAGGAAACACTTCGGAAATTTTCCCGCTTGGAGGAGCTGTAGAGCAAGAGCTTAATGTGTTATGCTGGGGAAGGTGATCGAGTACGCTTCTGGCGTCCTGTGAAGCTTGAGAATCGCTGAGAAACTCACTGGAAACGTTCAAATTGTCGATCAAATCGCGTGTAACATCTTCATTGGATAGCAGCCTGGGATCAACAGTCGGAGAAGTTAAAGAGTCGGAAGATAGTCTGAGCATTCTTAGGTTGGGTTGATCTGTGCGATTATTTATGTTAAGGGTAGACATGTTCAAGTCCGAATTATCTAAGGAATCGTTCAGCTCTTGATCAAATAGTTTTTCGAGTGTAGTTCTGGAGAACATGTCTTTTGGTATGTGCTTTTCCCACGCTGCGGGAGCCTTTCGATCAGGACTTACTTTGGTAGTAGATTCAGCATTTGGGACGAGGAATTTTGTGGTTGGTACTCTATTAATACTTTCAGAATCAGACTCTGGCCATTCTTCAGATAGCTCGCTATCTTGCCAGGGCGACATTGTTAGGGTGATACAAGTGAGCTTTCGTAAAACAATATATCGTTGCAGGCGAAAGAAACGCAAGATTGGGAGATGGATGTAAACAATAGCAGAAGTGAGAAAGAGGCGTAACCATAGTAACTATGCAGCGATTTTGGATTGTCATTCAGAACGGTCAGCGGCCTAACTTGGAGATTATATCCATGCTTTGGTAAAGAAACAAAAGCTGATCATATTATTAATCTTTTAACTCTCAAAGCGTTTTCATCGGTATGTTAGCTATATAATGCAGGAGCAGAGAGACATCGGGAGCGTTATAGCCGGTTGTCAAGGTAGCAGTAAGACAATGTTCCTAAGAGCAAGAAATAGAATGTTTTTGATTTCGGAATCGCTACAACAAGGTCGGAAACGTCTAGGATGCAAAGAACTGCAGAAATTAAGCGCCAGACCAATGACTCGGTAATGATATGTTAAACATGCCCACTAGTCGTAGCTGAACCAGGTAGAGCTTCATAGTGGCCTCGATGAGAGCAGAAATCGCGACCGCAGGGCCGCGCCTCTGCAAGCGATCGGCGAACAAGGAGGCAAATTTCGAAAATCTGGGGTAAAGGCGGAGGAGGGGGTGCCACTAGGCCGAAGAGGCATTAAGTCGAAGTTAGTCTCCGGCCGCGCACGCGAGGTAACGCTAATAATAGAGGATTAATGGAGTCTGAGCGACCGACAGGAAGGTTCGAATCTAACACTAGCGCCTGTACCGAGCGATTCCGCCAGCTAACACCAATTTAGGGTAGCGATTGTGTGGTTTCGCGGTCGCGCTGAAGAAGAGGTAAAGGGTGGGGGAAGAGAAGCGCGAATCTAAATGAGATAGAATTAGATTCTAAAGCTAGATATTTGATTGCCGCCAATCATAAGTATTGTGGTAGTTTCTCCGGAAGTATAAAAACGTGTTACCCGGCTGTAATGCGGGGTATCAAACTCAACATTTCTGATGCAGAAAGACAAGGAGGACCAGAGCGCGCGGAATCAAGCAGCATAATGCTTAAAATGTCAGTTTAGATTCAGCTGGAAATATGACTAAAAATCTCGGGTCCGGCCAATCAGATCCGCGTTATGCGCTTGCAACATAAAGAAATGGTTGTCTATGAGGGTGGTAGGTGCGATACTGACTTGCGGTCGTAAGGAAAGTTAATTTTTTTTTAATCAGGAATCTTTTGAAAACTATTCGACGTGAAATTGCATTACAGGTGCCATTTCTTTCTGCTTGTAAGAATGATTAACATAGCTATTCAAGCAGTCCTGAGGGCATTGACACAATACAGCCTTCTTCTGCGTCAAATTGTATCTCCATAAGCAGTCTCGAAAACCGTTTCGAAATTTACCAAGTACTGCTAGTTCGACCCCAAGGAAGCCAATTAATATTAGAGTTTCCAATTACTAAGAGAAAGCTGCCCCCACCCCTCCCCTCAATAATTTTATATAAAGCCCCGAACTTTTGCCGCCAGAGTCTTCTTCTTTCGATACTTTCTCTGCTATTCATTAAGCTATTGTTAGTCGAGAAGATCATTCTACTTTTATTGCAACTATCAACTATCAATCAAAGCTAAAAGAACCTATGTCTTTATCTGAAACTCTTAAGTTCCCCAACGGCATCGAGGTGAACCAGCCTACCGGCCTTTTCATCAACAACGAGTTCGTTCCTTCTAAGGAAGGTGCTAAATTCGATGTTTTCAACCCTTCTACCGGAAAAAAACTTCTCGAAGTTTATGAAGCTCGCGAGGCCGATATCGATGCCGCCGTCGATGCTGCCGAAGCTGCTTTCCATGGCGTCTGGTCGAAATTTTCCGCTGGTGAACGTGGAGCCTGCCTTTTGAAGCTTGCCGATCTCATGGAGAAGAACCTCATGGAACTCGCCTCCATCGAAACCGCTAACAATGGTAAGGCAATTGCTCTTGCGAAGGGTGACGTTGCGATGTCCATCCAAACTCTCCGTTACTACGCTGGATGGTCGGACAAAATTCACGGAAAAGTCATCGAAACTGATAACAATGCCACTTTCAACTATACTAGACAAGAACCTATTGGTGTCTGCGGCCAGATCATCCCGTGGAACTTCCCTCTTCTCATGTGGGCCTGGAAAATTGCTCCCGCTATCTGCACTGGTAACACTGTTGTCTTGAAGACGGCCGAGAACACACCCCTCTCTGCTTACTACGCGTGCACCTTAATCGCTGAGGCCGGTTTCCCCGCTGGTGTGATCAATGTTGTCACTGGTTATGGTAAGACAGCTGGTGCTGCCATTGCTTCTCATATGCGCATTCACAAAGTTGCCTTCACTGGTTCAACTCTCGTTGGCCGTGCCATTATGAAAGCTGCTGCTGCCTCTAACCTCAAGAAGGTCACCCTTGAGCTTGGTGGTAAGTCTCCCAACATCATCTTCGATGATGCCGACATTGACAAGGCTGTTGAGTGGGTTAACTTCGGTATTTTCTTCAACGGTGGTGAAGTCTGCTGCGCTGGCTCCCGTGTCTACGTACAGGAAGGTATCTACGACAAAGTCGTCGAGGCTTTCAAGAAGCGTGCCATTATGAATAAAGTCGGTGATCCCTTCGACGAGAACACTTTCCAAGGTGCTCAAGTTTCTAAGCAACAGTTTGAACGCATTATGGGTTACGTTGAAGCCGGTAAAAAGGCCGGTGCTACTGTCGAAGTTGGAGGTAACCGTGTCGGCACCGAAGGTTGGTTCGTTGAGCCCACTATTTTCTCTAATGTCTCTGAGGATATGCAAATTGTCCGTGAAGAAATCTTTGGACCTGTCTGCACTATTGCCAAGTTCAAGGATGTTGATGATGTGGTTGCCAAGGCTAACAATACCAGCTATGGTTTGGCAGCTGGTGTTCACACTTCTAACCTCAAGACTGCCCTCGAAGTTGCTCACCGTATTAGAGCTGGCTCTCTCTGGGTTAATCAGTACAATGCTCTTAACCATGCTCTTCCTTTCGGAGGTTACAACGAATCTGGCATTGGCCGTGAGCTCGGAAAGGAGGCTCTCCGCAACTACACTCAAATCAAAACCGTATCGGTTAACCTCCAGTAGATCAATTTGCGCATCAAAAAACAGTGATAGTAGTTCTAAATACAATGAAATGTTTTTTTCATCATTCTAGATAGTGCAAAATAAATGTACAAACCAAACCGGACCTCGTCAGCCGCTTCTGCTGAGTGGTTTTAGCAGATATTTTAACCCTGAACCCAATTTCTAATTCAACTGCACCACCACGCAAAGACATCCTATCGCCAGCAGCAGATTTATTCTATCACCGCCCCCCTTTTATATTATAGAAAGATGGGTATTCCCAAGTTCTTTCGATGGGTATCCGAAAGATATCCCATGATATCTGCTGATGTATCAAAAAATCAGATTCCTGAGTTTGATAATCTTTACTTGGATATGAATGCTATTATTCATCAATGTTCTCATGGCTCGACCGCGGACGAAAACATTTCTGAAGATCAGATTTTCATTAATGTTTTTAACTACATAGAGCATCTATTTGGAATAATCAAACCGCAGAAAGTATTTTTCATGGCAATCGATGGTGTTGCACCTAGAGCAAAACTTGAGCAGCAGAGAAAGAGACGCTTTCGCACTGCAAAGGAGGCGGAAGAAGCTAGGCTCAAAGCCATTGAAAAAGGCGAGCACGTTAATGAAAACAAATTTGATTCAAATGCAATTACTCCAGGTACCCCATTCATGGAGAAGCTATCTTCGATGCTGAAGTATTTTGTTAACAAGAAAATTTCTGAAGACTCTCACTGGCAGCAATGCCGAGTCATCCTATCAGGACATGAAGTTCCTGGAGAGGGGGAGCATAAGATTATGGAATTCATCAGATTTGAACGTGCTCAGGAATCTTACGATGTCAATATTCGTCACTGTCTTTACGGTCTCGACGCTGATCTAATAATGTTGGGCCTGCTAAGCCATGACCCTCATTTTTGCTTGCTTCGCGAAGAAGTCACGTTTGGTCCTTCAAGGAGCAATTCTACTGAATTGGAAGATCAAAAATTTTATTTACTACACTTGTCATTGGTGCGCGAATACCTTGAACTGGAATTTAAGTCCTTAGATAGCTCTATACCGTTTGATTACTCTTTTGAACGCGTGTTGGATGACTTTATCTTTATGTGCTTTTTTGTTGGAAATGATTTCTTGCCTCAGTTGCCCAACTTTAACATAAATGACTCCGCTATTGCTGTTATGTTTAACATCTATTCAAAAGCCCTTCCCCAGTGCTCTGATTATCTGACCAAGGCTGGTGTCATCAACATGGAGTCTCTCAAAATATTTTTGGAGCACCTCGAACTTGTGGAGTATAACCTATTCGACACATCGGATGGTATTGATTTGGATCTCTATAACTCACAGCTTGATGCAGGTCTTGTTAAAGGAATCCCAAAATCCCGAAGTAGTTTTGCTATATCTGAAAAACAGCGCTCTATCTTGAACAGTGTTAAAACTTATTTCAATGACACTTTAGGGGGCAAATTATCTTCAGCCAACACGGAAATACTCCCATTGAATGAATTATCTACTAAAGATCGAGAATTTGTTGAGAATATAGCCAAGCCTCTTGGCCTTTGTTTAGTATCGGACAATGCGACCGAATCTCATTTGGAGATCAATATGGACCTTCTAACTGATGATTCTGATCAAGAAGATGCTGATGAAGATATCAGATTCCTTAAAGCCAAAAAGCTTTTCAAAAAGTATGAAAATTTACCTGTATTGTCGTCTGAAACTGCCGCCGAAGAAAGGGCAGATACCCTCTACCATGAAAAGTTTGACGAATGGAAAGACAACTACTATCGCGAAAAGCTTGGCTTCTCTATACATGATGAAGCAAAAATGAAGGCAATGGCAGAAAACTACGTGCAAGGTTTACAATGGGTGTTATTCTACTATTATCGCGGATGCCAATCGTGGGGATGGTTTTATTCCTACCATTATGGTCCGAAAATAAGCGATATTAAACTCGGACTTTCGGCCAGTATGAATTTTGAACTTGGCTCTCCTTTCCGGCCATTTGAACAACTCATGGCGGTGTTGCCTTCTCGATCCAAGAAACTTGTTCCTGATGTGTACTGGCCTCTTATGGAGGATCCTAACTCTCCTATAATTGATTATTATCCCCTGGATTTCGAGTTAGATATGAACGGTAAGAAAGCAGAATGGGAAGCTGTTGTGAAACTGCCGTTTATTGATGAGAATCGTCTGCTTTCAGCTGTAGCAGCATTTGATGACAAGCTCACCGAAGCTGAGAAGATCAGAAACTCTAGTGGCTACCCAGTCATTGCTTGGTATGATCCTACTATTAATTCTGTCTTTCCTTCTCCTTACATAGAGTTTTTTGACGATATTTTGCAATCCCATTGTGTCATGGACGAGTATGCTCTCCCTGCAGTTAACGGTGATTTTGTGACCGGTTTACTGAATGGAGTTGGACTTGGTGTTCACATGATGGCTGGATTCCCATCTTTATCGACATTACCTTATTCTAACCATTTACAGAAGGCGGGTGTGCGTGTATTTCAACAGGAATCTAAAAATGAATCCATGATTCTTACTATTTCCAATAAATGGAGAGGGAAGTCGCTCGAAGAACTTGCTCTTCAACTTCTTGGTGCTTCTGTCTACGTGGATTGGCCATATTTGAAAGAAGCAAAAGTTACGGCACTGTCTTCAGATGATAAATTATTGCACCTTTCTAACTCAAAGCTCTCGGAGAAACATCTGGCCCCTGCGGCTTTTGCAAAATTGAGTCAGTATTTGCAAATGTACAAGCAATTATATAAGAAGAACAGAGGGGTTGAGATTGGAACTCCGGATATCTGTGTTCATGTTGACTTGCTCGAGGGTTTGGAGCAGAATGACGACGGCTCTCTCCGAAAGAAATGGAAATCAGTGGAAGGACTTCAGAGTGTCTTCCCTTTGCAACTAGTAGTC
Organism: Tortispora caseinolytica NRRL Y-17796; assembly: GCA_001661475.1. Lineage (NCBI taxonomy): Eukaryota > Fungi > Ascomycota > Trigonopsidomycetes > Trigonopsidales > Trigonopsidaceae > Tortispora > Tortispora caseinolytica. Next base: position 2,228,136 of record KV453841.1, read on the forward strand.
ACGGAAGTTGTAAACGAGGATCCTAGGAATCAAGAGCGTGCACCTCTTTCTTTAGAGGATGAATTCAAGGTTGGTTCTGAGTATATATTCTTGGGCGACTTCGCCTATGGTGCCAAAGCACATGTAAAGGAACTTGTTGAAGGAAAACTGTCGATCCTAATCGATGATGTTTCTGGAAAAGTTTTCGATTTCGGTCACAACGTTGCCTATGAGAATATGATCAAAGTTCGCTATTATCCGTCCTATGAGGTGGCGAAAATGTTGCGAATCTCGGGCCTTGCTCTAAGTCGCATCACTTCTCACCTTGGCGTGGATATTGATGGTCGTAAAGTATTCATTGGCCTGGATATGAAATTTGAAGCTAAGAAAAGAAAGCTTATAGGGTATACTCGTCGCACTGATACGGTGTGGTTGTACAGTGGCAAGGCAGTAACGGTGCTCAAAGAATACATGAGCAATTTCCCGAGACTCTTTGCGGCGTTTCAGGCTGACCCTAAACGTGACTCGTTTCAGTCGTCTGAACTATTCCCTGGTAAGCCAGAAGAAGGGCTGACTAAACTCAGGCAGTGGTTAAAGTCTCAAGAATGTCGACAGTTAGAAAGTGTTCCTCTTACTTCCGAACAAATGGAAGAGCCATTCGTCAAAAAACTTGAAACTCAAATCTCCAATGCTTTAAAGGTTGAACAAAAGCATACTGAAACTACTGTGAAAGGAGTTCCTCGCACTGCGTTACTTAGACCTGATGATGCAATCTATAGGCTTCGTATTCAGTCATTCTCTTTAGGAGATCGAGTTGAGTGTGCTGTTAATTTCGGTAAAGTTCCACAATTTGCTAAGGGTACAGTGGTTGGCATTAATCAAGGCTCTGGAGAAACCACTCTGGATATTCTTTTTGATGAAGTACTTATTAATGGCACTCACTTAAATGGAAGGTGCACAGAAACGCGAGGAATGACCTTACCACTTAATCATCTGCTCAATATTTCTTCTAAACAACTTGTTTATCGAGTGTCCTCCCGCTCTAAGCAATCCTCTACTAAGAATGGATCCTCGGTCAAGCATGCGGCTTCGTCAAAAACTAAGTCGTCTCATGCAAGAGAACCTGCAAAGTCTACTCTACCTGCCTCGGAAAAGGCACCCATTTCGCATACTGCTAATCTAAAGGTGGCTCAGGCTCTTGTCGCAGGTGGGGCATCTGTGCAGCCGATGTCAAATACTGGTCAGCGTTCCAACATCAATAATGCGAGTGCATTACTTAAAGTTCTCGGTCAGCCGGCAGCGTCTACAAATGCGAAAAGGGAAAACAATGAGCTACCTGCAGTTCCTACTGCCGCTGCCGCTGCCGGCTTGGGAAAGGATGCAGTTGCTTCTCAAACTATCCAAGGTCTATTAGGAATTGCTGCTCCTCATCCTACCATTCCTACTCCTCATCATACCATTCCTGTTCCTGGTTCTTCTGAAATGATGATATCTGGTAATTCTCGGACAGCCGACCATGCTTCTGCACCTATCGATGTTGATAACGACCTAGCCTCAAGAATGCTTTTGGCGGCTATTAAGGGAAATGACTCCGTGAACGGCGCTGGCAATATATCCTCGGGTGGTTCTTCTAATCCGCAAAACAGTCGCGGTGTTCATGATGAACGCGGCAGCCGCGGCAACCGTGGCGGTCGTGGCGGTCTCGGCAGTCGTGGTGGTCGTGGTGGTCGTGGTGGTCGTAGTAGCCGTGGCGGTCGGGGTAGATCCACGGGAAATCACACAGACATATAAATATGAGTTACCCCCTGCCGTAATTGGACCAGTACAATTTACACTACTTAAGTTTATCTAAAAAATCATTAGTAACCCATTAGCTAGATAATTGAACAGTTCCAGTGGTAGCAACGTTATCCCACAACAAAAAGCCAGTGTACGGTTGAATGCTCCATCCGAATGATAGCTGAGCAGAGCGGTTTTCGAAAGAAGGGTGTAGGTCACAGAATTCATACTTTCCTCTTGCGTTCTTCAGACTGATAACCGCTTCATCTGCAGATTTGACGATCTTGTCCCAGAAAACAACGTTGTTCTCGATATCATCCCGCTTTCCTGGGTAGGAAGCAACTGCATACACAAACACCTGTTTAGTATTCCAATTAAACAACGGAGTGATATCAGCATCAAGGTCGAACCTCAGTTTAGCATGTTCATGAGACTTCTTCATCGCAGATATGGGGCGCTTCAAAGATATTGATGCAGTTGCAGCCATTTGTGCTGTGACAATTTCGAATGCATGATTCGCGTACAATTGTGCGATAGATGCTATCGATATCGTTAATGCCAATACAAGTCCCACTGTAGTCCAATGACCTAAATATCCTTGAGCCCGTTGGTACGTCGAAAACATTATTCGGATTACAGCGACTTTATAGCTTTGTATGTGAAAAGTAGTAAGAGAAACTTGTGCGATCAAGTCAGTACACACCACAGCAAGAACAAAGGGTGTAAGCAAATAAGGGTTAAGGGTTGTATGTTACAAAAGTCTACTGTATAGGGTTTTAAAGATTTGCCCTAACAACGAAAAAGGGTTTGAGCTAACGTGACTGTGTATTCTATTACTCAAGTCGCAAAGAAACGTCCCAATCAAAGTCAGAACCAAGCACTGCTACTACACATTACAATATGGCTCGAGGACCAAGAAAACACCTCAAGCGCCTTGCAGCGCCCTCTCACTGGATGTTGGACAAGCTGTCCGGTACTTATGCACCCCGCCCATCTCCTGGACCCCATAAATTACGCGAATGTCTTCCATTAGTTGTCTTTTTACGCAACCGTCTAAAATACGCACTTAACGGCCGCGAAGTCAAGGCTATTGTTATGCAACGTTTAGTCAAGGTTGACGGAAAAGTTCGTACAGATCCTACTTTCCCTGCTGGATTTATGGACGTCATCACTTTGGAGAAGACCGGAGAGAACTTCCGTCTTGTCTACGACGTTAAGGGTCGATTTACTATCCACCGTATCACTGACGAGGAAGCTAAGTACAAGCTTGGAAAAGTCAAGCGTGTTCAGCTTGGAAAGAAGGGAATTCCCTATCTTGTTACTCATGATGGTCGCACTATTCGCTACCCCGATCCTTTGATCAAAGTCAACGATACTGTTCGCATTGATGTCGAAACCGGTAAGATTCTAGACTTTGTTAAGTTCGAAACCGGAAACGTTGTCATGATCACCGCTGGTCACAGTATGGGTCGTGTTGGTGTTATTACTCACCACGATCGTCATGATGGAGGTTTCGACATTATTCATGTTAAAGATAGTCTTGGAAACTCTTTCGCTACTCGTCAATCTAACGTTTTCGTTATTGGTGAAGGCTCTAATCCATGGATCTCTCTTCCTAAGGGCAAGGGTATCAAGCTCTCTATCACTGAGGAGCGTGACCAACGACGTGCCCAGGCCTAGTTATGTTAGGATGTAAGATGCTATGTTGATGATAGTATATAAATTACCGTATGGATGTAATAGTGGCTCGAGTACTAATAGGTTATGAAGACCGCTCGCTATATTGCATGTTCACTGTCACATATCATGCTTTCAGAGAAAGGCTTTCAGAATACAATTCTAGTTAGTATCCGTCTATTATCTAATACGTTACTAGCGATTATAATGTACTTCTCATAGTAACAGATATACCAGTATATAAGTATAGTTCTATATCTAACAGATCAGCCGCTCAAGCGTTGGCCTTGGAAAAGTATTCCTTGGAAGCAGCAGGATCAGCTTTGATAGTCAAGTCACCTTCTTGCCAATTAGCAGGGCAAACTTCACCGTACTTTTCGGTGAACTGGAAGGCGTCGACGAGACGAAGGGATTCGGGAACAGATCTGCCAACAGGAAGGTCGTTGACAGTAACCTGTCTGAGGACACCCTTGGGGTCGATGAGGAAGATTCCTCGTAAAGCGATACCTTCTTCAGGTAGAAGCACTCCGTAGTCCTTGCTAAGGCTCATGTTGCGATCGGAAAGGAGAGGGATGTTGATGGGGCCGAGACCACCATCTTTGCGGGCAACGTTGGTCCAAGCCAACAGAGAGTATTCTGAATCAGTGGAGGCAAAAAGAACTTCGCAGTCACGCTTCTTGAACTCTTCGATGGCCTCAGAGTAGGCAATAATCTCCGTGGGGCAAACGAAGGTAAATGCCATTGGAATGAAAGCAAGGAGAACCCATTTTCCCTTATACTGCTCTAAAGAGATTTCTTCGAAAGTGCCGTTAACGACTGCAGTCTTGGTGAAAGCGGGAGCAGGTTGTTGAATAGCAGGCATGATTGAATGACAAATTGATTAACGAATTGATCGATCGATTAAGTCGCGTTTCCGTACACTAAGTATCTTAAGCAAAGCTTTCGGTACCCTGGTCACCTTTATATATACGAAATATACCCGCAATATCTGGTCGGCTGAACTTTAATTTCATCATGCCTAATATTCCCGTATGTTACGTAAAGTTAGCAGGTTCCGGAACCTTCTATCGAGGCTCCATTCTTATCGAACCAGTTTCCACGACAAGCAACTAGTGGCACAGGTTCGTAGGTATATTAGCTGATTTTCCAGTGAACTACAAACAAATGAAATGATTTATAGGGTGTTTATTGTTGTCTGTCCTTTCCGGCGAAAGTTTTAAGGGTCTTTGACAACGATCGTTGGATCGAGGCCTATATGTTTAAAGTTATCCTCTTTAGGATTAAACTAGCATGGGTCGCATGCGGTTTTGTTCGCAAATTGCATGTGTTACGCGATTCAAATAGACAGCAGTCATAGATGATTAACTAGTATATTATTGTAAGTAACCGGAACCAGTTTTGACCGATTCAATGTGGTTTTACATGTAGTTTTCTACAAGGAAAACTCCTCGAGCCATGTGAACGCTTCGGGACGGTTATCGGAAGGATCTACTGTTGAATCACGAGAAGATGCACGTCTAGGACTAATGTGCTTTTCCTTCAGGGGTGTGTAAACAGCTTTAGCAGCCTTCTTGCACTCCGGAGTAACTGGGGCATTGTACTTGTCAAAGTTATCCCAGTCGATCCCTTTAAAGAAGGAATGTTTCTTGATTTCGAACGCATCATTCTTGACAACCGTATACGCGGGCGCTTGCCTGTAGCTGTTGACAAGAGCATCTACGAAAAATCCTTGCTCAGATGTGTATGCCCCGCATCCAAGTCTTTCCTGTCTACGCACCAAAAGGCGGCTCAAGAAATCAACCTCCACATTGGACGACAATGGGAGAACCTTGAAGTCCTTTCGCTCAAGCACTTTCTCTGTTCTGTACATGAGCATTTGTGCCTGTTGATCCTCTTTCTTTCGATGGAATCGAGGGTCATAAACTGGGTTGCGGTTATACCTGATCAAATACAAACACATTCCAACAGACCAGTAGTCAGATCGGCCGTCATAGTAGTCTCCCGACAATGCCTCGGGGCTTTCGTACCCAATTGTGCCTAATCTGCCTTTAACTGGTATGCTAAATTCAGTGCTCTGACTCGCCCTAATTTCTCCGTCAGGAGAACAATCCATATGCGAAACACCAAAATCAGCAATTTTAATATGTCCTGACCGATTAACAAGGAAGTTCTCTAGTTTGATGTCACGATGCAGGATGCTAAGATTGTGCAATTCTTCGACAGCCAGGATCATACCACAGGCATAAAAGCGAAGCATGTCTTCACTAATTTGGTTGTGCACGATAAGATCTCCAAGAAGGTCGATGATGTTTCCCCCGTCGCAAAAATCCAATACAAATAACATAGAAAATTCAGTGCGAAAACAGGCATGCATACATACTGAATAGGCACTGCTATTCTTCCTCAAATGTATTAGTACTTTCTTCTCACATTCGACTGCCTTCAATTGAGAGGGCCTATGCAACACTGACTTTCTGACACTTTTTATAGCGCATAGATTGCCCGAAGGAAGATATTTTGCCAAAACAACTTTTCCAAATCCGCCCTCTCCTAAATCTGCTCCATAGTAGAAATGAGCAAGCGATAGGCTGCATATAGGGCCACGGTTAGGGAAAACGGAGGTCTTCCCAATATCCTTCGGGGGAAGTGGTCTGTTTTCTGCCTCTGTAAACTTTGGAGAGACTCCCGAGTCTGATGTAAAAGGTGTATTATCAGTACTGTTGAGCATTTTATCCCATGAGGAGCCTTCAGAAGGATCAGAACCAGCATGGTAGGCTGGAGGAGAAAAATCACCGAAATCGTCCTCTTTTTTGCAATCTTTCTTAAGAGAGACGTTTGTATTATCGACATGATAAGAGAGGAAAGGCAGTGCACGGGAGAGAAATTGCTCGCATTTAGACATAGGAGGCAGAGCATAACAAGTTGTGCCATTTGAGTCGCAGTTCACGCTACCGGTGACATTAATACCATGTAGCTTAGCTACGTTCAAAGTAGACCTTTCTCTGTGAGAGGACATAAACTGTGGATCTTTATGGCTATGGAAAAACTGGACCTGAGAACTTTCCGTAGAAGGAGCCATATATCAGAAGACTAAAACGAGAGGAAGAGTGAGCTATGCAAAATGAAAAAGCAAGGTGATAATAAATGCAGGCAGCTAGGTTAAAAGTCCCTATAACCAAAGAGTTGACAATACGAAGAGAACAAAAACTTGAAGCTAAGCTTGAAAGATCAAAAACCTTTCGTAAATCAACAGGGCTAATAGGTGCGATATTCGATATAGGTGTATCACAACACTTGAAGATAGTGTAAATAATAGGTAAAAGAAAACAGAGAATATAAAACAAAAAGTGCGTAGAGGCAAGGGGGGTTTAATAACATCAAAAGTTGAGTGATATGCGCTTATACCAAGACAATGAGGTAAAGTAATGGTACGGGGTATTGAATCCGGCCATAGTTCAAAAAGAACACGAATTCAGGGCACAGTCTTTACTGTATTTTTCTTTAGAAAGTATATGTTAAACAAGTAAACCCTGGTTAGGATATAGAAGCCAATAATGTCGGATAATAGAGCAGTACGATCGGCCACCAACGACAAAAAAGCTGTAAAAGAATTAGCACCATTATAAGCTAAGACAGGGTCCAAGGTAGGGTCTGAGTGATATATTAAAGAGGCCTTAGGCGATTTTAAACTCGTTCGAGACCTCAAACCAAAGCATCCTAAAAAGGAGCAATCCGCAAGAAGCCCTGAGGTTCTAGATGTAAAAAAAGCAAGCGGTCCCGCAAGTCGACCTGAGGGGGCGAAACCTGCAATTCAAACAACAGATTGCCAAAGCATATACGAGATCATAATGCAGTTGCCACAATATTATAATAATTAGAGAGCGATTGCTTCTTTCTTAAAAAATTAACATGCGCTTAAGATAATAGATAGAACCATTTTTTCCCGAATAGTGATGTGCTTGAAGAGGATAACAGCAGCACTACGTTTGGGTAGAATGTACGGGGCAAGGTGCGCATGTAAAAAAGGTGGTACAAATGGAAGTAAATTTTTATATAAACATTACGGATACATTAGAGATCTAAGACCTTAGCGCTCTCAGTCTCTCACCGAGATTATCTTCCTCAACTTCAGTTGGCTCAACTTTGGAACTGGGTGCGCTTTGCATGTTTTGTTTCATCTCTAAACCAGCTTCATCTGCGACGCTCTGCATCAACAGATCTACCTCATCCTGTGGGACTGATATAGCTGCTGCTTGTCCTGTAGCACCTTCATAATAAGATGTAGATACATCCAAATCTTCAAATTGGGTCTCGAACTTATCCATGATCTGAGAAATCACCTCTAAATTCATATTTTCCATCGCCCGATCCATGCTTTTAACTACTTGTGCCATATTCTTGCTTAAAGTCTTCATAGTGACTGCTGTCTGAACTCTGCTGGCCACCGAATCAATCCTAGATGAGAGCCTTAACAAGTTCATCCGCTCAGACTGTTTTCTTACTACGTTCTCTGCATATATTCTGGCGATGTCGCTGTTACCTTCTTGGATCGCTTTCTTAACTTTCTTCTTCTCCGCTTCTATTTCCCTTGCGGTCTTTGATGATTGTGATTTCAGCTGCTTAGCTGTAAACTTGAGCTGAAATAACGAATTTTCTAACCCCGACATTGTGTCAACTGTCTGCCGTTGTGCGTTATCTACACCGTGCGAAGGCCATCGGAAAGCCGGGTAATTCCTATCGAATTCTTACTCATGCTAAATAGATCACTAGTCCTATGGTTTTTACAGTACTTAACTCCTCGTGTGTCAAACGTATACAGGGTTTAGCTTCATCGCATTTTGATTATGCAATTTTTTAATCTAATGGTACGTTCGACCGCCGTGATATTCAGTTTAATAATGAGCAGCGACTCCCTTTGCATCTTATTACACGAGATTCCCCATTTGTAACTAGCAGGTCTATCGAGAACCTCTCGTAACTTCTTCAATACTTGGCTCTAAGCAGTTATACTCAAATAGCTAAATATATGCCTACCTCAGGTGACCATTACCAAAAAGCGATATACTTTTCTGGCATTTGCGCACGTATTTAAAGAACAAGCAACTCATGTTTGTTATACCTTTTAGGTAGACTATCCATACGCCGGTAACATATTGTCAAAGCTGTACTGAAAACTCTAGACCTATCATTTCTTTTAAACTACTTCAAGATCTAACGTCTACACTTGATTTTTTAATCGTTCTACTGTATTCACAATTTTAATCAAACGTCTTGCGCACATTGTCCATGGCAGTTACCCAGGACATCATCCACAATGTCAACGTTCTCGTTTATGAAACATCACTAATATATCCTTCTACACTGTATGACATAGTGTTAATGCCTAAATAATTCTATCTAGGCAATGCGGGCAACATGAACGATCGAACTATTGCAAGGCGAATCCGTGCACTCAAACCTTAATTTGAGCGTTCCAACTGTCATGCGGCTGTTAAGATTGTCAAGGATGTCAAACCTTATTTTTAGCGAGCTTGTCAATTGTCCCCATATATACACCCCCCTCCCACCGCCCCTAAGCCACCTTCACATCCGTCGCGGCTCATGTACTACATGGTAAAGCCCGCCAAAACCCTAGCAATCAACCAGTGAAATCCGTGATTGAGCGTTCTGATTGTGCGGTTCCAGAGCGTTTAGTGCAATGGCCATAGAAGTTATCCGCTTCTTGCGTTCGGAACACTAAAAGCACTGAAGGCAGGTGTCTTACGACTTCCTGCAAGGTAAGGTGACTTTGGCGCTTGTTCCGTAGCTTCAGCTTCTTAGCTGATTTTATCTGCTCCCGCCTTAGCCCATTATTCAACTCACTAGTCTGCACATGAGGCATCGCGAAAGAAAAAGGATCCTCGACGTGCTTAAATCGATAGACGGGACCGAAAGTCCCGCCGACACCGCTTTCGCAGCGAAGAGGTAGGAAACCTAGAAGAGGATAGCAATTACTCGAACCTTGCTGAGGAGATGCGGAGGAGGGCACTGGTGCTCTGCTGGTGCGAATTAGCATTAATATGGTTCAATCCCAAGTATCGTGCAGGGGGCACCTGCGCGTTGGAAGAGGTCACATAGACCGTGAATATTCACGCCCTGAGTCGAACGCGACATGCTTAGCTGGCGGCACGCGTTCATCGACGGTTCTAGGATCGCCGATATCATCTAGTCGACTC
>KV453841.1:2241712-2395083 GCA_001661475.1 Tortispora caseinolytica NRRL Y-17796
TTCGCTTCGTAGGACACAATGGGTGCGGCTAAACAACCTGCTGCACCTCTGGCAATGGTAAATCACCTGAAGCTGAAAACGTCGGCGACAGTTACCATATAGACACCGAAAAATTCGCGAATTTCGCCGTAGACCCTGTGAAATCCGCGAATTGGTGTCTTGTGCCGCACTGGAATTACTGCAAATTTCATCCAGTGCATTGTGCGCGAGGGGGCATGTCATTTTTTTTCCTTGAGTCACGTGACCTAGGCCATTCTGCAAATGCGCTGCAACACCAGCACTAGCACTCCTATGGCCTTGAAACCTTCGTCAATCGATTTGTAGCCCGCCTGCGATGACGAAGAAGTATTTGGGAACGCGCTAAACGCAAAATTGGCAAAATTAGCGCCAAAACAAGGGGAACCCCGTGACCTTTGTTTTTCTGAGTTGGGCTTTGAAACGGCTACTGCCGCTCCACCAGTGCCGCAATTCTGTAAACAAATACACTTCATACATTATAAGAGCCGTATGTTTCTGCAAAACTTATTTATTACGCCGAATAATCCGAATTGGCTGCACAGTGGGTCCAGAAAGATTTGGCTGCAAATCCCAAATCGACCGCGTCAAATGCAAAAGTCGCTTCCACGCGCGTCAATAACCTATACGACCACTAAAACGCCACTAAACAATCTAATAACCCTCCACTAATCATAGCACAGTCTTAGAGCATGTTTCTACGGCATTTTGCGCGGCTGGTGGCTGCTGACTAGCGGAATCGTGAAAATCGTGTGCAAATGGTCAAATGTTAAAAAACACTAAGGGTATAGCCTTGATAAATCTTCGGATTTCGCGAAAATCTTGACTTTTCAGAAGTAGCTCTTATAGCCTCTAAAACGCCGCCAAATACTCAAATATCGTTCCATAATGCATAAAATATCTTTAAGGAGTGTTTCTGCGGCATTTCAAACCACTTGTGGCAGTTTACCAAATAAATGTGAAAATCGTGAAATTGTGGAAATCGCAAAAAACACCAAGGCTATAGCCTTGGTGAATATTCAGATTTCGCGAAAATCTTGATATTCTAGAAGTGGTTATTATAGCCTCCAAAATGCCACTAAACACTCAAATAACCTCTCAACATGCATAGAATACCTTCAGAACCTCTTCTAGCGCATTTCGCGCGGCAAAGGGTAGCTTGCCAATGAAATCGTGCTAACAGTGATACTGGCGGAAACCCCCAACGCTATTTGCATCAACTCTGTGGAACAAGCCATCGATCAACAGGTTAGATCGTTGTAGATCATAGCACCTATTTTCTCTGTGTTATGATTATCTGTATTGCCCTGAACGCAAACATCTTCACTTCGGCTTCCGTGCTTCATCGGCGGATCGCGAGTATAAGAGATTTGGGCTTTCGCAGGATCTAGGCGCAAAGAAACTAGGCTTCTCTTTAGTCTTGAATACAACTGAGGCACCACTTCGCAGCTCTTGCAGAATTCCTCTACTATTCGAATGCTGGGTCTAGTCAGTCGGCTTTCTGATGTTTCTCGCAGGTCCTGAGTAGTGCAGCGGTAGCATTGGCGCACCTGGGTATGCGTTTGAAGCCATGAGGTCAAAAACTGGTAACCTGAAAGCCTAGGTAGTAGCTTCGCTGTTCCTGAAAGCTATTATCCTTCGCTTGAGCGCATTCCTGTGTGAGTTATTTGCTTGATTGGTGAAGAGGTATATGGTCGTCGAACGGTGAATAAAGGCCTGGCGTGGAATTGCAAACAACGCCTCATATTGGCTATGAAAGTCACGTGCATACCCTTGACCCTACAAATAAACCTTATTTTGGGTCAAACCCCGTTTTAAACCCTCAACCCTACCCAAACGGGTGTGCAACCCTAACCAGATTTTCGTGGCCTATGATTGGTCAATCGCGGTGGTAAACCTTAATCGTCATTCGTGCGTTGTGATTCGTCAATAACCTGGTAAACCCTATTTTGCAATAACGCCTTCTGATTGGTCGGTTCTGAAACCTTAACCTTACTTACGACTGGTGTTCTGTGATTGGTCAATTTTGAACCTTAACCTTAGTCGTGTATAGAGTCCTGTGATTGGTCGATCCAAAAGCTTAACCTTCGATTTGAAAGCTTAACCTTCGATCGGATCTATTGTCTCCTATTGGTCGATCTAAAAAGATTAACCTTCGATCTAAAAGTTTAACCTTCGATCGGATCGATCGCCTCCTATTGGTCGATCTAAAAAGATTAATCCTTATTCTGGCGCAGTTCATTGGCTGCTTTTCAACGGTATCCATATTAGGTAAGCGAAGCGTTCTGATTAGTCAGCTCCATTTAAGCGAGACGTTATGATTGGCTGGCTCTGCTTAAACGAAACTTCACTGTACACATATTTTGTGCGTCATCTCTCCATTCAGATGCACTATTGGACGGTAAAATAAGTACTCCTCACGCAAACATGTGTAAGTTTCAGTATTTTCCTTTTGAAATCGCTCTGTGCCTTGTAAGTGGCGTTAATAGCGTGCAATACCGCCTGTGGAAAAAGAGTAATATTTATGCACGTCGATCAGCAACGATACAATATCAAATATATCCACCTGTATGCAGTGACTATTCACTAGAAGCTGCGGCTACTTTTTGGTCTTTCTCTCATCTTGGTGTGAAGAGAAATGAGTAAGATCGGTGCCTTTGAGACCCACGGCATCTAGCATGGTGCCCGCATCGACTTTGTGGAACGCGCCATTGATCTGCAGATTGATGTTGATAATAGCAGAATACCGCCCCTGTGCGGGTGTTTTCCAGCCTGACGTTAATATCAGGTGTCATCACCTCGGCTTCCATGTTCTTAGGCGGCCGATCGCCTATGGGTAGAAGAACTGGGCTTTGGCGGCATCAAGCTCATACCAACTGGTCATCTTTGGCCTTGGACACAACTGCATACACCTCTGCTTAGCTCTTGTGATACCTCTTGCGCTTCGCGACCATCGATAGTCTTACCGGTCGGATTTCTAACGAATCTCGCAGATCCTGGAGGCTGTCGTTCTTGTAATGTGCCCATTCATCACAACCCTGTCTACCTCTTCCGAGACTTGCCAGCCGGCCTCTGAACTGAAACGCTAATCCGCACACTTGTTCGCACAAACGCATATCCTTTGTCGCCATTGGCTGAGGCTAGTTATAAACATAGCCCACATCAATATACAGAGTCTATACATTTGGCAATTGCAATCGCTCACGGCTGATAAGAACGATTCTAGCGTAGAGATCCCCGGTACCGCTTTGTCGCAATTGCACTTGGTTGAGTAGTGCGCCAAGAAATCGTTGTCCGGCTTCTTTACTTCGTTATCCGATACTTTTCTGACTCCATAAGCAGTGAAAACCCGGTGCAACCGCGTAATAATCTTCTTTCGCGTAATTTGATAGCCTGAAGAGATTTATCCATATGAATTGCTCACTTGGTTCAACAGGGCAGATGAAGACGATGTAGAGCACTTTTGCACTGGATTTTTGCCTTGTCCTGGCAGTAACAGGATGTAGCAGTGAATGCATCTTGGCCTTTCTATATCTTGGAAGTATCTCATAAACCTGTAGCAGTTTCGTTCTTGATAAACCCGCCCCTAAGTACTCCTTATGTCACTCTGCATTCTGATATCCGCCGTTGCAAATTCATTCGGAGGCCATTTCGTGCAGCAAACCCAAGTTCAGGTGAAGGGTCGCCCTCGCGTTTATAACTTCACTTTCTGATTCCATGACACAAAACGATAATTGAGCGCCAGCGTAAATACGTTCTTCTTTTTATTCGTAAGTCGTAGTTTCTTCTTGGGAGCCTGAGCATTACGAATAGCGCAGTTTCGATGCTTTGATTAAGCATTTATTTCTCGGCACATTATGTAAGTGCTTTGAAAAAACGCTCGAGCTCAGGTTCCCTTATTGGCTGGTGGCATTCGTGCGTGTGAAAGGTTTCATTTCAGATGGAGTTGTAAACAATGGAGCATTATCGTCATGCGGAAGTTCCTTGCGTTCACGATAGATAGTGGGCTACACAGCTGTACTCGGTGTCTCTGCGACAGCGCCCTGCTGTCGCTGCAGATAGATTTGAAAAGTTCCCTTTACTTTAAGCTCTCCCTCCAAGACTCTATCGCTGTCATCGTCGCCAACATTGACTCTGCCACTCCCCAGTTGCCGTTGTTGGTAGACTATTGATTGATTTTGGCTGACTCGTAGTACATGCCATGCAGATCCTTCCTTCCAATAGTCTCAATTTCTGGCTTTCTTGATTCCTGGCTCCTCAATTCCGTTCTCTTTCATTTCGCTTGGTGGCAAACTCATTTGTGCGCATGTGTGACTTTCCTAGTGCGCATTGAGTGTTCGCTAGGCTGTTGCAAACCAAGCATGAGGTCCTGGACTGTAACCTCGACGAGACGACCAATTTAATTCGGCTTTCCCGCTTCTAGTGTCAAGCTAGTTCCTTGTTCTACTTCACGAGTATATCTGAATGCGAAGATGAGCAGATGCAGTAGGCAGCGTATAGCGTATCGTACTTACTGACATTCGGTACGCTTCTGTAGTACCCTCTGGGATATATCGCAATTCGTCAATATCGGTGTTTCTGAAACTTCGATTCGGTCGCTGTTCTCATGCTTTCAGCAGTATGCTGACCGTCGATACGCGAACCGAGTGGGCGAGTGGAGACTCGAATGCAGACTGCATTGTAGCAAGACAGTCCTAGAGCTTTTCTTTTTTATTTAGAGATCTTGCGAAGTCGTTTTTAGGTCATTCAGACATGTTCTCTGGAGAAAATAGCGTTGTAAATTGAATGTTAAAGTAAATCTCGTCCATTGTTTACCTGTGCGCGGTAGCGGCGGGGAATGTAAGGAGACTTGCCACCACGTTTTCACCAATATATACCACCTTTTCAATCTCCACAAAGTCCTTGAAACATCGTCCAGTTTCTTTTGTTTGATTGATCTAAAACATAGAATATTTTAGCACAGTATCGCAATTTCAAGACGATCCACCAACCTTCTAATGAGGTCAATGTGAAACAATGATATCCCAATGTCCCAAATTACACTGAAGGGTTACTTCTGAACTTTTAGACATTAAGCCATAACGTTCTGAAAATGCTCTGAGTCGATCATGTTTGCAGGCTTGCTTTGCTTCTGACTGAATTAAATCGTTTTTACCAAGAGTAAATGATCAGAAGAAGCAGTCTATCAATTGTTTCAATAGTACGTGTACTACTGTTTATATTAAATGCAGATCATCTGCTGCCAGTATACGGATACTCGATCGAGGATCGTAATTGCTACTATAAAACGACAAACTGCATTCGTTCTTAACATAGATGATAAGGTTATTCATTCAAAACGTTTTCAATATCACTTACCTCTTTGAGGGCAGCTGATTTGAGAACAAAGGGTTGCTTGGTGCCGACACAGACGTTGTCTTCGATTCGAATACCAATGCCGTGGTAGGCTGATGGAACATCAGGGTCATTCTCGGGAATATATATACCTGGCTCTATAGTAATAACTTGTCTGGCTTTCAGTGTCTTTGATCGGCTGACACTAGGCGTGTCGTGACGTCGAGGACAAATGTTCTATTATTCTGCATCTTGAAGGCCATCTCTGATAAAGCAATAGGCGTCTAGCGTTAAGGCGCACTAGCTTCCTGCAAGTGAAATATTACTCGTTTTGCGTGCCCAAGGTGACCTACAAATGTCCTCTAGTTGTTTAAAATTCATAAGTACGACAATTCCCAATGCAGATTGCTCTATCCCAGCTGGATAGCGGTAATAACGCACCTCATTGATTATCTGACAGCCGTACCCCAGAAGTCTAAACTTTTCCAGGGGTGGTAAAGGGGGACGGACACCCCTCAGGAAAGTTTAACCGCTGGTGTGTTACGTTTAACCCTCCACCCTAGTTTCGTCGCTATGGACCACTTTTCTATGACTCTTTATGGTAATCGAGCGTCGGGGCATTTTTTCTTTAATTTGTACTCAATAGTTTCATTATGGTCCACTGGCCAGAGAAGCTACGATCGCCCACTCTTTCCTACCTGCCTAGCGATTACACTAGACCTTCGCCGTATAAGGTGGTTGATGGTAGGCTAGAAGTGACTATAGATGGAGACGATGCAGCTGTGCTGACTGCCCTTGTTGCTATACTCTATCGACTAACCGGGGACGAGGACATTTTAATTGGAGTCAATTCGCCTGCTCCTTTTGTCTCTCGTCAGCTTATCACAAACGAGTTGGTACTTCAGCAACTATATGATTCCGTTAAGCAGGAGATCGCCGAAGCTGCAGAATTGCCGCTTGACTTTGCTGATGCCCTCAGCATTGTTCGTGCTGCTGCCGGCCCAGAAGCGAGTCTACCTTTCACTGTGCTTTTTGCATCTGACTCAAAGCAACCTATGCTTCCTGCATCTGTAGAAGGTCTCAATTCTGATATTTGCTTTCATTTGTGGGACTCGGTTTTGACTATTTGTTACAATACACTTCTATTCAAGAAGGAACGCATTTCAGTCATTGCCGAACAGTTAGCTGCGATTCTTGCCGCTGACCGATCGGAGAAAGTCTGTGAAATAGATATAATTACTGAAAGTCAGAAGAATGTTCTTCCTGATCCTAGACGTGATCTTCATTGGGCCGAATACAGGGGCTCCATTCAGGACATTTTCACTGCCAATGCTCATCGGTTCCCAGATCGTGAATGTATTGTGGAGACTCGAAATATCTTTGTCGAAGGCTCTAAGTCAAGAATTTTCACTTATGGTCAAATCAACAGTGCGGCGAATGCCATTGCGCATCGTCTCATAATACAAGGTTTAACGATCGGCGACGTAGTTATGATCTACGCTTACCGAGGCGTTGATCTGGTCATTGCAGTCATGGGTGTGTTAAAGGCTGGTTGTACCTTTTCCGTTATCGATCCGGCTTATCCACCCGCACGCCAAAATATCTATCTTTCTGTAGCCAAACCGCAAGGCCTTCTGGTCCTGCGCAAGGCCGGCACTCTGTCCGAGGAGGTTCGACAGTACATCGTTGAGAATCTTAGCTTGAAAACTCAGGTAGAGAATGTTGAACTACTGGACGATGGTAAAGTAGTTGGATTCAACTCTGTTGATAACTCAAATGTCCTGCAAGGCCTGCCCGATGCAGATGCCAATGTTGAAGTGGGCCCAGACTGTAATCCTACGCTGAGCTTCACTAGTGGTTCAGAAGGCGTACCTAAGGGCGTCAAGGGCCGTCATTTCTCACTCACCTACTACTTCCCCTGGATGGCTGAACGCTTTCATTTATCAGAGAAGGATAATTTTACAATGTTAAGTGGAATAGCGCATGATCCGATTCAGCGTGACATTTTCACTCCGCTATTCTTGGGCGCAAAGCTTCTTGTACCGACTCAGGATGATATTGGCACTCCTGGACGTCTTGCTCAGTGGATGTCTGAGAATTCTGCCACTGTTACACATCTTACACCCGCCATGGGTCAATTGTTATCTGCACAAGCTGAGGCTGACATAGAATCACTGCACCACGCATTTTTTGTTGGTGACATACTTACTAAACGTGATTGCCTTCGACTGCAAGCTTTAGCTAAGAATGTTCACATAGTGAATATGTACGGTACCACTGAAACTCAACGCGCTGTTTCCTATTTTGAGATTCCTTCTATGGCAGCAAACAGCACTTACATCCAAGGGTTGAAAGACATCATGCCGGCCGGTCAGGGTATGGTTGATGTTCAATTGCTTGTTGTGAACCGAAATAATCGTCAGAAACTGTGCGGAATGGGCGAAGTTGGCGAGATCTATGTCCGTGCAGGCGGTCTTGCTGAAGGGTACTTACAGCTTCCTGAGCTTACTGCCGAGAAATTTATTACCAGCTGGTTTGTTTCTGAAGATTACTGGAAATTGCCCTTTACGGAAGATAATGCTCCATCGTGGGCAAAGTACTTCTTTGGAATAAGAGACAGACTTTACCGTACAGGTGATCTAGGTCGATATATTCCTGGTGGCTATGTGGAATGCAGCGGACGTGCCGACAGCCAGGTAAAAATTCGAGGATTCAGAATTGAATTAGGTGAAATCGATACACATTTGTCACAACATTATTGTGTTCGTGAAAACGTTACTTTAGTGCGTCGCGACAAAGACGATGAACCTACGCTTGTCTCTTACATTGTACCGCATGGCGAATCTGTCTTGAATAATCTTGTAGCCAACGATGACGAATTTGATGACGAAGACGATGCTATTGTGAAGGGACTTGTGAAATACAGAAACTTGATCAAAGATATTAAGCGCCACTTGAAACAAAAATTACCGAGTTATGCTGTTCCTACTGTTATTGTACCGCTGAGCAAGATGCCTCTGAATCCTAACGGCAAAGTCGATAAACCAGCACTGCCTTTTCCCGACACTGCGCAACTTTCCTATGTTGCAAAGAAAGTTGGAGCCACTGAATCTGGTTCATTCACTCCTATGCAAGCTGAAATTCGCGATATTTGGTTGAGCGTTTTCCCGCAAGTACCAAGTTCTGTTCGTCCAGAGGATAATTTCTTTGAGTTAGGCGGTCATTCGATTCTTGCGACGCGTATGATATTTGCTGTCAGAAAGAAATACATGATAGATTTGCCTTTGAATACGATATTTTCAGCTCCTACTATTGCTGAGTTTACTTCACGTGTTGAAGCGCTGAAGTCTGGCGACGATTTTGTTGTTAAGGAATCAGATACTGCCGAGAATGGATCTGAAGAGTCTTCAGCGACTGTCGACTACAACAAAGACTGCGAAGAACTGAAAAAGCAACTTCTTCCCAATTATGTTTCCGCTTCTGACCGTATTTTATCGCCTAAAGATAAAATATACGTGCTGCTTACTGGAGCCACTGGATTCCTTGGTTCCTTTATCTTAAAGGACGTACTCAGCAGGGGAGAGCATGTATTCGTGTATGCTCATGTAAGAGGCAAAGACAAACAAGACGGATTAAGACGTGTAAAGAATGCATGCGAAGCTTACGGATTTTGGGATTCGGCTTGGGAAGAACGCATTGAAGTGCTTGTCGGTGATCTAGGAGCAGCAAAACTCGGACTTTCCGACTCTGAATGGATCACACTTGAAGCTAAAACGGATGTTATTATTCATAATGCTGCACTTGTTCATTGGGTCTATCCTTATTCCAAACTTCGAGCTCCTAATGTACTTGGCACTATTGAACTCATGAGTTTGTGCAGTGCAGGCAAACCTAAATATTTCACATTTGTTTCTTCCACATCAACAGTGGACACAGACCACTTTGTTTCTCTTTCCGATAAGCTTGTATCTGAAGGCAAGAGTGGTATTCCTGAATCTGACGATTTGCAAGGTTCAGCTTATGGGCTATCTAACGGCTACGGTCAAAGCAAATGGGTAGCTGAACGTCTTATACGCACTGCAGGTGCACGGGGGCTTACTGGATGTATTGTTCGTCCTGGTTACGTTCTTGGTGATTCTGTTACAGGTGCTACTAACACAGATGATTTCCTTGTTCGAATGCTCAAAGGCTGCATACAGCTGGGGCTTTACCCTGATATCGCCAACAATGTGAATATGGTTCCTGTGAACCATGTAGCGCGCGTTGTATGTGCTACTGCGTTCAATCCGCCGTCGATGACAGAAATGACTGTTGCTCATGTGACAGGGCACCCTCGTATACGCTTTAACGAATTCCTTGCGCTGCCTGCTGACTACGGATACGCAGTAAAGAAAGCTGACTATGTTGACTGGAGAATTGAGTTGGAGAACTATGTGGTTACTTCATCACAAGACCATGCACTTTATCCGTTACTGCATTTTGTACTTGACAGTCTTCCTCAAAACACGCGTGCGCCTGAATTGGACGATACGAATGCTTGTATTGCATTAAAGAAAGACATACAATGGACTGGTGTTGATGTCTCTAAGGGATCGGCTGTTCTCAGTGCTGAAGTCGGCAAATACCTTGCGTACCTTGTGGCTATTGGATTTATCTCTCCTCCACCTAGCGAAGGCAAGTTGAAGTTACCAAGTGTGACATTGTCTGAAGAGAGTCTGAAATTGCAGCAGGCCATCGGCGGACGTGGATCTGCTGCCTAGATAGGTGAGTCTTGCAAAGACCTAACGAAATCTGGGGACGGATGGACACTTGATACATCATGTGACGACGGTATATGTTCTGCGTAGTGCTTTGTCTGCGGAATAGCGATTATATCGGTGTCGACGTACCATGTATCGAAATGTATTGATTTGCATTTCAGAGGCTTTGTAGTTTCTTCTTTAAATAAAGCTTTTTCTTTCAGCAGGACCAGCAGAGCTGCTATTGCGAGTATTAGCCATACAAAGAATATAATTAGACCTATATAAAGGTCAGGCAGTCTTGACTGTGCGTACATTTGCAGTAGTTTAGAGAATGTAGAGCTCGATGTAGCAACAGTATCAGCAAGTGCAGATGGATTAGATGAAGTGTTGAATCGGTAGAGTTTGACTTGTGAGTGGTTTGCGAGTGAGTCCATCACTGAAGAGAGGAATTCTAGTTTTCTGAGGATCAGACAGTATGCTATATCAGAGACTGCATCTGCCAGAAACGAGTTTCCAAAGACGGAATCGATAGTTGATTCAATAGATGTTTCGAACTTCGATATTGTGTTGTTGAGTTGAGTAGTAGTATTATGAACCGGTCCTAGTATTCTTGTATTTACGTCGGTTTCGATAAGACCGATCATACTGTTCGAAGAGTTTTTCCAAGAGTTTGTAGTGTTAGCAGCTAGTGCAGATAGTGCTGTTTGAGATGATTGCGTATTGAAACCATCAGAAAGGGTACTGATATTGGTGACTATGCAATAAATGATTA
Organism: Tortispora caseinolytica NRRL Y-17796; assembly: GCA_001661475.1. Taxonomy (NCBI): domain Eukaryota; kingdom Fungi; phylum Ascomycota; class Trigonopsidomycetes; order Trigonopsidales; family Trigonopsidaceae; genus Tortispora; species Tortispora caseinolytica. The sequence goes on from KV453841.1 coordinate 2,252,576, forward strand.
TGTATGAGAATGACATAATAATTCCAAGGTATAACATGAACATCATCTTGCTCGAAAGAACAAACGATACAAACCATCTATATTGTGCAGCATATGTTGAATTTTTGCTAATAAACTTCCGCTGAAAATGAAATGCCAATGAATTCTTGCCTGCATAATAAGATTCAACTTGATCTGAATTATCCGTAGTTTCTTTGACATTGACATTCAATCTTCTGTAAGCTATATTCTCATAAACAGCAAATCCAATTGCAACCAATAAAGCTAAAACAAATATCAATGCCGCTGCAGTATATGTCGATTTGTTAATGGTATGTTTAATACCTTGCCAATATTTATCATCTGCATTAGCACATGAAATTTGACTGTATTCTACTGCATATTTTGAGTAGTTTGTGTCTGGATAAGTATAGTCAACAAACAAATTATCAATTTGATTGCTAAGGTACTCAAATGGCGATTTTGCAAGATCAGTGAAGTCATTTTGTAAGTCTTTGAAATCTGGAATATCGGCTTTCGCATTGCTAATTGCATCAAAGACAGAATCTGGAATAGTTAAGTTTGCGAGGGCTGTCACATTTGGAATAGAAATAGTAGGAATATCAACACTCTCACCTGAAAAGAATGTAGTCATGCCTTCGAGAGACGAAGATACAGACTCTAAAGCCGTGTTTGCTGTATTTATAGACTCTTGAATGATAGTATCAACAGACATTAGTGTGTTATTAGCGAAGGTCAACACCTCTTCGGCGGCATTCAATGCCAATTCAGCAGCTGCTGTCGCAATTAGCGAGAACAAGCAAATATACGTCCCTATAAGAACGTCAAGTATAAACGACACTATACTTCCAAAAAAACTGACAATAATAGACAATACTTCACCAAAATGCTGTACTGAATTCTCTGTCAGTTCAACCACAGCCTGTGATACGTCTTGCGATACTCCGCTTGCGAACTCAGGAACTGTGTTCAACGAGCTGCAGTACGTATCTGAATTCAAACGTACATACTCTACTAGTGAACTTACTGTGTTTCCATTAAGTATTACATTCACAGCAAGAATAACAAGAATCAAGGTTATATGGTTAAATGGCGCCTGTACAGATAAACCATAGTGGCCCATGTACGGTCTAAACTGGTCAGCCTTTTGTGGCGTCCATGGCCACGACTCAACTGAAACTCTGCTTTTTGTTTGTTTAAACAGCATTACATATATACGTTTCCAGTACAAGCCATCCTTATATGTGCATTCCTTGTCAGAAGTGTGCCTCTTTGAATCGTCTTGCAGATGAAACCGTATAATTTAAAGTTATGTCAAATGTATTCTGGAAACTTTAATCTTACTTCAAGTCTTAGTTGATCAACCTAACACGCGTATCATATTAATCATAGAAGCTAAATCTTTTTCGATTCGTCCTCAAAATCAGGATCCTGGCCTTCTTCTATCATTCCAAGATCTTCCTGTGCATGCCACATTTTGGCATATATGCCATTGCGCGCTAGCAGCTCGTCGTGTGACCCTTCCTCTGCTACACTGCCATCCTTCAACACGATAATCCTGTCGCTGTCCATCACCGTACGCAACCTGTGTGCAATAAACACGCTAGTAACACCTTTATCGCGGATTATATCGTTGATGTTTTGCAGCAAACTTCTTTCTGTCTCGGTGTCCAAAGCAGATGTCGCCTCGTCGTAAAAAGATATCGGCGTATCTTTCAGAATTAGTCGCGATACCGCTAGTCTTTGTTTTTCTCCTCCTGATATCATCATTCCCCTCTCACCAACCATAGTGTTGTACCCATCCGGAAACTTCATAATACTTTCGTGGATATGCGCACGCTTGGCCGCCTCGATGACTTCGTCATCCGAGGCAGTAATACGGCCGTACCGAATATTATGCATGATCGTGTTATTGAATAGCGGGGTATCCTGTGGAACAACACCAATAGCAGACCTTAAGGAGTCCAGTGAAACGTCTTGCACGCCTTGTCCGTCAATAAGTACCCTGCCACTGCCCACATCGTAGAATCTGAACGCTAGTTTGAATATAGTAGATTTGCCCGATCCACTAGGCCCAACTATTGCCACTTTCTTACCTGCAGGAACAGTAAAAGAAGCATTTTTTAATATCATGCGGTCAGGATGATACCCGAACGTGACATTCTCAAACCGTATTTCTCCGCCTTTCAGGTCTAAACGTGGAGCATCCGGCTTGTCGACCACAGTGAGGTTCACCTTCTGCAACCGAAACATAGTCTCCATGTCAATCATAGACTGCTTGAACTCCCGGTAAACACTTCCAAGGAAGTTCAGCGGGACAGAAAGCTGAAATACTAGCTGGTTAATCATGACTAAATCGCCAATAGTCAAAGACGAAGTCGCGACGTCCTGGGCTCCAAGGTACATCATAGCGGTCAGTGCCGTAGAGAAGATGATGTTTTGACCAGAATTAAGCAAAGCTAGCGATGTAGCAACTTTGATTGAGGCTTTTTCGTAGTCTGAAAGGGCTTTATCGTAGCGGCTCACTTCGTAAGCTTCGTTGTTGAAGTACTTCACTGCTTCGTAGTTAATTAAAGAGTCTACTGAAACGGTAGCGGCTTTTTGATCAGCAGCATTAGCACGACGACGGAACTGTGTGCGCCATGCTGTTGTTCGAATCGTAAAGTACGCATATGCGCCCATAGTCACAAGGGTTATTCCAGCAAATACAGGTCCGTAATTGTAGCTGAGTATGCAGGATACCAAACCAATTTCTAACGAAATCGGCAGGATGTGGAACACCATAGAGCTAAGGACAAAGGAAATACCCTTAGTACCACGATCTATCGCTCTACTGAGTCCACCTGTTTGACGTGACAAATGGAACCCAAGATCAAGTTGCAGCAGATGAGTGTATACGGACAAGGCGACTTGTCTAATTGCTCTTTGTGCGACAGAGGCAAACACGGCGTTTCGCATTTCGCCAAACAGCGTGGCACCGACCCTAGTCAGCCCGTACCCCATAATTGTCGCGCCTATTACCGTCCATACAGTATGCATACCGTCAGAGAAATCTATATTCATTCCGTCAATAATGGCCTTGAAGTAGCTAGGGACTTGAACATTCAGGACTTTCGAGAGAACAAGCAAAGAAAGCGCTATAATGACTCTGGCTTTGATTCCGTAGCCGCCCTTCTTTGGCCAGATATATTTGATGAACCCCTTAATAATGTTTGCCTGGTTGACCTCTTTCTCGGGTAGTGTCGCTAACGTTGCTTGCTTATCAGATCGCGAAGCATTAGAGTAAGGGTCAGTAGCCTGGGCCTTTTTCTTGGCATCTTTAGCTTCCTGAATCTTGTCTCTCACAAGGATTTGAGATACACTGAAGGTCCGCGCAAGACCAGGACATCGCAGGTGCAATGAGAGTTGATTGCCGAGAATGGGCGATCGGCCAATAGAACAGGCTAGTCGAGGCACTGAACGTCGCAATGCAGCTCTGATCATCACAAATTCACTGTATAATACAGCTATCTAACCCGATAACGGTATATATTTTATTATAAAGACCAACTGCAAGGCGTACCAACGACTGAAAGCAATATATAAGCACCTTCAAGAATGTGTCTTCCCTATATGTCGCAATCCAATCGCCTAAAATGGTTAACAGTGTCATGGCAACGCCAAGTACCGTGGCCAAAGTCATTCACCTTCCACACATACTTTGTTCGACTTGCTCGAATAACCTCCCCTAATGGACGTACAAGAAAAGTTAGCTGAATTACGAGAAAAGGCTCCCGAGGAGCTACAAGGTGGGCTCTATGCTATTGAAGATCTGTGGGATCGAAAGCTGTGGCATCAGCTGACGGATGCTCTCCTTGAGCTGTCGAACATCCGCGAGTCTGAGCCCTTCCGTATGGATATCTTTGAGACTGTTGTGCTGGCGTTTAAAGACAAAATCAATCAGCTAAAACTGATTGAGCTCGGAATTAAAGCTACTTCTGTTCTTAAACCCGAAGATGCGGTGGTGTTCATGAAACAATTGACTGATGGCGCGCTCACTGAAGAGGCAACTGTGTTTGGTGAAATTGAGCAGGCAAGACTGCAGTTGCAAATAGGTAACTTGAAAGACGCGAAGAAGGCCCTTGACGAGGCATCTAAAATACTAGACCATTTTAATTCAGTGGAACCTAGAATATATGCAGCTTACTATAAAGCTTCCGCTAAATACCACGAAGCCAAGGCAGAGTTCAGCAGCTATTATAGAACCACTTTGCTATACCTGTCGTGCATTCAGTTGGAAGATCTTTCGGCAGACGAATTATACAAAGAAGCTTATGATATCAGCATTGCGGCTCTGCTTGGTGACATTTACAATTTCGGTGAGCTCATACTGCACCCCATATTGAATGCGCTGGACGGCACTGAAACAGAATGGCTCAAATCATTATTGGTAGCTATCAATATTGGAGACCTTGCAAAGTTTACAGATATGACAAGCAAACTTAACAATGTGCCTATTTTGAAGAATTCGCTGCCGTTCTTGCAACAAAAAATATGCTTGGCTGCGCTGGTAGAAACAGCATTTTCTAGGCCGCCTGCGGACCGAATCTTGGACTTTGAGCTGATTGCTCAAAGTTGCCAGATTCCCGTTGACCAGGTAGAGCATCTAATAATGAAGGCATTGAGCATTAAGCTCATTGAAGGTTCTATTGACCAAGTTTCACAGACAGTTACAATATCGTGGATCCAACCGCGTATACTGAACATTGAACAAATCGGCGCTATGCGTGACAGATTAGTTTCCTGGGATAAAACCGTGTCCAATGTTACAGCGTGGGTTGATTCGTTAGGTGCGGATTTATGGGCGCAGCAAGTGTAACGTATAACCAACGGAACTGACCGTTCTCGACTTAACGCTGTCTCTGGTCACTAAAAGATAGTAGGTCTTATATACGAAGCGATGTGTATTAGTCAGGTACATCTTTGCATTTCTGCTCATTGTTTAAACTAGTTAACGAAAGACTTAGTGCTCTCCATCTTTACATTTCCATCGTCGGTAACTGTTGCGTATTTCATGACTTCCTCTGGTTTCCTGTAGTTGGTGGAAACAGCAACTGGTTCATCGGACGGAGCTGGAACATACTTGGTGTCTTCTATGTCGCCAATAGACAACGAATCGGCAAGCTTAGAGCCCCTAGATTGTAAGAGAACAGTTGACGGTCCTGGGATGACTATCATTGTGTCCTTGCCAGCAGCACGACGGACCAAGTTCATGAAGGCATGCCACTGGCGGCCCAAAAACTTGACGAAGTTGTTATTCTGAATGTCAGAGAGCCAGTTGGGGCTCCATTTGAGTGTCGGGATATTGAACCGGAGCGAAGGAAGACGGACAACGCGTACAGGTGCGAGAGTTGTCGAGTAGGCCAGGAGAGAGCGAGGATTGATTGCGATTGACTCTCCTTCTTCGACTTTTATTTGATAGACCTGTCCCTTTGCGAGCAGCGCGACCTGTCCACGCCCAGAGAGCAGTGTGGTGGCCCAGTTGGCGAAGTTCATTTTGGAGTCAAGTTTAGTAGACACTGACAGCGAAGGGCCGGACCACGCGTATACGCCAGACTTTTGCGTGACTTTCCAGTCGGCACGGCCATCTAGTGACAGGACTGTAAATGTGTCGAACGCCGAGGACCTGGAACCGAGCAGGATGTTGACGGAACTAAGACTTGTGATTTTCGTATACAGCGTTGGCGTGGCAGTAAGTCCACGCGTGACGGGGTTCAGGAGCGACAAAGTGGAGGTTATATCTTTGAGATTTCCGTTCAGTGACACGAGTGAGCCTTTGCGTATGAATAAATTAGAAGAAGCCGGTAGGTTGATGTTTACGAGTGTAGCCGGCGAGCCTACAGCTGCGAACTTGGGAGAAGCAGCAAAGGGTCCTGAGCCGTGCAATGTTGGCACATTCTTGACTTCGGGACTGATATCTATTGGTATCGATTCACTAGGAGACTGTTCGACATGAATACGACGCGTTTGGCGCACCAATGTCCTCAATCGGTTGGCCTTGAGCATTGTTATGGTGTGGTGTAGGTTGCTAGGAGTATGTCGAGCGGCCCGTACCTTCAGCAGATACTAACGTCCAGTACAAACGGCTAGAACATCTCTATATTAATGCATTCTATCTGCTTGTATATTTAATTGCCAGTTATATATATATATTGCGAACATCCACATTGCGAACTTGCCGAACGAGCCGACTCTTCAGGCTGCAAAAGAGAGCCGCAACTACCTAATATGACATTGGGACATAACTTCAGCCAATGGGATTGCTTCAGCGTCACTATTTAACCTACACCAGAAATGATCTGATCTCATAAAAAGACATTCATGGCGACAATTTCACTAGGAACTTATTTATTCAAAAGAATTGAAGAGCTGGGCGTCAAATCGGTACGTATTTAACTTTATAAGTATATTATTTTCACAATTCTCCATTTTTTACCTCTCACTAACAATAGATTTTCGGCGTCCCTGGCGATTTCAATCTGACCCTGCTCGATCATATAGATGATGCGAATAACATGCGATGGGTCGGCAATACTAACGAATTGAATGCCGGCTATGCCGCTGACGGTTATGCTCGCACTCACGGAATTGCAGCCTTGATAACTACTTTTGGTGTAGGCGAGCTGTCTGCGCTCGCCGCCGTAGGCGGATCGTACGCTGAGCACGTCGGAGTAGTCCATATTGTTGGAGTACCCGCCAAAACATCGGCTGATGCACATGCTGTATTGCATCACACGCTCGGTAATGGAGATTTCGATGTGTTTGCCCATATGTCGCGCGATATCTCTGCCGATCAGGCCATTCTCAGCAGCATCAACTCAGCTCCAGCTGAGATCGATCGCCTCCTTCGCACGTGCTGGGTACGCGCACAGCCTGTCTACCTCGGATTCCCCACTAACCTCGTTGAAGCGCAGGTTCCCGCATCACTTTTGGACACTCCATTAGACTTGAGCCTCGCGCCGAACGATCCCGAGGTCGAGGACTATGTTGTCAACGAGATCCTCCAGCTCATCAACAACGCCACTTCTCCTGCTATTCTTGTTGACGCATGCACTTCTCGCCACCGCGTCGTTGAAGAGGTCGTCAGTCTTGCCAAATTGACACAGATTCCGGTCTACGTCACACCTATGGGCAAGTCCTCATTCGATGAGCAGAACCCGCTCTTCGCTGGCGTGTACGTTGGTGAACTGTCTAACCCTAAAGTGAAAGAGCGTGCAGAGAAAACCGATCTAGTCATTTCAGTTGGTGCAATTCTGTCTGATTTCAATACCGGCTCGTTCTCTTACCATATCGACCGCGTCAAATTCATTGAACTTCACTCCAACTACGTCAAGATCAAGTTGGCATCGTTCCCCGGCGTTCAAATGAAACCCGTGTTCGCTAAACTGCTCCCGAAGTTGTCTCAACGTCCGCTAAGAGATGGCCCGCTCTGCCCGGTTGTAGCCCCGCCTTTTATTGACATCAATGGGCCTATCCTTCACGAGTACCTGTGGCCTCGTCTTGGAGGCTTTTTGCGCCCTGGAGACCACGTCGTTACCGAAACCGGCACGAGCTCTTTTGGCATCAATCAAACCCGCTTTGCATCTGATGTACATGCTGTCACTCAAGTTCTGTGGGGTTCTATCGGATATTCGGTAGGCGCCTGTCTCGGTGTGGCTTTAGCTGCTGCAGAAAATTCGCCTAAAGATCGCGTGATCCTGTTTGTGGGCGACGGATCGCTTCAACTCACTGTGACGGAAATCTCTACAATGATCCGCCATAAGCTGAAACCGATTTTGTTCATTTTGAACAATGACGGATACACTATAGAGCGACTGATCCACGGACCTGAAGCCGTGTACAACGACATTCAAATGTGGAAGTACACAAGTATTCTTGACACCTTCAATGCCGAAAAGTCCAGAACTTACAAAATCTCTACTGCCGGTGAACTCGATGCGCTGCTCAAAGATGAACAGTTCAATTCTGCCGACGTCATTCAACTTGTTGAGCTTGTCATTCCGAAGCTCGATGCTCCTTCTACCCTGAAGAAACAGGCTGAGCTTACCGCTCAGTACAATGCAGGCAAGAAGAGCAGCTCCTAGTTATTTTAATTTAGTATATAAGTAGCCATATAAACTTATACGTTTATAGAGTAGTAAATCTTCGAACGAAACTCTATTACTGACTGGAGTAATCGGCTGTTGAGGTGTCAAGAACTGTTCAGCGTACTCCACTCCAAGCCACCACTACTATCGTACATTACAAAGAAGCGTTCGCAGATAACATATATGCATGCTATGTGTTTATGCGATTCAAAATAGTCTAGAATTAGCCATGCTAGCACGCCTAATACAGTAGCAGTATTCTTCATGCGTCATTGCCATAGCAACACATAGACCAATTACACCACTTCGAACTCAACCTTGCACAGCGACTGAATACTAGCGAACATGCGCAGACCTGTTTTTACGGGCTTGAAAGTCCCAGTATTTCGTCGATTCTACCAGAAAGATGTTTCAGTTACGCTCGCTGGAAAGACAATTGTGAGTACTGGTCCTGGAGGCCGTTCGTCGAGGTCTGGCTTCACGGCTACTGTGTTCGGAGCTAGTGGTCTTCTTGGAACGCACGTAGCTCATAGATTCGCAGAAGACGGCACTATCACGATTGTTCCCTATAGAGAGGAGATGAAGAAACGACATCTGAAAGTTTCTGGAGATCTTGGTGTTGTGAATTTCCTGGAGATGGATTTGAGAAACGTCGAATCGATTGACCAGGCAGTCCGACACAGCGACATCGTCGTCAACTGTATTGGCAGAACTTACGAGACCAAAAATTTTTCATACAGCGATGTCCACGTAGAAGGCGCGAAACGCATTGCGCAAGCATGTGCGAACAACAATGTCTCTCGTTTGATTCACGTTTCGGCGTTCAACGCTGACCTTGAATCGCCTTCTGAGTTCAACCGCACCAAAGCTCTGGGCGAGTTAGTGGTCAAAGACATCGTACCTAACGCTACTATAGTGCGACCGGCAACAATGTTTGGTTTCAAGGACAACTTCTTGAGCCGCTTGGCTTCTACTGCTTCTGTTATGACCGTGAACGAAAACAGGGAAGTGCTCTACCCGACACACGTGCGAGATGTAGCGGACGCCATATACAAGATCGCATTTGACGACTCCACTGCCGGTGAGCTTTATGAACTCAGGTCACTTAAAGGATACTCAGTTGCTGAATGCGTTAATTTAGTTGCGAAAGCCACGCACCGCAACCATCCAAGCATCAACCTCCCCATGCCGATCGCTATGGCTATATCCAAGGCGTGCCAGTATTTGTGGTGGCCGACTATATGTCCCGATGAACTTGTCCGCCAAACTCTGGACCATGTTCCAGACCCTCTTGCGAAAACTTTTGCTGACCTCGACATGACACCCGATGCTCTTGAACAATGGACCGACCATTACCTGCAAGACCTGCGCCCCTACATCTACCTGCACCAGGGAGCCGACTCAGAGAAAGTCCAACAGAAGGAAAAAGAATACGTTCACATCTCCTACTAGAAGCTACAGTGTTTAGCTTCGTTACATAGTCTATGCCTCATTATATATTTCTATTACAGTAAGATGCATATGCTCTATAGCTACGCTTTAGTTCATGTAATTCAGTCGTCAAGAGTGCCGAGTCTGTTTCCGCCAGATCCCGATCGTTCCTGCATTTCCATGCGGACAGGCAGTTCAGATGCCATTTTGTGAGGCACGTAGCGCTTTACGCGTCTCGTCAGCGGTCGTATAATCGACTCTACCTTTTGCAAAATCCAGTCTGGCGCGTTTAACTTGCTGGCGTACCCGAGACCATAAGCGTATCCGTACAGGAGGCCGAATAAATGACCGAGTAAACTGGATCTGGGCATTATGAACGCGACTAGGAACAGCAAAAAGAGCGGCGACGTCCAGGCCGGAATACTGACGTCACCGAACGTCAACGATTTGCCAGCCTTGTGTTCCCGGATCGCAAATATGCCAATTATACTGAAAACTACCCCACTGGACCCTGCGACCCGTGTACTCAGGTTGCACGCGAGCGATACAACGGTGTAGGCGATCGCCGGGAATGTCGCCATATTCAGTAGAATGATGACGCACTGAATAGAACCATACTCGGATTCTATTTTGCTGAGGAGTGGCAGAAGTGCCAATAGGTCCATGATCAGATGGCCTAGCCCTAAATGAATGAAAATATAAGTGTTCCAGCGGTGCGTCTCAAATTCTAGGATCCTTCGTGGGTCTAGTATGAGACTATCGCGCAGGGGACGGTAGCACCACCCCGCTATAGTCAGAACGGTGCACAATGAGCCTACGACGCACGTGATTAGTGGCAATTCCCGTAGTCTAGATCTAAGAGAGCTCACTTTCGATCTCAACGCCTCTTTTACGGCGTGAGAAGAAGGTGCCTCCATAGTATTGGCAAGTGCTAGGAGGAAGTTAGGTTTTTCTGGGGCTAAGTAAAAGGATACTAAAAAAGGCGCACTAAAAAAAAAATTAAATGTATGTAGCATCAAATATCTTCAAATAAATTCTAAACAACTACGTGATCGTAAACAGAAGTTACTTAGCGTGCTGAGAAGCCATCTTGTTCAAAGCAGATCCGGCCTTGAACCAATCGATTTGCTCATCGTTGTAGGTATGTGCCAACTCAGTTTCCCAGGCAGCGCCGTTCTTGGGGTGGATAACCATCTTCAAGTTCTTTCCAGGAGCAAGCTCAGTCAATCCAACAATATCGACGCGGTCATCAGGGTTGATCTTGTCATAGGCAGAGGGGTCAGCAAAAGTCAAGGGCAACAGACCTTGCTTCTTTAAGTTAGTCTCGTGGATACGGGCGAACGACTTGGCAATAATGGCAAATCCACCAAGGTAGCGGGGCTCCAAGGCAGCGTGCTCTCGAGATGAACCTTCACCGAAGTTATCACCTCCAACAACAACCCACTTGACGCCATTGTCTCTGTAGTACAAGGCGGTCTCAGGGACGGGACCAAACTCGCCAGTAAGCTGGTTGCGAATGTTGTTGGCCTCACCGTTCTCAGCGTTAATAGCACCAATCATATAGTTGTTGGAAATGTTTTGCAAGTGTCCACGGTACTTCAACCAGGGACCGGCCATAGAAATATGGTCAGTAGTGGTCTTGCCAACAGATTTGATCAGAATAGGCATGTTAAGAGCATCCTTTCCGTCCCAAGGCTTGAAAGGCTTGAGTTTCTGGAGACGATCGGAGGTAGGCGAAACAACAACTTCTACAGTGCTGCGGTCTTTAGGAGGAGCCTGGTAAGTGTCACGACCAGGATCGTATCCACGGTCAGGAAGACCAGCACCGGTAGGAGGAGCAAGCATGAACTCATTTCCGTCAGCGTCTTTGAGCTTGTCAGTAAGAGGGTTGAAGGTCAAGTCACCAGCAATAGCCAAGGCAGTAACAATATCGGGGGAAGTAACAAAGGCGTGTGTCTCGGGGTTTCCGTCGTTACGACCAGTGAAGTTACGGTTGTAAGAAGAGACAATAGTGTTCTTCTCACCTTTCTTGATATCACGACGATCCCATTGACCAATGCAAGGACCGCAAGCATTAGCAAGGACCATACCGCCGAACTTCTCGAGGACTTCTAGTTGACCGTCACGCTCAATAGTGGCACGAATCTGCTCAGAGCCGGGAGTAACAGTGTACAAAGACTTAGCCTTGATACCGTGGTCCAAAGCGTCTTGAGCAATGGAAGCGGCACGGGACATATCTTCATAAGAGGAGTTGGTGCAAGATCCAATCAAGGCAACCTTAACCTCGGTGGGCCATCCATGTTCCTTAGCAACTTCTTTCATCTTAGAAACGGGAGTTCCAAGATCAGGAGTGAAAGGACCATTAATGTAAGGCTCGAGAGTGTTGAGGTCGATGTCAATGTATTGATCATATTCGGCACCTTCATCAGCAGCAAGGAGCTCAGGGCCGTAAGCCTTAGCCAATTCGGCAATCTCAGAGCGCTTGGTAGAAGCGAGGTATTCAGCCATACGGTCGTTGAAGGGGAAGAGAGAGGTGGTAGCACCAATTTCAGCACCCATATTGCAGATGGTAGCCATACCAGTGCAAGAGAAAGAGTTGACACCCTCACCGTAGTACTCGACGATGGCACCAGTTCCACCCTTTACAGTAAGGATATCGGCAACCTTAAGGATAATATCTTTAGGAGCAGTCCAGCCAGACATCTTACCAGTGAGCTTAACACCGATGACCTTGGGGGCCTTGAGCTCCCAAGGAAGACCAGCCATGACATCGACGGCATCAGCACCACCAACACCAATACAGGCCATACCGAGGCCACCACCGTTAGGAGTATGAGAATCGGTACCGATGAGAAGGCCACCCGGGAAAACGTAATTCTCAAGGAGAATCTGATGGATGATACCGGAACCGGGCTTCCAGAAACCGAGGTTGTATTTGGCACAAGCAGTGGCCAAAAAGTCGTAAACTTCCTTGTTGATTTCGATAGCACGAGCAAGGTCCTTCTCGCCGCCAATTTGAGCTTGAATCAGATGATCGCAATGAACAGTGGAGGGAGTTTGAACTTCGGGCATACCCGCAGACATGAACTGCAATATAGCCATCTGAGCGGTAGCGTCCTGGCAAGCGACACGGTCAGGACGGAGCTTGAGGTAAGACTTACCGCGCTCAATTTCCTGTCCATGAGGATCGTCAAGGTGGCCGTAGAGAATCTTCTCAGCGTAGGTGAGAGGGCGTTTGAGACGATCGCGAACGATGTTGACACGCTCAAGATCCTTCTTGTAATTGATAAAAGTATGGTCTTCCCAGTTGTTCATATGAACCTTAGCGGCACGAGGATCGTCTGAAACGCTGGCGAGAGCGCGGACACCCTTGCGAGCGGCGCAGACCACTGGGCGTTGAATTCTAGCTGAGAGCATTTTCTAGAAATTCTTTTCTCTTAGCCGTTTAGAAAGTGGAGTCGGGTGAAGAAGGAAAAAAATCGCAATTAAGGATAATTAAAACTTCAATAGAATAACGTACAGGAGAATATCGAACCAATTAATGTGCTAATGACAAAAAGGCGATAGAATAAACGAGCAAAAAAAAGTTCTGCGTTGGAGGACTTTCCAAGTAGAAGATCTCATTATAAATGGCAGTTGGGTTGTATATATATTAATCCAGCTGCAATGGTTGGATGATGGTTGCTATGTTGATTGTCCAATAACAAGTCCTCTAATTGGTCACAATGATTAGTTACCGAGTTTAATTACCGACAAAGCCGAAGGATGGCAATTGAACGTCAAACTGCTTTGTGCCAGCTTACGACGTCAACTAATGATAAAAAAGAGATAAATGATTATGTATCCTTATATATATGTACTGAATAATGTATTTCTGTGCTACGAGCAGCTTTAGACTCAGTATACTCATTGCTATGCCTTCACAGGCCTTGCGTACCCCAGATTCCGGCACTTACATAAAAAACTTTAATTGCTGCCTTTTATGGACGTACAGCCGAGCTTGTTCCGCATCTCACAGGACACGGAAATCGACCAACGTAGGCCGCTAGTACTGCTTAAAAAGGGCCAGGATAGGCGAATTGTGAAACTTTTGATGCAAATATGCTTTCATAATAAAGATAAATAGCGTATGAGCGCAGGTGAAGTGCTCCATGATGTTCCGGGTGGGCGGCTGCGGCCGGCTCGGTCGATCACCATGCTCAAGCCTACAGCTTTACCCTACCTTTACTGTTCCTCCCAAAAGGGATCCAAGCTCTAAGTCAATTAAAGTTTTCACCGGGGAGCCTGCTCTATTACTTTTTTTATTTTCTTCCTATCGATCGTACTTCTACAAAACGCAGAACAAGGGGCATGAGCGCGAGACTGCCGCGGTTCAATGAGCTGAGTAATGTGCTGAAACGCAGCCATATATCTGCGTATACGCGTATTAACATTACGGACTCTGATCTGGTAGTTCGGGCGCTCGAGAGGTCTGGCTCGTTGAACGGGTATGGTCGCGATACTATTGTGCTTGATGCATACCCAAGCTACGGCTACGTGTCGCAGGCTGTACATGACATGCTGCGGCCGCGGAAACATGTGCTGCTGGACATATACCCGCAGGTGTATAAGGTGCTACAAGAAATGGTAGTGCCACAGGACCCGACTTCGTACGATTTGAGGCCGCTCGATCCGTATAAATGGTCGACATTTGACCACCTGTGGACAGAAGAAGGCATGAAGCCACAGAAGATGCCGTTTGGACCTGAGTTTAACAAGGAAATGCTGTTTATAGCCAATCTGACTGGATCGGGCGGCACACAGCTGCTGTCACAGTACATCAACTGCATTGGCTACAGGAACTGGATATTCCAGTTCGGAAGGGTCAAGATGCTTTTCGCGATCACGCCGCGCGAAGCAAAACTTCTGTTTTCAACGCCTGGGTCGACAAGAAGGACGCGACTCTCGGCTATAGCGTACACTGTCGCAGACATCAAGCCCGTGCTGGTGACGGAGCCGCTGCGAAAGGACTGCGACTACGGCGACGGCGATCCTGTGGAAGTAAGCGAGGAGGAATTCGGAGATGCGTTCTATCCGAAGAAAAGCGGTGCTGTGTTGATCGCCGTTGAGCCTAAAGAAAACATGCTCGTGGAAGCTTCTGACTGGTACTCTTACCACTTGTTTGTACGCAATCTGTTTGCGACGCGGGCGACGCCACTGATCAAATGTTTGCGCGGCTTATCGCCTGGCGCATTAGAACCGTTATACCCTGTACTGAAAGACGAAGTGGACTACGAGACGACGCGACCTGTTGATCTGACGGCCGAACAGCTCGCGCGTTTGCATCGCGCATACGAAGACTGGCCTTTCAAGCCCAAGAACGTCATGTGGTCTGCGTTCATGGAAGACTTTGCTGAAGCTGAACATACACTTGTTAGCCAGCCAGGAATAATTGGGCCAGCCGCTGACGATACTGAGAGATCAAGTTCTTGAAAATCTGGCCTGCTCTTTTTTCGCCGGTAATAGAGTTTCACCCTGCAGCTAAACCCACCTTTCTGCACCTACCTGCAATCACGAATAACTTGCACGAGTCCGGTCCTGCACTGGTCACTGAACCTGGCCAATTGTTGCAACCCGGTTCTCTTTCTTTAAATAATATATATTTGCATTGCCACCAAAAAAAAAATAACTAAAATTATCGGATGGCTACTCCTCCAGCGTCACACGCACCATCGCTGGCTCCTGGGACCGTCGTCGCAGTCGGCTCTCACCATGTAATAATCGACAAATACTTGTCGCAAGGCGGATATGCCCAAGTATTCTCTGTATTCGTTAATAACACCGCCAACAAGGCCGTGCTGAAAAGGGTCGAGGTGCCAAACAAACAGGAACTGGCGTACCTGAAAATCGAGGTCGATAGCATGCGCAGACTCAAAGGCCACAAAAATATCGTATCTTACATCGATTCGCATGCCTCGCATATACCTTCTGGCGGCTATGAAGTGTTTCTGCTCATGGAATATTGCGAACGCGGCGGTCTCATCGACTTCATGAACACCAGACTTCAAGAACGTCTTCAAGAACCGGAAATCTTACGTATTATATGCCACGTGACTGAAGCCGTCGCACATATGCATCAGCTGTCTCCTGCAATCGTGCATCGAGACCTCAAAATAGAGAATGTCCTTATATCGTCTGATTTCAGGTTCAAAGTCTGCGATTTCGGCTCAGCTTCTTCGCCTATCCCCTCCCCTGACACCGCTAAGGGCTTTGAAGACCTTGAACTTGATATCCGCTTACACACTACGCCACAGTACAGGTCCCCGGAAATGGTAGACCTATACAAAGGCTACGCTATAGACGAGCGCTCAGATATATGGGCTTTAGGTATACTGCTGTACAAGCTTTGCTATTACACTACACCCTTTGAACCAGGAGGGAACTCGGACATTCTTAACGGCAAACTCCATTTCCCCAGCTACCCGAGCTACAGCGACCGGCTGAAAAAGCTCATCAAACAAATGCTCAGCAAGGACCCGGATATGCGTCCTACCGCTGTTCAGGTGCTGAAAGATATATGCCTGTTTCGCGGCATAGTTGAGCCAATGACCTATTATAGAAGCATGAAACCTATTGCTGCAGTCAAGACCGGCCCTGCAATCACTTCCCGTCCTCAGTCAGCGACTCCGTCTAACAGGAAGAAAAATCCCAACTCGCTAGAATCGTTTCGCTCGGGGAGAACGCAAAGCGCATCTCCAGAACGGCAACAGGAAGTACGCAGCTCTCAACTTACAAAGGAAACAGTCTCCGATAACGAAACTACACCAAATGCAGCCAAAGAGTCCAGCAGTCCTAAAAAGGGTAGCTTACCTGTGAAGGATCGCATAAAAAGGTGGGGCCATTCTGAATCGAACGCTGTGCCAGAAAAATTACAGGAAGCAACCACCACCAAGAAGGAGCAGAATAAACCACTCGAAAAGAAGCAGAATTCATTTAAGAAAGTTCGCGATTCTTCGCAGAATAGTCATATTAAAACGGATAAGTACACTGTGCCGGACAGTGTTTCGCCAAAAATTGAAGCTAACGATAACAGAGTCAACAAGTCCGTATCAGAAGAAAAACAGACTGACGTCGCTATTAGTGTTTCCGTGACCAAAGACACAAAGCCCGGCACGCAAAGTGCTGCTGCATTAAAAGAAGGAAAACTGATCGATATTGCTGTGAATTCGAACGGGAAACATCGTCCACAGCTGCCTCCAAAGCCGAAACATTTGAGGTCTGACAAAGTAGGTACAGGGAATGGCAAAAAAGGCGTAACAAAAGAACTTGAAGACGTGTCTGTTGGTATTGAAGAGATTGAATTAGGGTCAGCAGAATGGATGAACGAGTTTAAGAGACGGTACCCAAATGCCGGAGATTTGGACTAGTCAGAATGTGCTGAAGCGGAGATTGAGTCATAGAAAGGAGGATTATGATAACGATTTGATGAACTTTGTTGAGAAAGGGGTGAAGATGCGCCAGAATTGGTACTGTTTCCTGAGCCGGAGCCATGAGTGTAGTAGATGCACATGATGAGGATTGATCCCTGAAGGACAGCGGCAGTTAGATAAGGCAGATAAGTGCTCCAGGATGTGTCTTGACGCATTGCGAGAGAGGCGGCCCATACGAACCCGCCAGGGGTTTGCATGCACATCATAGGTATACTTAGAGACCCTGGATGTTTTAGCTTGTAGGTGGTGTATATTTGCGGCAGATACTGCACTGCGGCGAGAATGGTAGACTGAATTCCGCTGAGATGAGCCCAGTATTTGCGCCAGCTGGTGTCGAACAAAAAGGGAACGAACATGACGAAGAAATGAGCGACTGCTATAACCGGGTAGAGGATGCGGACCGTAGATCCTTCAGCGTAGAGCGATCCGAGGAAGAGTATGAGTAAGAAGCAGACGAAAGCGACAGCTATTTGTATGAGGCCAAGCGACTGCGCAAAACATTTAAGAAAGGGCACTTCGAAACAGCATTGGACTGTGTTGCGGGAGAAATAGGTCATATTGAGGAGCGTGCATGTCGCTGAAGCTGTGCCAAGCAGCATAAACAAGGGCGATATGCCTTCGGAGGTCCTTCTGTGTATAATATTGATATGCTGGAGACCGTACGAGAACACTAAACCGTACAGCAATGCGATCGATATAGCGAAATTAGCAGAACTAATAGGCGCGTCGCAATTGTGCGCCATTTTAGTGAATGTCAAGTTCAAGGTAAAGTGTGGGGGCAGGGGCAAGGGAGTTTGACTTCAGAGAACTGTTTACCTAATGTCGCAGCCTAAAATAAAAGCATGTCTTTTTGACATGGATGGACTTTTAATAGACTCGGAAGAGGTTTATACGCGTGTATCTAATGAACTATTAGCTAAACATGGCAGACCGCCGATGCCCTTTGAGGTCAAGGCGAAGTTGCAAGGTTTGCCAGGTCCGCGCGCTGCAGCTACGTTCCTTGAATGGGCGCAGATCCCTTATACTCCTGAAGAACTGTATGAGGCGACGGTTGGTCGTCAAAAAGAATTGTGGCATGAAGTCAATTTTATGCCTGGCGCTAAAGAGATCATCCATGCGTTGCATGAAGCCGAGATACCTATCGCTTTAGCCACGTCTTCGCATAAACTGAACTACGACCGTAAGACCAGCCATATTCGTCCTACATTTGACCTTTTTGGCCCCCATGTTATTGTCGGCGACGACGAACGTATACCTGACGGCCGCGGCAAGCCGGCGCCCGATATCTATCTGCTTGCGCTAGCTTCGCTGAACGAGGACCGTGCCGCACGCGGTCTCGATCCTATAAAACCCCACGAGTGCCTAGTGTTCGAAGATGGTGTTCCCGGTGTTCGCGCTGGCCAGGCTGCAGGATGCCACGTCGCATGGGTACCTGATCCGCGCGTCTATGCAGTTCTCGAAGACGACTTGCGCAACGGACTGCTCAATCCTACAGACTATCGTTTTGAGTCGCTAGAACATGTGGATATAGACCATATTATCTCTAACGGCACCCTTCCCTGGCTGCAATAATGTAACATAATATCGATAGAATGCAATATGCTCGTGTAATTATGGTAAATATAGTCGAGAATACGATGCCACAGGTTTCCTGCAAGCCACGCATCCCGTGAATCCTTGCGCTGCGAGCACGTTTCGGCAGTCATCGCAGATCGCAAAACACCTGCACGGCCATAAAACAACATCGCGCGGCGTGCTTTGGCATACAATGCACAGACTGCGGTCGGCAATTTCCTTGAGTTCCGGCTCACAGGTCTCTGATTGCCGTCTCCTAATAAAATTACCCATATTCATTTCGCCCAAACTCCTTCGATACCCGTTCCGCGTAACTACTCTGTCGGCTCTGAGATGCGATTTCAGCACCTGCACGAAATCTTTTTCCTCGTCAGTCACTGGCGACAGCAGCTGCCGCAGTATGCTTGCAACGCCCGCGTCCGCTTCTAGCAGGTTCAGTACACCAGTCTGTTCGTCAGCCACAGGCTCGAAGTCTAGTTGAGTTTCCGAGTCTGACGTGTCTATTAATGCGCATTCCGAGTCTTGGTCGCTGAACTCCTCGCTGTCGGAATCGAAAACAGACGTTACCGTGAAGTCCTCGGAGGGGTCAAAGTCGGGCAGGTCTTCCTGCAGCAACAATGCGGTCTCCGAGTACTCTTCCGGATCATCGCGATCGTCACGCAGCTGTTCGCGGTGTGCGTTGTTGAGCGCAATGTCGCGGATGACTAGGGGGAATATAGCGAGCAGGCGGAGCGCGTTGTAGAGTCGAGCAGTGAACAAGAACGGCGCTGTGCGGGGCAATGGAGCGTTCATGGCCTCGAAACTGCCAGGCGACTGTTTAGCATAACCAGATTGCGCGCTGTCTAGAGACAAACCGGGCCGCTTGAGATCGAGTGCTTCAGTGCTGTAGCCCGAAGATGTGATCTTGTTGACCAGGAGGCCGACGATACGGACGAGGGACGCGTAGAAATCCTCGTCCGAGTAGATATCAATTGCGGGAACGATGAGACGCAGGTTTTCACCACCGACGAACAACGCGGCAACGCGGGAAAC
This sequence comes from Tortispora caseinolytica NRRL Y-17796, assembly GCA_001661475.1. Taxonomy (NCBI): domain Eukaryota; kingdom Fungi; phylum Ascomycota; class Trigonopsidomycetes; order Trigonopsidales; family Trigonopsidaceae; genus Tortispora; species Tortispora caseinolytica. The sequence continues at coordinate 2,272,209 of KV453841.1, forward strand.
CAGCAGGCAGAGAGCGACGTTCAGGGAGAGCAGGAGTGGCGCGGGGTAAGCGGAAAGGATGGTGAAGGGTAGCATTAGCCACTGGTTTGTCAGCAAGAGATAGGAGAAGTAGGCGAGCTCAGCAAGAGAGAATAGTGTAGACGGGTAGAGGAGGTAGCGCTGTATTTTGAAGAGGCCCATAAAGAGGTAGACAGCGTGCGAGAGCGCGGTGATACCGCAGACAATGAAAAGCGGGCCTGAGACGACGTTGCGAGCGTAGAATTCGTGGAGTGCAAAAGACATTTCAAACAAAGACAGTGATGAAGGAATTCTTATACTTGTTACCTGGAGACAGGAGACGAGTACGGAGACTGTGTGGGCGTAGCAGACGACGTTGTAGAATACCGGTAAGAAATCGTTGGGGGCGGTTCTGTGGTCTGCAAGGAAGAGCGCGTAGGAGGGCGCGTCTGCCATTAAAGACCAAGCTGTAAGCGCGCAGTCGACCGAGAGTAGAATAGCCGGGATCAACAGGGTAGCGCGAAGCGAGAAGGACATGAGATCTGGCCGGCGTGCTGTTGCGAACGGCGGTATGCGGTTGAGCAGGATAGAGGTAGCGAGGCAGCTGAGCATGAAGTATGAGCTTGAGTACGATACTACTACTATTGCCGCATTACCTAGCGCCTGTGCAACAGCAGTATTCTGCATGTAGCCGGCCAGCTGGTCTATGCGTCCAAGAACCATATGGCGGTTTAGGTGTGGTGGAGTGCAAGGTGGGTATATTGAGAGCGGAGTGCGCCCACCTTGTGATTGGCTAAATGCGGTAAACTCCCAGCTATTTGAGATCTCAGCCTCACGCATATTCCTCTGTAGACCAAAGCCTAGGAAAATCCTCAATAACAATGGGGGGAAATGCATTTTTTACGCTGCTAACGAGCGACAGCTATGCTGTAGGTAGGTAGAGGCTGTTTCTACATCTTCAAGAATGCTCTAACATGTTAGGTGCTGTCACACTTGCCGCTTCGCTGAAGGACTTTGATCCTGATGTTTGTGTATGTGTGCTTGTGACAGCAGATGTCTCTGACGGCGTTTTACTGTCATTGAATCGTGTATTTGACGAGGTCATTGAAATTGGCCTACTAGAATGTCATGGTACTACTTATGAGACGGTCCTGGAACGGCCAGACCTTAAAGATACACTTACTAAACTGCATTTGTGGGACCAGGAACAGTATAGCAAGATCGTCTACTTGGATGCAGACACTTTGCCTGTTAAATCAATGCGCACCCTTTTTGACGTTGAAGTCTCAGAGACAGTCATTGGAGCTTGTCCGGATATAGGCTGGCCGGACATGTTCAATTCTGGTGTGATGGTGCTCAAACCGAGCAAAGCTACATACAAAGCGCTCATTGACACTTACAAAACCAAACAGGAACTCATTGATGGCGCAGACCAAGGCCTGCTGAACGTGTTTTTTGAAAATAATTGGTTGCACATACCGTTCATCTACAACGTAGCATTCTCGGGTGCGTACCAGTACCGGCCGGCGTTTCTGCATTTCCGCGACAAAATAGCTTGCATACACTTTATCGGTACAAACAAGCCCTGGACATCTACTGCGCCTAACGACCTGCTTGCTCCATATTTCGACAAATGGTGGTCACGGTTCGCGCAGATCCGCGCGTTCGCACAGCTTCCGGGCTACTCGGTGCCGCTAGCCAGCGAAACTGCCGCGCTCAAAGACTCTAGTCAGTCCCTCGCAAAGCTCTCGGACGTACCCGTCAAGGCAGAGACGATCAGGACTAGCGCCAACTGGAACCCGGCACTCGGGCCTCCACCTGCAGATACGCTTCCTGAAGGCGCGAACCTAGTGTACTCGAGTCATGTAAACGCATGGGATCAGAAAAGACCTGACAGGTCAGCAAGTCAAAGAGGGCGATCCAAACATAAAAACACTATGAAAGCTCTTTCCAAGAGCCTTTCGAAAACCCGCATCGACGAAGAGGAGTAACTGTTATTAATTCATTCTGATTCTGAATCAGACTCCGAGTCTGGCTTTTGCTCTGATTTCTTCTCTGCTTTCTTCATCAACGAACTCTCTATGTAATCCTCAAACTCCTTCGTCTTTATCATGTCCCTTGCTTTACTCAGATACTCCTCGCGAATCTTATACGAGACATTGTCTTTCTCTAGCTGCGCATACAACGCAATATACTTCTTTCCCGTAGGATAATATTTAATATATGCAAGATTCGTCTTGTACTGATCGGCCAGATCATGCAGTTTCGCCTTCTCCTGATCGGAAGCGCCATCCACCTGGCTTATACACGTCTTTAGTTTCCGTAATGTCTTCTTTTGTTCAAAGAACTTCACCATTTTATATTTCTTGGCCATTTTGTCATTCTTTAAGCGGTCTTCGCGTTCTTTCAGCTGGTCCTTGAAATCTTTCAATTTCCTCTCGGCAGCCCGCTTTATAGTTTCAGGGATCCCTTGCTTCTTCAATATCCGTTCAGTGTCACGCAACTTTTTCTTCAACAAAGACAAAGAAGCAGGTTTCTCGTTGTTTTGATCTCTTTGATCTACGCGAGCCATTTTGAGTCGGTATAGCTGAATTTTTGGTTTTGTCGAATTCTCAAACCTTAATCTCAACTCTTCGACAATGGCGTCTACTGTGTAGAGGGCACTTTCAGCTCAGAAGCAGGCTAGTTAGTTAGAAAGAGGTAGACAGGGCTACTGTGGATGCAGTATTTTTAAGGACGACGGCCTCTATGACCAATGAAATGAAATCCAGGCGTGCCAGTGCCACCACTGCTCGAATGGCCAGGATCTGCGAAATCCGTCAGAAAGGTGATCGATAAGAACGTCAGCCATCTCATGGTACAGATGACACTAAACGCTACAAAGAGGTGCATTTGCTTTTATTCGAGTCCAGAAGACCGGTCGAAATTCTGTGCGCTTGATCCCGCTAAAACCCAGCTCTTTTGCGCTGCGATCCGCTGATTAGCACGGAAGGTCGAGGTGAAGAATTCTGTGTATTCAAGGCCAGGCTGTAGAATACTAGCACGTAGGCAAGACTGCTGTTATGATTCAAGACAATGTGCCAGTCACTGACCTGTTCGACGAAGTCGACGTAGATACAGTGCTAGATGCAATGAATTTCAAAGGCACCTATCTTTTTTTCTCAGACTGAGACGAGATAAAGATAACAAGGTAACTGATTTTCTCAAGAAATTATTACTGCATTCAAGTGGACGACATTGATCGGCATTATTGTTAATCGATCTGCATAGTCGATTACTCAATTCTCACCTCCTACTTTAGACGCTGTTAACGGCACTTATAGCGCGCAGAAAGTTTTTAAGAGAGCAAGACTGAAACTTACACATGCCTATAATGAGTATTCTTATATTACTATTTATTAGTGCATATCGATGGAGAAACAGACCATACAGTTTGTGGTGTAGCTGTGTTAAAGTTTCGCTTAAATGACATTGACCAATCAGAGCCATTTGCATACCTAATACGAATACCGTTGGGGAATAGCCAACCAAATGCGCCAAAACAATAACTAAGGTTTTGCATTGACCAATTAGAGGTGATCGATCCGATCGAACGTTAAACTTTTAGGTCGAAGGTTAAGCTTTCAGATCAACCAATAAAAGGCAATCGATACGATCGAAGGTTAAGCTTTTAGATCGACCAATCACAGAACACTATTACCATTTAAGGTTAAGGTTTGAAATTGACCAACCACAGAGATTCATTTGTAAGTAAGGTTAAGGTTTCAGTATTGACCAATCAGAGCGCACGAATGACAAATAAGGTTTAACAAATTATTGACCAATCACAGGCCACGAAAATCAGGTTAGGGTTACACCTCTGTTTGGTCAGGGTCTAGGGTTTAAAACGAGGTTTGACCAATAATAAGGTTTTATTTCAGAAACAAGGGTAATGCACGTGATTTATAGCCAATAGAAGGCCTTGTTTACAATCCCACACCAGGCCTTATTCACCCTGTGCAGATCAGAGCTCAGAATCAGGTTGGCTACTCACGAAATAGGGAAACAGGCTGCTGCGAAGCAGGAGGGTATACAGTCTCTACTTGCACACTTTATATACGTTAGCAAATTTAGCATATCATACTTACAAAAAGTACGTATATAGAAGTGGAAATAGAGGAAGTGCGCTTCGCCTTATGATAGGTATCCCGGATTGGCATAACAATCTGCTTTACCATCGTTCAGCACACTACGTAGCAGTGAAGAAGTGAAAAAAAAAAAGTGAGAAATAACGAACAAGCGTTTAGACCATACTTATCTGTAAATTGAGTCCAATTCTCGCAGACTGTCTGCTGTTTCAGCTAACAGTTTTACGTAGTTAGCAACTCAGCAGGATATGTCAGACACCAATAACAACAATTTAGCTCGTGCAAATTAACCGCTGCAAATACTCAAAGGCATTCGGAACGATATTCTAAGGGAAGTAGTTCTAAGTACTATGGATCGCACCGGGCACTACTGATCCAGCGGAAACGGCTGCTATATAGACCACTGGTTGATCATGCCAATTGAACTATAATCCCATCATACACTCTCAATATTATTGCGAGTCGCTGCAGCTTATCGCGATTCCGCCGATGGCAACGTGCGTTTTCACAATGCTGAACGGGTACCCCTGGATGGCGAGCAGGATGTTCAACCCGCTGATGAAGATTGTAGTCTGGTAAAGCACCGCATTGGTCAAATCGCCTCACAACAGTACTTGTAGAGCCTGCAGAGAGCCCCACTTTTTCCTCGCTTATAAAGTTAGTGCGGTAAGCACCGTTATGCAGCTCTTCGTACGAATAAACGCGTTGTTGGCAAGTAAGCCGTGACCTGAATTTGCCCATCTCATAAGGCGGCACAGTCGTGCAGGACGTGAACGTGAACTTGCCGGAAGACGTAGAAGTAGACTGTGCAATAAACGGCTGAGGCTCTCGCTGGGGTAACGAAAAACTAATGTTGATTCGCCTTTATGATATTCCTGCACCCGCATTCCCTGATAGCGGTAGACTGTATGACGCCAGTCTGATTTTGTTCTCTGCGTAGAACGGCTCAGTATTTTACGAATAGAGCGTTTTAATACCTTTGCCCAAAGACACAGAACTGCTGAACGAGCCCGACGAACTGTCCTACCTGCACTAGAAACAGAAATCGTTTCGTTTGATATGCCCCTAATTGTCAACGAAAGAGTGAATTGGGGGGGGGGGGGGAGCAAGGCTTGCCCAGAACAAGTGCAGAACAAGTGCAGAACAAGTACACGTACAGGGTACCATGCTTCAAGAATAATGTTTCGGTCTATTGCCCATTGAGTGCTAAGGTGACTAGTAAAAAGCTAGATCATGGCTAACGGTGAAGGCTAGGAGGTGCTAGTGCAGGCGCTAGAAGCACATATGACTAGCAGTTGACGGTACGCAGATTCGACTACTAGTGAATGTGACTCGTAGTAACCGCATAGATGCTTGAAATCAATCTGTCATGCGGTATTCGAGTCTCGAGGACATTCTACCAGCGAGTGCGATAAAGATCGGTGGAGGTGGACGTCTGGAATTCAATGGATAACAGACATGATATTCGACTTACCAGTACATCTTATATGTATCTGTAAATATATATATGTACATATATTACATATATATTTATATAATCATTTATTAATGTATTATATATAATTGCGGCTAGATGTTGCGAACACAGGGTTGCTGGGTCAAAACGTCAACGCGACTTTGACGAGAACTTCTACAACACCAGATTCATATATTCAAGCTGGTTCACTTATTAGTACTGCATTAGTCAAAAAAGCCCAATGAAAGACTGTATACGGATAGTTCACGGGTCAGACTCGGATTTCTACTTGACTGTACGGCCCTCAGAAGACGAAATCAGTCTCTATGAAGAGTCCAAGAACGGATTCGCTAAGATCGCTAATCGTTCTGGAGTATCGTCAATTCAGTGCTGTGATTGGTCAAACCAACGTCCTGGCATGGTAGCTGCAGGCTTACTCAACGGAAACACTTTACTGCTAGACCTAGGAACGCAGAACTGGCCTGCAGTAATTCCTGTACGCCAATCGAGACCTTGCAATGCGGTCTCTTTCTCTTCAAACGGCCTGCTCGCCACCGGCCTCGACAAGGTCCGCAACGATCATTGTCTCAATATATACAGTGTTAACGATGATTTCACCTCCTCATCATCATTCCAGCCCGTATACTCGCTCCTCCCCAGCGAGTCGCTCTTCTCGCTCGCTTTTGTCCCTGACTCCCCTGACATCCTTCTCGCAGGCTCTCACAAGTTTCTCCGCATTATTGATCTCCGCAATCCAGCAGCATCGCTTCAAATACCTGCAAAGTCCGCTGAGGATATCACTATAAATAAACTCAACACTAACCTGTTCTCCTTCCGCAGCGACTCGGGATCTTTCTCTATATGGGACCAGCGATACCTTTCCGCTACCTCGCCCGCGCCACTTTTTGCTATGCAGTCAAAACAATGGCCTCAGGCCGCCACAGAATGTTTCAGATTCTCTCCTTATAGTGCCCAAACGTTCGCAACACTCGACACCTACACTTCGTCCAGCCTGCGTCTGTGGCGCTCAGAAATTGTTGCTCCTTCTGACTCTGCGCTCACCTTGTCACAGTCTCTGTCAGCGCTGCACACTTCCGACGTGCAGCTTCCTCCGCAGAAACCGCTCCAGGACAAGCTGTGGCTCGACAGGTGCCGCGTGATCCGTCCAGACTCCGAAAGTATCGTCTCGTTCGATTTCGGCGCAAACTCGCATTCGTTCGTAGGACTTCGGCCTTATGGAGATCTGGTCTATTACGCTATCCCGCCCCTGATTGACGGACTGCAGTTCGATAGCTCTAACTCTCTAACTTCAGCCTGCAACGACGATCTCAGCTTTGTTGACTTAAAAGGCGCTAACCTCACCCGTGCAATGACATCGCTCTCTCTTACCCGAGGACCAGCTAGAGACGCAAACGGCGCAGACAGTATAATCTCGGATGAATCAAGCGTTCTTTCAGCAAACGAGACTACCAGCCAATCGTTCGGGTATAATCCCGTTACCGTACTCAGCGAAGATATCGGAAGCAGAATGCGTGCCCGCGCTAGTTTGGGCTACGATCTGGACCCGGTAAAGAATCTTGAGATATTGCGGTCTTTTGCACAGATATCTAGCTTGCAATACTTGATTGACATGTGGGATTGGATAAACCTCTCCGAGAAACTGCGGCGCGCAGACATGCTGCGAACAGACGTATGCGATTTCCATTTGCAAGGAGTTCTCGGAATTTGGAACGGCCGATACGCAACTTCGGCCAGACCGGGCTCAAAAAAGAAACGTGATGTTCTTGAGCAAAATATAGCTAAAATAGCTGGAAAGATTGAGCCAAATATGTACATTAACTCGGCTTTTAGGGGAGTCTTGCGAACCTCTAAGAAATCCAATTACAGAATTTTATGCCTCGCTGCTGCAGGCTGGTCGTACAGCGACAGCGAGTTCACGGAAAAATTGCAGAAGCTGCAAGATAAAGGCGAGTATGAAGTTGCAGCCGCGCTAGCCTTGTTTCACGGAGACATTTCTTTGACTATTGATATCTTGGCGCATTCAGGGAAAGAATCGCTTCGATTAATATCCACAGCTGTAGCGGGTTACTTCGCGTACAAGGACTCGACAGAGAACAGCTTGTGGAAAGAGCAGTGTCGCGCTATGGCATCTGAACTTGTTCACCCGTATATTCGCGCGATATTTGCGTTTATTGCAGACAGCCGGTGGCATGATGTACTCGACGAGGTCTCACTTCCTACGCGCGACAGACTTGTGATCGCGCTGAAGTATCTCACTGATGATGATCTCGACAGGTACTTGAAGAGACTGTGTGCACAAGTGGTTAAAGACGGCTCGCTTGACGGACTAAGTGTTACAGGCATTACTCCAGATGGCATATCACTGCTTAAAACATATGTTGACCATACTGCTGATGTGCAAACGGCTGCACTTGTAAGCGGGTTCTGCGTACCTCATTTATTTCAAAGCCATCTTGCAGAACAGTGGTTCGGCATATACCGCGAGTTCTTAGACGGACTAAAGATGTTTCCTGAGCGAGCGCGGTTTGACATTGGAAAGACAAAACTGGGTAAGATGTACGGTGGCACACCTGAAATCTGCTCGCCGCAGATAGTGCTACGGTGTAACGGGTGCAACAAGATTATTGACTTATCTAGCCGGAAAGATAACGCTAGCGGCCTGCAACGGAACCTCGACCCAGGCAGGCTTGACAATGGGCATCAGTTTGGATCGACCACTTGTCCGCACTGCAACAAGCCGCTTCCTCGCTGCACGATCTGCCTGCGGTCGCTGGGTTCGCCAATTGTCGGCAGCTCGTACAATGCCAGTTCGAAGAAGAAGAACACTGTATACGATCAGTGGTTTAATTTTTGTTTGATATGCGGGCATGGGATGCATGCTGGACACGCCCAGGAATGGTTTGGTTTACATCAGATGTGTCCTGTTCCCGGCTGTTTGTGCCAGTGTCTGTTTAACAGGTAATTACTATTATTAATTATGCTTCAAAGGAGTCTCCCGCGGTCACTGTAAAGGTTCGAAAGGGTGACATGGTGCGTCTTGCCGCTGGTTTCGTTAAATACATGGCAGCCATAGGTCGCAGCCCATGGAGGGGTATAGAGATGCAAAGATACGGCGAAATCTGCTGGATCTTCGTTATGTATTTTGTGCAGTCCGATAGTGTCGGAAATATATGCTACCTGGTTGACGCCGAACGGTGTGACTTTTGTCATTTCGAGCGGGTTCGGATCAGTGTTAGCGGGGAACGCATAACGCTTCTCTGTCAGCGATCCCTTGAGGACTTTCATGAGACAATGCGCATTGGCGTGGTCGTGGACGTACGAGCTTCTGCCGGGACTCCAGACTAGCACCAGCAGATTAGCAGCACCTCCGAAATCCTCAACGCCGTTTCTCGTGTACGAGCGCGAGAAATCAGGGAAAGCGAACTTTTCCCAGTCGTTAGGGTCTGAGTCATAGCTCTCCATGAGTTTCTGGACTGCTGCGATATTGATCTCCTCGGGCACCTTGGCATCTCCGATCTCTTCGCCAATGGCTTTAATTAGCTGTTCCCATTTATATGCACCCATTGTTGCAGGTATGCAAAAATAGCGCCAAAAACAGCACTCTAGGCTAGTGAGCCCTTATATAAGGATACTAGCGGCATTGGCTATGGCTGCTGTGGTCCATTACGTCGCACGATTTTTAGCCTACAAAAGCTTATTTCGGTGAATCCTAAAAAATGTAACATTGAGTGTTGCTGTAGACTTCGATTTTTCATTGAGGTTTAAGTTTTGGATGCCGTTTGAAATTATGAGGCTTAATAATGAGTGGGGTCCTATCGGTGTCTAATGACTCATACTTCGTTGGTCTTTAATAGACACGCCAATTAGCAGACACTGGTGTTTCAGACTAGGAAAGCATCCGAGTACCGACCGGTCGCGGGAAGATTGATGTTTCGCAATCGGCTGCAATTGGCTTCCTCCTAATAGGAGCACTACAGGCGCTTCTTCTGACCATCATGGCCTGTCATTCCTGTCTAATACTGAACCAGCTGCTCATCTCGGCTTAAAGCGAGCAGATGTGCTGGCGCCGCTTATGAAAGTAGAACCTGGACCATTTTTTGTGACTCGAAATTAGAGTTTAAATTATCGTCTCAGAATAAGGTTTTCCCTACGTCTGTTTCTTTATTTCCTGCGACGTTACCGCAGACGGCGATCATCAGGGGCATCTCCTTATCTGGATTTCGAACTCGAGTGCCTATTTGGTGCCTATTTGGCATCTTGTTATTGACAAGAAGAGACTTGATATTACAAATGAGAGACCAGGCAACGGTATATATAGGCTGATTGCTAGGCAGACGCAACAGAATTGTGAAGTGCTGTATATGTCTATCAATTGTGCCTCACTCGGCTGCGGCACGCCTATATTAGGCGCCCTGCGAACGCAAGCGCGGGCGAGTATTTGAGTTAGCTCACAAGGACCTCGTACGATGAGTTGAAAATGGTTTTCGAAGAGAGCGGGCGAGATGAGTTTAATTTATAGGGTTAGGGTGACTTTTTATAATTTTCGCACGTCCAGGCCAGTCAGTCTAGCACACCAATTTGCACGCCGACACGAGCGAGACCTGAAGAACCATCGAAAATGGCAACCACAGTGGATAAGATTAAAGAGATCGAGGCCGAGATGGCCAAGACTCAAAAGAATAAAGCCACAAGTTTTCATCTTGGCCAGCTCAAGGCGAAACTAGCCAAACTGAAGCGAGAGCTGTTGATGCCTACGGGCGGCGGTGGTGGTGGAGGTGCTGGTTTCGATGTGGCTAGAACGGGAATTGCGTCTGTTGGATTCATTGGATTTCCTTCAGTAGGCAAGTCTACGCTGATGAGCAGACTCACAGGCACACACAGCGAGGCCGCTGCTTATGAGTTCACGACACTCACTACAGTCCCCGGTGTAGTGAGGTACAATGGTTCGAAGATTCAAATGCTCGATCTTCCTGGTATTATTGAAGGCGCTAAGGATGGCAAGGGTCGTGGTAGACAGGTAATTGCTGTGGCTCGCAGTTGTCAGCTCATATTTATTGTCCTAGACGTCAACAAGCCTCTCACAGACAAGCGAGTTATCGAGGCTGAGCTCGAAGGTTTCGGTATACGGCTGAACAAAGAGCCGCCAAATATTGTATTCAAGAAGAAAGACAAGGGCGGTATCAGTATAACAAACACTGTCCCTTTAACGCACTTGGATCATGACGAAGTTAGAGCTGTGATGTCTGAGTACCGTATATCGTCTGCTGATATTGCCTTCCGCTGCGATGCCACTGTCGACGACCTTATAGATGTGCTTGAGGCACCACAAAGGCGTTATATACCTGCTATTTACGTGCTGAACAAAATAGACGCCATATCAATTGAAGAACTCAACATTCTGTCTCGCATCCCTAACGCCGTCCCGATCTCATCGGAGCGCGGATGGAACATTGACGAGCTGCTGACAGAGATGTGGAAAAAACTGAATCTGGTCCGCGTCTACACAAAACCTAAGGGTCGTGCTCCTGACTTTGAGGAGCCCGTGGTTCTGCGAAGCAACAGGTGTACTGTCGAGGACTTTTGTAATGCTATTCACAAATCGCTGGTCGAAGATTTCCGTACAGCAATGGTGTGGGGCACCAGCGTAAAGCACCAGCCGCAGTTCGTCGGTCTTAACCACGTTCTCGAAGATGAAGACGTCATTTCGATTCTCAAGAACTAGTTGTTTGTCTATTGACGTGTACGTTTCGCTGACTGAGATATTCAGTGGCCTAATACAAGCTCATAAGCTCCACCGGAAACTCAGATAGGTACGTGACGGAAATATGTCAATATAGGGACCTTTGTTTCGGTTTCTTGCCTTCGTATGTCTTTTATCTACTCAAGTTTGATCTGTCAGCGAGTAGTTACCGAAGGCAGACATACCTGTCGGCGTGTATGGACTCTCTTGCCGCCTGCTCTTTCCATCGCTGCTGCCGCTACTGTTTGCCGCTAAGCGGCCTGTTTCATGTACACAGCTGGCTACGCACGGTACCGGAAAATAATTAGCAGCTCTGTATCCATGTGATTCCGGTGGAGCTTAAGGTTAACGGAGCCCCCACTAGCCAAATGGCGTTGTGAATAGACATCACACTTGGCAAACCTCTTTCCTTTTGCTGTCGAGCTAGCGCTGTGACTGCGAACGCAGCGGCAGCTTCTTTTTGGGCAAAGGGGCGTGCTAGAAATTGGTATGCGTCTGGTAATACTGATTATACTTTTATGCTAAAACAGACAGCATTTCGGGCAAGTGCTTAAAGCAATATTTGCGCTACTTATGCTACATTTCCTATCATACTCTTCCCATATCCGCATTATTAGTTTCTAGAGCTTATATTGGTCTTAAATGTTCTATTTTTGCCTTCTATAGTATTCTCATTACTTTAATAGCCTTGCCGGTTCACTGAAGTCCGTTAACCTGATAGATCTGCATACAAGCTTTCAATGTAGCAGCTATGTGGCTCAATATTGACTCCTAATAAGAATAAGCGAAAACGTTATTCTTCTTATATTAGACTCTTCCTTTGCCGTTTTGGGTAAGTTTCCACAATAGGAAGATCATGCAATTTTAACCAACTGGCAACATCACGATACGTAATGTGCAAAAAGATAGGCAATTTGCCTTAAATGAGCGCCTCAATAGTTCCGAGTTTCTGGTAAGTCAAAATATGTCGCTTAAGTGACGCAATATGGCAATAAGGAGGCAAAGCTTGGTGCCATACCAGAAGCTAGCCACTGTCGAAAAGTCGAAATATCATAATAAAGTTCAGAGAAAAAGGCGTGGATCATTTAAACCTTATCGCGAATAAACTTATAACTGTTTAGCATGACTCAATTGGTTATCGTTTCCGGTAGTAATCGTACTGGTACGGTTACTGCTGTAGGCTAAGTACTCTTAATCAAAACCACTCATTCCCTCATTTTCATGAACAGCGCAGTTTCGAAAGAACAAAAAAGCGAAATATACACCTTAAGCGAAGTGATAGTGAATCTTGTTAGAGGCTAGCGAGTGCTGAAGGACATAAACCAGGAACCAGAAAAAGGTGAGAAGAGAAAAGAAAGAATACGCTAAGGTAAACAAAGTTTATAGCGCAAGCCGCTCGTATAACCGATACTCAGAAAATCCTCGAAAGTGTGATAGTTTGCAATTCTCCAATCGACTGAACTCGTAAAGGATACGGTGTATAATAGCCTTCCAATCCAATCAGAGACTCCGATAATACTAAAGTTCGTTCCTAAATTTGCTCACTTTAGGTAATTAGTCCTTATATGTCCTTGGCGCTATGGCTTCATCGCATGTCATCGAAAATTCAATGGAGAAAATTTTTGAAAGTATGCAGAAAAGCCAGGATAATATCACATATCAGCAAGCTCACATAAATACATTTAATTTTCACAGATTTCAGTGTTCGTCAGTATCTCTCAAGCAAGTCAACTTTCAATTGAATATCCCTAAGAAAAACGAAAACAACAAAGACAAAAATAAAACGCAGTACCTTAAGCTTTAGCTACCTATCACTTTCCTTTTCTCGTCCGTTCCAATCTTTCGCTTATCTGCGTACCACACTTGGTCAGTTAAGTGTCGTAACAAACAAATAATAACTGCTTGCTTTGCTCTGAACAGTTCAATTAACCAAGAAGCAATCCGTTCAATTCGACTGCCTTGACAGGTACTCAGATCATATTCGTCTTGACTAGCTTTCCAGACCAAAACGATCGTCGTCTTTGCAGCTACCTCGATACAAGGCACTAAGTGTTAATCAACTCAACCAATATTGAGCAATTTGTTTAGAGCACCATGCAGCGAAACAATTTCTCTAATACACCATACCCGCAAGGAAACAGGATATCGCAAGATCACCAGACTTCCACTATTTACGATGAATTGAGCCCGGGATTTGAGACCGCGACATTGTTCTATCCCCCGTTTAATGTCTTCAATCCGCAGTATGCGACTACTTCAAGTATGAAGAACTATACATACGGCTCCACTGATCATTCAAACCACGGCGACGCCAGCTATGAGTCGGAGAATAGTTACCAGCCTCTTCCAAAAATAAATCCACAAGGTGCAGTTTCCGCTGCGCGGATGAAACGCGGCAAGAAAAAGCGCGGTGCGTTAAGCGTGGAAAAAAAGGAGCAGATAGTGCTCTATTCAAAAATGTATCCTCTGAAGACCCAAAAGGCTGTTGCGGCGCTCTTTGGTGTAGAGCGCAGCACTGTATCTAAAGTGGTCAAGCAGTACTATGAGAAACATGAGAAGGATAAGCCATCTTCCGGAGATGCGAGATCTCAGCTCAGTGGACTTGAGAGCTCTAAGCTCAGTGGACTTGAGAGCTCTAAGCTCAGTGGACTTGATACATTCGAGCCTAGGAATCAAGACGATCTCACGCAGCATTCTCGGTGCCTTCCAGTATCGGCGCGCCACTTTAACCCTGATGGAGACTCCTTTAAGAGGGTCGTATTGGATGTTGTCTATAGCGAGCAGAACAGGTATAAAACGGCGACAGATGAAGATCTTGCAGACATTTGTGCGAGCCAGGCACTTGAAGATTATAGTGTGAATTTCAGGCCAGACAATGGCTGGATCGACAATTTCCGCAGAGACTATATTCTAGCAGTTCCACGAGATATTCCAAGTGAATATCTCATCGCACGCCCTCCCTCTTTACTAGGGATGCTCAATACCGGAGGAGCAGAGTCTGAATACGACTATTTAGGGATGTGTACTCTTTCGCGGATGAACATAATCGAACAGTAACTCCTGCGGATAATAGGTTGATCGACAATATGGGAAGTCAAGAGTCCTGAAACCTGTACTGCTATGGACACAGGTGCAGAATCAAGAGCATGAAGTAGAAACGGAGCTCCCAGGTGCGCTTGCCAATTAGTAGAGGGCGAGATAGGCCACAAGCTCCAGCTGAAGGCTTTTCGGAATAAAATATATATCCAATATTAATAAAAAGTTATAAACTATCAGCAAGTAGACGCTATATAGGCTTGACTAAAGCCTCTTCAATAGTCAATCCAATTAGTTTATCTGACTGCAAGATTTCGCTGAAGAGATGGTATTGCATTGAATCAGTGATACTATATGCAAGGTTCTTGTTCAGCTTATCGTTAGAGAACGGTTCAAGGACATACCGTATATAATCTGCCGCAGGTTGGCGGTAAAGGGCCGGGATCAGGTACTGAAGTGCTGGCCATTTCTCCAAGAAAGCAGCAGAGAGTTCGTCTACAGATACTTCAGGCATAGGTTCAGGATTATACCTGAGTCTGTTTGCGACAGCTGAGACTATAAATTTAAGAAAAGATCTCGAAAGCAGCGACTTTTCTAGTGTATGAACAATAAGTATATCGACATCAAGCGCCGTGGCGATATATGCCAGTAACTGCAGCGGCAGTGCGAAGAACGGCGATAGGTTGTCTATATTGAAAAGAACAAAAGAAAGTGAAAAGTATGCTGCCGATATAGAAGAAACAGAGGCGTTGGGGAGGTTTGCGGTTTGCAAGACAGCCGAAACCAGTAGGTGTTCGATAATGACTGCGACTTGGACTGTAGTTATGAAACAGAAGGCGCATACAGAAGCCAAAGCGTCAAATGACCGTTTATGTGGTTCAAACTGTTTTTGTGGCTTTATTGACGATAGTATAATGAAGTAGAGGAAGTTAGAAGAGCTCATTAGGTCGACGAGGGGTGAGAGGACGGCGTCTGCTACCACAGATTCAAGGAAGAGTTGTGAAGCGGGCAATTTCAGCTCGGGATCAGGGACCAGTGACGAGACAATTTGACGTGACACTATGAGTTTGTATGCGGATTCTGAGTCTGTTTTGACTGCCGGGTGGCCATTGAGATCGAGGTATGATGCAGCGAGGTCGGTACAAGGATAGGTCCATGAACCCAGAGACTTAGAGGCGTTCCTGTATGCGCATATGTGCGACTGCAGTAACGCGGGTATTGACGCGACAAAGTGCGTATAGTCTATAGACAGCCATCTTTCTTCGAGTGTTGCAAATACTTGTTGCAGGAGTTGGCAGTAGCGAGTCCGCATTGACTTGTTAGGTGAAACCCGGTCGTACCACGAAGAAATAAATCGATTATACACTACAGCGAACAGCAAGTATAAATGCGCGTTAACGTCTGCCGAGCTGTTCACAAGCCGCGGCAGTTGGTCTAGCCTGCGGCCGAAGGTGTCGCCTATAAACCCAATGTCAATTGAAGAAAGCGATACTGGATCTTCGTAGAACTGGTCTTCGGCATCTACCAGTTTTGTGCTGCACGAAGTTGACCGTTTTCTTCTTGCAAACAGCTGGCCTGGAACCTTCTCCAGCCGTGAACTGCGCGCCATATATAGATCGCGGGAAAGAGTGCCGTGGATGAATGTAGAGGAATACTACAAAGAGGTGAAGGGTCTTATAGGGTTGAGGGTTTGTCGATATGATACGCGAACGGGGTCTGTAGGGGTCCTTTAAGTTGCAGCAGTTAATGTAGTCCACAATAGACAAAACCAATGAGCAAATCTAGAACGCGCTGCGATTACTAAGTCGTCCGCAGAAAACAGTTTGACGAGGGTCTATAGGTTTCTGACTTAGGATAGTGGAGTTGAAAGTATTGGGACCAATAAGAGTCTTCTATTGGCTAATATAAGGTTTAACGGATACGGTTGATGGCAATGAGATAGGCGATCCTGCCTCTCCCCACTTCAGATAGCTCTGCCGATCAAATTGCCGCCCTTTTAAAAGCTTTATTCACACTGTACTGGTTCGGTACTGGTTCCTTGTTTTGTCGTTTAATTGATAATTGTGGCGTAGTTCGCTTGTTTTATGTAATGGTTTCTACAGCGACAATAGCAAGCGACACCGCGGGCGGTAGCTGTTTGAACCGTATCCTTCCGCCAGAACTTCTCTGTTCTATATTCAAGTACCTTTCACTAGCAGATAGACACCGCATAGCGGCAACTTGCCGACTATGGCGCGACTTACTTTTCTCTGCCTCTCTCCCTGATCCCATTGTGTTTCGTGAATGGCCTGATCTGACGTCTGCAACCTGGAATACGATCTGCTCAAATGTAGGCAAATGCGCCCATGGCCTGTACCTAGACGGCGTTAATTCCACCGACCCAATTATGGTCGATTTTGAGCATTTCACAAAATTGCATACCGTGAGTGCGCGAAACGGCTACTTTGCAGAAGACGACACCGTCTTGGACGATTTGATCCAGTCGAATTCCGCTAATTTGAAAGTGTTAGACGTTAGGGGCTGTAATATATTTGACGTCACCAAAATGACAGTATTGGCACATAGTGGATGTTCTTTGAAATACCTTAACGTCAGCGCTACTCCAAGCATCGTCAATGGTAAGATTTCGGCTCAGCGGTCTGCGCTCAAATCTGGTAGGCGCGCATCAAATGAAATGCTTCTTGGCGACGCATTCGAATCGGTTATAACTAACAGCCCTGATCTCGAAGAACTTCTAATAAGCGGTATAAATGTCCCGCGCATTCTCAGAAAGATTATGCACTCGCTTAAGAATTCCCGCAGCTTGGCCTCTATCGATATCTCGCACTCGTCGGCACTCACGGACTCGTTCATATTGCGGTTCGCGCTCGATGAAGGTGTAGACGCAACACATGTAGAGAGTATTATGGAAGGCAGCATCACCAGCTACAAGTTCAGTCAGCTGAGGAGCTTGAATATCGCGAATTGCCAGAGAATCGGTTCCACGACTCTGAATTTACTTCCGCATGTGTTTCCGTACCTTGAATCGCTTAACGTTGCACAATCTAGGGCTTCTAACAATGCTGCGCTCGCGTACTGTGTGACCAATTTGCGGCGGTTGAAAGTACTAGACTGCTCGCACACAGACTGGCTGCAGGACGAATTCCTTGAAGCACTCGAGGCTGCCCCGGCCGGTCCGCAGCTCGCAGTCTTAAGGTTGTCGGAGTGTGCGCAGCTGACCTGTCGGTGCATTGGTAGTTTTATTCGATCGGTACCGTCGCTGAGCGAAATCGATCTTGATAACACGCAGATCGACTCTGAGATTCTGGAAGTGTTCGCGTCTATGCCGAAAACTGACCAAGGGTCACCGCGACTGAAAGTGTACATGTTTGACTGCCCGAACATTACGCACATGTCTGTCCACAAAGTGCTGAGTATGAACCTCATGAAAGCTAGAATGCAAAGCCCGCACAAGCAGACGTATCCGGTGTACAACCACGGAGGACTCCAGCGCGTGATCGACCAGTTCTACGTGGCAATGGACGAGGGAAACATCGAAAGAGCAAAAAGCCTGTCAGCACTGTTTGAGCGAATAGGCATGATTCACTTTAGACGATATGAATGGAAAAAGCAATGCAGACAATTAGAACTTGGCAAAAACTACGAACTGACTGAGAAGTCCCTGAGAGTTTTAGGATTGTCTAACCCGACAAACGAAGACCTGACCATTTTCTCTGATTTATGGACTGCGTACGTCAACGAGTATTCTAAATCATTTACATATATCGATTCCAACAGTATCTGCAGGCTGATGTGAACAGAAGGAGTATATATGGAAATTACTATACAAAGGTCCGAATGGATCGCGTTTAAGTTACGTCTGTGACTAAAAGCTTAATTTCTCAGTTAAACCTTCCTTGGCCAATCCCGTCCCTTATCTAACTTTATCGTTGACCTCCAATAGACAATAGTTCACCAATTTGCTCATCGGCTGCTTTTCAAGACCTTTCTGTTTGTTTTGTTGTTCTTCTTGCTGGCTTATTCCGCGGAATTGTGCTATTACAACGGTTTATCAGTCTGACGGGGCACATACATACAGGTAGCGGAACAGGTGGCTGAGCGGCTCTGTAGGTGCGCCTTTTCTATTGCACTTGCCTCCTACATTTTCCCGACCTGTTGATGCTCCTGACGCCACAAAACAATGGCCATGGATCACACCGATTCTTCTTCGGAAAAAGAATCGGGCACTGACGGCGCCATTACCGCGCAGTCGTCGCATACTCGCACCGCCTCCGCATCTATCTTCCCTAATGTCACCCGCGAGAACTTCTCTTCTGGTGAGAGGACCTCACAGGCCTACTACGATATAGCGCGTTCCATGGTGGACACCCGTATACTGGCATCAGTCTTGGACTCAGACTCAGACCGTGACTCACAAATCTCCGCTTACACCGGTTCAAATGACACAGCAAGCCTAAGACACTCTCTGCGGTCTACGGCCTCTTACGACCCAGAAAAGGGCCACCCGAATCTCCTCCCTCCGGCTGACATGGCAGTCGTCGAAGAGGCCCCTGATACCCCTAGCACGCGCGGTCTTCAGCGCAAACTTTCTAGCCGGCACCTCCATTTTATTGCTCTAGGCGGCTCCGTGGGTGTAGGCCTTTTCCTAGCTCTAGGCAAAGCTATCCGTGTAGGCGGCCCGTTAGGATCTCTTTTAGGATTCTTCCTCACAGGATGCCTTATTACTGCTGTCATGTTATGTTTATGTGAAATGGTTACCCTTATACCCGTCGCTGGTGGCCTGTCGGCGTTTGCTTCGCGTTTCATAGACGACGCGGTCGGTTTCGCTCTTGGTGTCTCCTATTGGTTCTCGTTCGCTATAGCGCTGCCCACTGAAATGACTGCAGCTGCGCTGTTGATGTCTTATTATCCAGAACTTGACCCTTCTCAGTACAATCCGGCCATCTGGATTACAGTCTTCTTCGTTGTCGTGCTATCTGTTGGGCTCCTGGACGTCCGAGTGTATGGCGAGCTGGAAACTGTGGCAGGATACGTCAAGATACTTGTCGTTATGATGCTTATTATATTTAATTTTATTCTTAATCAGGGAAAAGTCTCTCCGATGTACGAGTTCATTGGATTCAAATACTGGAACACAGCATTGTCAGAGCCGGATAAGGAAGTTTTCTATGGGCCGTTTCGCCCCACATATAACTACTTGGACCCGTTTGATCCTTTGAAAGGTATTGGAGGTTCACTTGGGCGTCTTCTTCAGACCTGGAGCGCATTGAGTGTGGCTGGATTCTCGTATATTGGCACAGAGATTGTGGCTATTACGGCCGGTGAGGCGCGTACACCGCGAAGTAGTCTACCGTCTGCGATCAAACGAACATTCGTTCGCATTGTGCTCATGTATGTCCTGGGAGTATTTGCTGTCGGTTTGAACGTCTATGCAGGCGATCTTCGGCTGCTTTCTTACTTCAACTATCCGGTCCACTCCGACACGTCGAACGATGAGGGCGTTAACGACACACGAGTGGGGTATTATGGTAATGGAAATTGTTACGCTGCGACGATAATTAACACGAATTTTGGGAACGGAAACAACAGTCCTTGGGTTATTGCTATGCAGAATGCTGGACTCTGTACGCTTGCAGCGGCCATGAATGGGATGCTGGTTTTTTTTGCAATTTCAGCCGGCAGCTCGCATCTCTATGCATCAAGTCGGACATTGTATGCTCTTGCTGTTCAACAGAAACTGCCTACAGTCTTATCGAAATGCTCTAAAGCGGGTGTGCCGTATGTGGCTGTTCTTGTGTCAGGGTCGTTTGGACTGCTGGCGTATATTACCGTGGACACCAGAGGCACGCAGGTATTCTCTTGGTTGCTGAATTTAACTACCACAGCGGGAATTATGGCTTGGGGTGGAATGTGTTTTGCCTATGTAAGATTCTATTATGGGCTTAAAAAACGGAGCGACATTCCTGCGCGAGATTCACCGCACTTCCCGTTTCGATCTCCATTCCAGCCGTATCTTGCATACTTTGGGGCTTTCTTTGCGACGCTGATAGTGCTGCTGAACGGGTTTCATGTATTTTTGAAAGACGCATTTAGAGTGCAGGATTTTTTTGCTTCCTATTGCAGTTTGCTCCTGTTTATAGTTTGCATTTTAGGTTACAAGCTGTTTCGTGGAACGAGGATGGTGCCGCTGGATAGGCTTGATCTTGACACAGGCCGGCGCGAAATGGATATTCTTGATGCTCAGCGGGCAGCGAATACGAAGCCAGTGAAGAAAACAATAGCCCGAGCGCTTCTCAGTTACGTTATGTAGAATATGACACAAATGACATTAATTAGGGGAGTTATAACTGTCAGTACAAATAGAGTTTCTGCCTGGCAGAAATGATAAAAGAAGAAAATTCTATTGACGAATGAAATTCAATGAATTGTGCGGACATAAAGGTACAATTAAGATACTAAGCGAGAAGTTGTTGAATAGATAATACGACAGGCTAATTCAAGCTTATTGATTATCAGAGAAGAAGAGTAATGCATATGGGGGAAATTGGGAGTTGGACGGAGCAAAGGAACGAAAGGAACAAAATGGCTGATTTGATTTATATAGGTTTTCTTGTACCAGACATTACTATCAACGATGCCTCAATTTGGCCAGCTAGTGATCGGCCCTCCAGGAGCCGGCAAATCCACATACTGCTATGGAATGTTTCAGTTTCTTTCGGCAATAGGTAGGAAAGCGTCTGTAGTGAACCTTGACCCTGCCAACGACCATGTACAGTACCCGTGCGCGTTGGATGTAAGGACATACTTGAAGATCGAAGATGTAATGGAAACCGAGAATTTAGGTCCTAACGGCGGTATAATGAGGTCTATGGATATTCTGAACGAACACTGGGACGAGTTCTATGGAGAGATCAAGAAACTGAAAGGCGAGTACCTTCTATTTGACTGTCCTGGTCAAGTCGAGATATTTACACACAACAATTCATTAAAAACGATATTCGAGAAACTACAGAAAGACGATTACCGTCTTGTTGTAGTAAATTTGATTGATTCTATACATATCATATCTCCATCACAGTACGTGTCAGTTTTAACACTTGCCCTTCGAAGCATGCTACAATTCACAATGCCTGTTGTTAATGTGCTTACGAAAATTGATCTACTTCATGGGTACGGAAAGCTTGATTTCAATCTAGATTTCTATACGGAAGTTCAGGATATTGAAAGACTGTACCCTTTAGTTGACCAAGAATCTAGCCGGATGGGCCACCGGTTGCAAGGGCTGACGAGGGCGCTTGGCGAGCTGGTGACTGAATTCGGGCTTGTAGCATTTGAAGTGCTAGCTGTTGAAGATAAAAGATCAATGATATCGCTGCTGCTTACTATTGACAAAGCCAACGGATATGCATTTGGTTCTACAGAGATCGGAGGAGATTCAGTATGGATAGACAGCGTGCGACAAGGCGGACTGGACGGCGCAGATGGACCGTCATTGCAAGAACGATGGATCGACTATAAAGATCATTATGACAGAATCCAACAAGAAGAGTTTGATAAGTTCCAGCAAGCTATGGAACAACAACCTGCGGAACCATTGTCTGAAGAAGATCAATGGCTTGCAGAAGTTAAAAAATTTGAACAGGAGTTCAATATGTCAGCACATAAATAATTGCAAATGTAATATAATTGCTATTACGGGTTTGTATGGCTGTTTCTAGATCTTGATAGTATTTGATACTGGTTAGTTCTTACTCACCTTTCGACAACAACCCATGGAATCACATAAAAGCCACGCAAAACACGGGTTTCACCGGTCATTTGCTAGTAAGAAACACAGAAAACATAATGAAAACAATGTAAATGATTCAAATGTCCTTGTAAATCAAGAAAAACCAAGAATTGACGTCAGAACAGAGGATGAACGCAGAGTAGCTAAACTTATAAAACAACGCTACTCAACGCGCATCTCTCACGTGCCTAAATCCTTTAAAATAGATTCACATGAACCTTTGCCGAACAATGACGCCTATAAGAATGCATATAATCAGTATTCGCAGACTACAGACCCTTACGCCACTCAGCCGACTATATCAACACAACGCCAAAAACAAACAGGCGACTTCACCGCCTCTCAAAACCCTTACGTCAAAGAAACACCTAGACTTCGCGAAACAAGGGAAAACTCTAGAATTCAGTCTGTCATATCGCTAGAAAATGGAACTGTGCCATCAAACCTGAATGAAGATCTCGAGGAACTCAAAGGTTTCGATACCCCTGATTTTGACCCCAAAGAGTTCCTCAAAATGAACTTGCAAGACGCACCAGAAGAAGAAGTTTCTGCATTTGTGAACTCTCTTATTGAACTTAAAGATCGCGTTGCTTCTGATCTCCAGGCAGGTGTGGCGCAAAATAACAACCAGCTTGTCCAAATCTTCGAAAAGCTGAAGGAAATGGAACTAGATGCCAAATCGCTAAGAGGACCTATCCATAACATCATAACCGTGACAGAATCAATAGAAGAAGATGCTAGGACTAGAATCGCATCAAGACAGTCGTTCCAAAAGCCTTCTAACCGTCGCAGCCAGCGTAAGAGTTTGCTTGAACTCGAAGGTATGTGGGCAATGGAACTCGCAACTCTGTGGAGAAACGTGGAAAGGTCGCAAAAGTACCTTCCTGCTATAGCAGGAAGACATATAGTGCGCGAATCGCGAGGGTGGATCGAACTGAACTCAGCTACATGGGAAACAATACAGCCCGTACATATCATTTTACTCAACGACCATCTGTTGATCGCTAACAAACGAGCGCGATCTAGCAATAATCAGTCTAAAACTTCTGTGAAGCTAGCTGTGGCTCATTGCTGGCCTTTAGACGCCATAGAAGTCCAAGACTTATCTGGGAACGACTCTTCTTCCAAACCACAACTCGCGTTCTCTGTGAAAGCAGGTTCCAGACTGTTTCTGTTCTGTTCTAAACCTTCAGCTTCCAGAAACGACTTTATATCTTCAGTTAGGCAAGAGATCGAGATACTATTGAAATCGCGTGCCGCTTCGCACGAACGCGGAACTTCTACTGACGCAGACGCTCTATTGCAGAATATCGCTCTGTACTCAGCACAAGAATCCTCGCCCATCACAGTGGAACGTATAAGGGAACTCTCTACGAAATATTTCTCTGAGATTTCTATGTCGAATTTGGAACTAGGGCGACACATACGTAATATTGGCAAACAATTGAACGCATTGGATCTCAGTATTGTTTCCAACGGTCCGGAAGACGCGCTCAAACATCTAACGACAGCACAAGATCTAGTTGACGACATGAAGGACTTAGAAGAACTCGTGCACACTGTATTCCAATTACAATTGAAGGTGCTTATAGAGAAATTCAAAGGCAATTTAATGCAGGACCTTAAATGGGAAGGTCTACCGCTTCCACGCACAAGGGAAATCTTGAAATGTTTAGTGAAATTAGGCTACGACGACGAAGCAAATCGCGAATTCCTTACTGTTCGGTCTGCGCTTATCCAGTCACAATTGAGACGAAGTTCGTTTAGGGGCGATATCACTTCATATATCGCCGAAGTAGCTATTGTACAGTTCGGGCTCATATACAATACTGCGAAGTTGCACAAGGAGATCTTTGATTCGCCCGGAATGAGAAGTGAACTAATAAGATGGATTAAAGAACAAATGGAGTCGTACGAAACTCTTTTTTCAAGGCAGTTATTTGGTATTGGCCGACAAACAGAGACGTTCAAGGATTGCGCCAAAGTCACGCATGTTCATGCCTCGCGACTTGCTAACTTGGGATTAGATGCAGAATACCTCCTTCGAGGAATCTTAGCCTGATAAAAGAATTGCAATTGAAATGATTTTGAGCAGTAAAAACTAAAAAGGCGTTTTAAAAAAATGCCTCGAGCCGGATTCGAACCGACGATCTTATCATTACTAGTGATACGCCTTACCAACTTGGCCATCAAGGCAATATGTTGAAGGGTCAAGGGGATATATTGTCTATATGGTTAAATACAGATTACCGTTTGAGTAGTTTAATTACAGCATTTACCAACAAACTCAAGTATACAGGGAATATAAATGCATTAGAAGATGTTATAAAGACATAATAGTGCTGAAGGCGGAGTTGAGTAGTTCGACATCAAGAAACTTGCCAATAAGTACTATTTTGCAGCCAGTGATACTAGTAGAGGGCGTAACGGGCTCGATTATATCGTAAGTTTCTCTGACACCCTGTATAGCCTTCTGAGAACCATCTTTAGCAACCAAGAGTCCCTTTAGCCGGTGTATTTGCATTTTAGAGTCAGCAAAGGGAGCTAGTTTCCAGGAGACGGCGTCGAGGAACAAGCGTAGAGCTGCGAACGAGAGATCAGAATCGTCAAAAGCGAGTAAAGGAGAGAACGTGATCATTGTTGTACTGAAGTGTCTATGCGGGTCAGATTCTTTAGAAAGCTGATCGGGCAGTTCAGGCACGTCTGAGTAAGCTTGGAGATCGAGGATGGCAGAAACATCTATTTTGCCGTACTGGGAGGGGAACTGAGGAGCGACTGAATTGATAGAAGAAAGGGATGACTGAATTTCATGTAAATTTGAAGCACAGTCTGTTTTGTTGACAATGATACGGTCGGCCACAGATACTTGTAGTTCGGCAGTTTCATCTTCCTTGAGTTGTGTAAGGATGTTACCAGAATCTACTACTGTGACGATCCCGTCGAGGTATATTGAAGACGAAAGCGCGTCATCCAGCCAGAACATGCTTGCAATCGGGCATGGATCAGCGAGACCTGTGGTTTCTAGAAGTATATAGTCGAACTTGCCTTTCTTCTCCATGAGCGATTCTATAGCGGCGACGCCAGTGTCCTTGACAGAACAGCAAAGGCAGCCGTTGCCGAGTTCAAGCCATTCCTCATAGGTCTGATCGCCGTCCTGCACAGCTAATGATTTCTCGACGTCGATTGAGTCGCCGAACTCGTTAAGGATCACAGCGATTCTGCGCGATCCCTGTGCGGCGATGTTCTGTAGCAGTGTAGACTTGCCACTGCCTAAAAAACCCGTTATTATAGTTAGCGGGACCTTACGGTCGTCAATGATCGATTCTGAAGTATCGACGAGGTCGGGAATATCGTCATCATCATCCATGGTTTGACGTCAGGACAGGATTTTTGCGGTTCGATCGAAGGTAGGGTTCGGGTGGCGCACGGCTATACGAAATAGCCAGCGAGGAATTGTGCCTCTTCAGCCATTTCTTCCGGCGACCGCGGCTTGCGGTCAGCATCTGGAGCAATATTCGAACGACTTGAAGAGTAGTAAGCGTCTCTTTGGAGTTCGAATTGTAGCGTAAGATTGGCGTCGGGCGAGTTGAGCTTGGTATAAAGATCGTCGACGTTCGGCAGGTCGTTGATATGACGCGGTATAATATGGCAATGGACATGATAGACGCTTTGGCCGGCACAAGGTCCATCCTGTATGACTATCTGCATTCCGTCGGCTTTGTATACGCGTTCAATGACGCCTGCGACGCGGTGGACAGTGGCGTAGAAATCGGCTACCTCTTCCGGGTCAAGATCGTGTACCCTAGGTATTACGCGTATAGGACAAACAAGGACATGTCCGGGCAGCAATGGCTTGAGGTTAACTAAGGCAAACGACTTTTGCGTCTTGTAGAAGACCTGACTAGACACGTTGAACTTGCCGAACAGCATTTACAGCAATGAATGCCAGTTATAGCGCGTAGGGTTATTAACTAAAAGGATAAAAAGGACTAAAGTATGAGGCTTGCAACATCGTGCACAAGAGCAAAAATTTTTAAGGTTGAAGGATATTACCAAAATAGGAAGTAGGTTGAAGTCTAAATTAGAATTAGACCAATAATATATCACGTATGTTCCAAGAAAAGCTTAAATTGTATCATAGAAAGGTAAACTTAGGCTTTAGTCCGTCGCTCTTCTACTACCTTGAGCAATCGATCAACTCTCTTTTTTCTTACTCATCTTTTTTTCTTCACTCTCTTATTGTGATTTTGCTTCCTGTAAAATCATATCACATAGAAATTCAACTGTATATGTCTTTGCCATTGTTTTATTAGTTCTACAAGTTTTTCCAATTATTTTCTAAGCACACAGATCACTTCGTACATTCCGCCCCTGTTGAAACATCTCTTTGTCAACAATGACAGATCATTCCACGAAATACTGCCTTACCCCTACACTTTCCCCGCAACAACTTTGCGATGTATCTCTAGTATCACGACCTCAGACGCCTATAGTGCCTTCAGATCATCAGGCTTCTGGCACGCTCTATAACCCACACGAGTCAGCCCATGATCGTCTCGCCAAACTGTAAGTATATTCTTCTCTTTTTGCATTGGTTTCTGCCATGACTGCAGCTCGCATCGCTAGCGAAATAAGTAATACCATTACACGTCACCCATACACGTCAGCTCTTGTCTGTTTCATTCCTAGCAACTCGCTCGACCTGCGAATTCTCGCACTTATTTGTGTGGGGATTGGATGCCCGTGCCTATCGCAATTCTATTGGGACTACCGGGGACTTGAGCACTTATATCCGCTTATCGCGAATCAAACTGGCTCTGAGTTGCGCCTCCGTATTGCTCTAAACCGGCTATAATTTGCTCCACAGACTGTCGATCCTTTTAATTACTGCAGGTTACTAAGCTTTGTCCTTTAATCCACGCCGAATACCCCCTTCTGACTCCGAACGGCGTCGTTTCCTCTCTTGCCGCCCTAATCTACTGTACTTCCCCCTTTGGGTAACCAAAACCCTTAGGTGACCAATCTCATCCAATCCAATCTATAATCCCCCTTTCCATTCTCCTATTGATCGCAACGCTTTCTCACCGAATCTTACCATACGCAGGACTGCTCTGAGCTTGACTAGCGATAGCTTGATTATAGCAGCAAACAATTACTAACTGGTTCCATCAGCGAGTATTCTTCTCTGAAAACTCCCAGTTCAAATCAGAAATCTTCACTCTACTCACAGGTAAGTATCTCTTTGCATTTTCCTTTTCCTTTCTTTCTTTAGGACATCGACTTGTTCGCACTGCTGGCTCATATTACCCTAGATTTGCTCATAAACACTGTTCGCTACATGTACAGCCTAACCAGTACCTAACTGTTGATCGTGCTGTTCTAGTTAATGGACCCTGTAGGTCCTGTTGCGCCCAGCCTGCCGCATTTGTGAAGACCCTTAAACGCAATCTACCCTCCTCTCCTCTTTCATTCTCTCCTTCATCTGCCTTCTTCCTGCTTGATCACCGCGTTTTTTGATTGTGAAGTTCTTGGTTGACCATGTCCTGTGGCAAAATGGATATCCTTTCAACACCATCCGCACTGCAGACAGCTCCTTGTCCTAGCCGTCTTTCGATCCTGTTAACTAACCATCTTCAGAACTCCTCAGACTATAGACTATCAAATAGCTCAAATACTTGTTTGAATGAATCAACAGATATGGGCTCTGACTTATTCAACACTGAAGCTCAAGTTTCGCTCACGGAATCTGTCGCCCCTCCAAAAGGAAGGCTCTACATCCGCATAGTAGAGGCGCGTGACCTCCACACTTCAGCAACAGACGCTAAACCATATGTAGTGTGCACTTTTGAATCTAATGAAGCATACTCCGGCGTCGCCGCGCTATCCACGCGGGAAAGTAGAAAACCTTCTCCGGATGGCGACTCCACCTCTTCAAGGACCGTCTCCATCGCCATACCTAAATCAAAGACGTCCTCAATGCAATCGCATCAAAACAAGTCTGTTTCTACAAGTTCAAGTTGGAAATACGAAGCGACTTTTGATGTCACGAATCCCAACTCAGAGCTTGAAATTCAAGTCTACGACTCAAATGACAATGACCGTTTCCTAGGTTTTGTTCGCTTTTGCCCTGATCTTCAGGACGAAAAATCTCACGAGAGGTGGTACAAGCTGCTTCCTAGAACACCAGAGGATACCGTATCGGGAGAGATCAAAGTTTCAACCACGCATACTCCTATTAACAAGCGCCACTACAGTCCAGATGACTTTGAGATCCTGCGCCTAGTCGGCAAAGGAACCTTTGGCCAAGTGTACCAAGTACGCAAACGTGATACACAACGTATATACGCTATGAAGGTCCTTTCGAAGAAAGTTATTGTACAGAAGAAAGAAATTGCCCATACCATTGGTGAACGCAATATTCTTGTTCGGACTTCTTCCACAGTGTCTCCTTTCATAGTCTCTTTGAAGTTTTCCTTCCAGACTCCTACAGACCTATATTTTGTCACTGACTACATGTCTGGAGGTGAGCTGTTTTGGCATCTTCAACGCGAAGGACGTTTCTCAGAAGAACGTGCTAAATTCTACATTGCCGAGTTGATCTTGGCTTTGCAGCATTTGCACTCCAATAACATTGTTTATCGCGACTTGAAGCCCGAGAATATTCTTTTAGATGCCAATGGCCACATAGCGCTTTGTGATTTCGGTCTATCAAAGGCTGACCTGCCTTCCAATATGACAACCAATACATTTTGTGGTACCACGGAGTATTTGGCTCCCGAAGTGCTACTCGATGACTCTGGGTACACTCGAATGGTTGATTTCTGGTCACTAGGAGTTCTTATATTTGAAATGTGCTGTGGTTGGTCTCCGTTTTATGCCGAAGACACGCAACAAATGTACAAAAATATCGCGTTCGGTAAAGTGAGATTTCCTAAAGATGCGCTTTCAAGTCACGGTCGTAACCTTGTCAAAGGTCTTCTGAACAGAAATCCTAACCACCGTTTAGGGGCGGTTAATGATGCTCAAGAACTACGTGAACACCCGTTTTTCAGTGACATCGATTGGAATCTGTTACTCCAGAAAAAGATCCCGCCTCCGTTCAAGCCTCATGTTACCTCAGAGGCAGACACTTCTAATTTTGATCCTGAATTCACAGGCGTGTCTACAAGTGCTTTAAATAGAGCTTATATTGGTTCTGGATCAACCCCACTATCTCCTGGAGTGCAGGCTAACTTCCAGGGATTCACCTTTGTGGATGAATCTGCTATGAGTTACAATTATCGCTCTGCGCGTGGTCCTATTGACACAGAAATGGATTTTATTGAAGAAGACGACGATAGCTTGAATGATCCTATGCCTCAACGTCAAGGCCATGCTAGCCTTGACTACGACGATGTCGATGATGCAGATGGCGCTCGAAGAATGTCAGGAATTGAAACTATGAATGACGATGATCACTTTATTCCTAGTGAACATTTTATTATATAATTTTTTTGAGTTTTACAAGCGAATACTTGTGTTTATTGTCTGTCTGCTTTCAAAAAACGCACGTGGCATAAATAAAAGCCTCATACACGTTTTTGCAGATCTGTCTTCTATTTTTGGTTATTATTTATTGTTGAGTTGCCGTTGCAAAGACTATGATTTTTACCATACCATATTCTTGTCTCTAATCACTATTTTTATCATACTTAATTTATTGTCTTTGATTACGATATCACTATTTGTAAAGTGATCAGCTAAACAAACGTCAAAATATCTACAAACATATTATAAATCATTATTTATACAACTTATTTGAATATCATTGATAACAATAAAAAATTTCCCCATACCTATGCTATAAATAAAACATAATAAAAACAAATTCAAGTCATTAACAAACCTATCATGCACGGGTTTCTTTCCGCGAGATAGAATCGGGCTGTTTATTAAACAGTCCATTAATTGCAGCATAATTGAGTTTCTTAGAAACACGCTGTTGAAGCATCCTTTTCCCGCTTTCAGCTGGAGACGCAGGCACATCTAGAGCAGACCTTTTAGCTCTGGCTTTGCGTTTACGTTTAGGTGCTTTTGAGATTCCGTTCCCGGATTCGAATTCTTCCTTCAAACGTTTCCTTTCTTGTTCCAGCAAAAAACTTCTGTTTATATGAGTCCAGATCCGTTGTTTCATTTCAACTTCTTCTGGGTTCATAATAACTGATTCAATTTCAGCATCATCGACGTCAGCGAGATCTTCACTGTCGAGTGCTGACGAAGAAAGAACATTTCCAGAGTTGGCTGTGCCATTATTCTTGCGCAATTCCTCTTCAGCCGAACGAGTAACAGACTGAAACTGTGTATCATTTAGAGTTTCATCTAGTTCTTCAGCTATTTCAGCTTCGTCTTGTTCGTCTTCTTTTGCCAATCTCGCCATAGCCTCGGCGTCGTTCGTGTCGGTACTTCTTAAGCGTTCAGCACGGAGAGCAGCGCGCTGACTAGTCTGAGAGACTACTTGGGCGAGAGCAGAGAGTGGTTTAGGCTCTTTTTCATTCACTGAAACATTATGCTGTGATTTCGCAAGCTCGAGCTCACGTTGACGATGCTTTGTGAAAGAAGGAGGATCGGCTTCAGACTCTATGTTAGTACCTCTGAATGCCTGCACAGTAAGAGACCCTGCCGCTGTTGATCTGAACTCGTCTAATCTTCTTTGAATAGTGTCTTCGGCTACTTTAGCGACGTAGACAACTTCAGCCTTAGTACGACAAAAGTTGTTCATTCTTGCGGCGACCAGTACGCAGGCGCCTGCAACACCTGCGGGTCTACGACCTTGATGCAGCCAATCTTTTCCCATTCTCTGCACTAAACGCACAGCGTCATTCATTACTTTGTTTGTTTCAGTACCAAATCCGAGTTTAGAAGCAAACCGCTGTATGTATATAGACGGATCTATGAGCGGGATGTTCTTTATGCCGAGCGTCTGGACGAGTTTAAGGTACGTGGCACCGATGGCAAACACCGATACTTGTAGGATATCAGCAAAGTCTATCAACATGTGAGTACTTTCCTGTTTACGACACGCCACATAAAGACACGCGGCGATGACGTATTGTGATTTGCGGCCTTGCACGAAATCCTGTGCGACTGCCAGTTGGAACAGCCGATTAGCTGCTTCTGCGATATATTCTGGCAGAGACATAGCGACTGCAAGATTATTTATACGACGCTTACCATTAGCGAGAGTCTGTTCGCGCGAGTCGACAGATCCTTGTCTGCGGAAATCACCTGAACCATGGGCTCTAGTTTGATCTGCAGCGATAAAAGATCCTTGCACCATTGCCGCACCTGCCGAGTTCTCGGCGAACGAGATCTCCGAGACAATATTGTTTTCTTCTACAACACAACCACATCGTTTGCAACATAAATCATTCCTTAAAGTATCATGTTCGAGCTCTGTACTCTGACATTCCGGACAGATTTTGGGCGCCATGTTTGTATGAGGTAAGGTGGTGGTGGTAGACGGAAAAATGGTGGAGGACGTGGTTCAGGGTAATCCCCTAGCAACGAAGAAAGGCGAGCGAAATTGTATAGAATGCATAGAGATTAGTAATGACTTATCTTTAGTACTAAAGTATTGAATCATAATAGTGCGATTACTATAGATAATTGTAGTTGCAAAGCAGGAACAATGTAATGGTGTGTTGTCTAAGGAAGAGATATGACTGAAGAACCAATCTATTTGTCTTTGAACCTTATTTACGTTTCATGTGAAACAATCAAACTGTTTCCAACTGTTATTCTCTAAACCTGGCATTAAAAGATTCAAGTGTTTTTGTTAATCGAATTATTATTTATATTTCGAGAAGTTATTTGGGTTTTCCGATTATATCCTGATCTGTTGGTTTTTTGATTTGTGTGGCGTATTACATCATTAAAAAGTTCTTTCAAATTCTGCCGCGAAAGTCGCGCAAATCATATATATTCCAAATTGAAGTCTTAATTCTTCCTATAACGCCTTATGAGTACTGATCAATTTGTTATTACTAATATACACTGTTCTTCTTGTGAGACAGCTATTCGGAAACTATTATATGCATTTCCGGGTGTGGATCATGTTGATATTGGCGATGACCATTCTGTCAAAGTGTCGCATGACCTGTCAGTTACACCAAAAACATTGAATAAAGCTCTATCAAAAGCCGGATATGAGAGTTCTTTAACTGATGCACAAAGACATTACTCTCCTTCATGGTTAAGAAATCGTCGCCACAAGCAACTATGTCAATCCTGTAAAGAAGGTCTAACACACGCAGATGAAACTGTTCCTACACTTAAATCAATGTCTTCGAATACAGACAAGATATACCGTGTAGTGTTTGGAATTTCAGGTATGACTTGTGCATCCTGCTCAAATGCAATCACTGCAGCTATAAAATCTGTACCTACAGTCATAGAATCTGGTGTTGATCTGATCGGCAAATCTGCTACAGTACTGTTATCCAATAAACCTACCGCACAGACAGTGCTCAATGCTATCAAAGATATTGGGTATGACGCAGAAATTGTTGAAATACTTCAAACTGACGCACCTAAAGAATTAACTGTCTCAGTGCCAATTGCCGGGATGACCTGCGTATCATGCGTCAACAACCTTACATCCGCGTTTGCTGCACAGGATATACCGGCCCAAATAAGTCTTGTGACCAACTCGGGAAAGTTTACAGTACCTAGCGAAGATATGGTTAAACGCGTTTTACAGATCATCGAGGACTGCGGCTACGATCCTGGCGAACCGACAGTGACAAAATCAAATGAAGTGGCTGTTAAGAACAAACCAAGAACAGTAACGCTCAATATCGAGGGAATGTTTTGCGATCAATGTCCAAAGAATGTCATACGTGCATTACAAGCATTTGGCGATGATATACAGTTCTCCGACCAGCATTTCTCGGCACACAACCCGCAGATAAAAATCTCATACATCCCGCACGCCCCAGAATTCACAATACGTCAGATAATGGACTCGATATCTACTGTATCACCACAGTTCACCGTCACAATTGTGCATCTCTTGTCACTGGATGAGCGAGTCAAGATACTGGCGCGCAAAGAACGCAAGGCGCTGATGTACAGACTCATTCTCGCAGTTGTGTGCGCTATCCCTGCTTTCATAATCGGTGTAGTAGGTATGGGTCTTCTTAGATCCTCAAATCCTACCAGAATGTATTTGATGGAACCAATTTGGGCCGGAAGCGTTCCGCGCGCGACATGGGCCATGCTGTTCATCGCTACACCTGCCTACTTCTTCGCGGCCGACGTATTCCATAGGAAAGCTCTCAGAGAGATCTACAGTTTGTGGCGGTTCAAGAATAAATGGCGACGCAGACTATTTAAGTTCGGTTCTATGGACTTGCTGATGTCTCTAGGAACCACAATATCCTACATCTGCTCCATTGCAACTCTTATCCTCATTGCGCGGACACCAGCCACTAGCAATATGGGTATAGACACGCAGTATTTTGATTCAGTCAACTTTTTGACAATGTTTTTGCTTATTGGACGCCAGCTAGAGGCCACAGCGAAAGCAAAGACTGCGTCTGCAGTCTCGATGTTGAAAAAATTGCGACCAAAGACCGCACTACTAGTGACAGAAGACGGTGGCGATAAAGAAGTGCTCATTGACCTGATAGATGTTGGAGACCTCATTCGCGTACTTCCGGGCATGTCACCTCCTGCAGATGCTGTTATCGTATCCGGAGAGTCGGAGTTTGACGAGTCTACGATTACAGGCGAGTCTCTACCGTCTGAAAAGAAACGAAATGACACCGTGTTTGCCGGCACTATGAATGTTGGTGGACAATCCGTACAGGCTAAAATCACAGCTGCTCACGGAGGCACTCTTTTGGATTCTATTGTGAATGCTGTACAAGACGGCCAAATGAAACGCGCGCCAATAGAAAGAGTTGCTGACGTGTTGACAGGTTATTTTGTGCCGGTTGTCTGCCTGTTGGCTCTTCTCACATGGTTTATATGGCTTGGACTTGCCGAGACAGGCAAACTGCCACAATCTTACCTTGACATTGATATTGGTGGATGGACAGTTTGGTCTTTGCAGTTTTGCATAGCAGTGTTTGTGATAGCATGTCCCTGCGGTATTGGCCTGGCTGCGCCTACAGCATTATTTGTGGGATCTGGACTCGCCGCTAAACATGGTATAATTGCCAGAGGCGGCGGAGAGGCTTTCCAAGAAGCCTCGAATGTCGATATAATAGCGTTCGATAAAACAGGTACTCTCACGGAAGGCGGAAGCCCTACCGTGCGAAATGTTCTGCAGATAGAACCGGACAGTCTTGTCGACGGAGTGCAGATAGCGCGAGATTTAGAGCTTATGTCTACTCATCCGCTCGGTAAGGCGATTTGTAACTACGCGGACAGTCAGAGCTTTATTGAGACGACAAAGTACGAAATGACAGAGGAAGTGAGCGGCAAAGGCATGAAGGGAAAAGCCAAGGGAGACCAAGGAAGCAAAGAGGTGATTATTGGCAACGAGAAGATACTAGCAGATCATGGTATTGATATACCTTCCGAATGGCGTGCAAAGATTGATGCGGAAAAAGATGAAGGATGTTCAGTTGTGTTTGTCGCGCGTAAAGAGGGTGACGAGTACAAGCTGATATTGATGTTTGCTATTGCCGATACTCTACGCAAGGAAGCGAAACATGTGGTCGAGAGACTCAAAGAGATGGGCATAGAAGTGTGGATGATAACGGGTGACAGCAAGAAGACAGCGATATCTATTGGCGAGCAAGTTGGTATACCCAAAGAGCGGATTCTTGCTGAAGTGCTGCCTACGGAAAAGGCCGACAAAGTTGCGTATCTTCAGCGTGCCGGAAAGCCCAACAAGAGGTCAATTGTGGCGATGGTTGGTGATGGAATTAATGACGCGCCGTCTCTTAGAGCGTCAGATGTTGGAATTGCTATTGGATCAGGAGCAGACGTTGCAGTTGCTTCTGCTAAGTTTGTTCTGATGCAGTCGAACCTTACCAGCGTGCTCACACTTATTGATATCTCAAAGGTAGTATTTAGGCGTGTGAAGTTCAATTTTGGTTGGGCGGGTGTCTACAATATGATAGGCATTCCTATTGCTGCTGGAGTGTTATATCCATACCATAATACGAGACTGTCGCCTGAATGGGCAGCTCTAGCTATGGCCCTCAGCTCTGTGTCTGTTATATTGAGCTCTTTAGCGCTGAAACTGTACCGTCCGAAGAAAGCGAATATTATGACGACACCTGAAGAGGTTACAAACGAGAAATAATTGATATGCTTGTTTCTAGTGAATCTGGTAACGCAATATACAGTGACTGAAACGTGACATGCGGCTATTAAGGTTTTAGTCATATATTTGGGTTTTTTTTGTGTGTGTTATTTCCAGACCGTTCAGCTAGGATTGTCTCTCTAAAGAACTTTCAACTTCTTAATTGCCATCGTAAATATTAGTCCTCGGCATTATCAAGTTTAGAAGACAAAGAAGATGTCGTTATTAAGTTATGAAGATTTTGAAAAGCTCGAAGTGCAGTACCCGAAACCACAGATAAACGGTGGCATTCGCTATGGAACCGCCGGTTTCAGATCTAATAGTAGAGACCTTCCTTTTGTCATGTTCTGCTGTGGAATACTTGCCGCCCTCAGGTCACGGTACCTTGGAGGTCAAACCATTGGTGTAATGATCACAGCGTCTCATAACCCTCCTGGTGACAATGGCGTCAAGCTGATTGACCCACAGGGTGAGATGCTAGAACAGTCATGGGAAGTACATGCTACTGACATGGCTAATTGCCAGACTGCAAAACAGCTATATGAGTTTGTGAAACAGTTTATTGACACATACAAATTACATGATGCGGTGGCAAATATTGCATGGGCCCGAGATACCCGGCCGTCTGGCGAGTACCTTGCACGGGCTGTCGAGGATGGCGCCCACTGCCTCAAATCAAATATACGTGCCTACAAGTTACTAACCACGCCTCAACTCCACTATATGGTAAGGGCTTTAAACACACAGTCAACTACTAATCCTTATGGGCAGCCTGATGAGGAAGGATATTACCGCAAACTAGCAAAATCCTTTGGTTCTATACTGAAGGATGCAAAAATCAGCATAACAGTTGACGGGGCGAATGGTGTAGGTGCCATCAAGGTCGCTGAACTAGCAAAAGTGTGCCCACAGCTTGACCTCACAGTTGTTAACTACCATACAGACGTTCCGAATGCGCTAAATGTCGAATGTGGCGCTGATTTCGTCAAAGTACAGCAACGACTCCCAAACAATGTGAAACCTGAACCGTTCAAAACCTGCTGCAGTTTCGACGGCGACGCTGACCGTATAGTATTCTACTACACGGATTCTGAGAGCAAGTTTCATTTGCTAGATGGAGACAAGATATCCACATTGGCGGCCATGTTTCTGCGTGACCTCGTAGCACAGGCCGGTGTGAATGCCACTGTTGGCGTCGTGCAGACTGCGTACGCTAACGGTGCCTCAAGTGACTACATCCGAGACAACCTGAAACTTGCTGTCGAAGTTACGCCTACTGGAGTCAAGCACCTACACCATTCTGCGCAGAGGTTTGATATAGGAGTGTACTTCGAAGCGAATGGCCACGGCACAGTGTTGTTCTCTCCCGAAGCGTTGACCCAGATCTTTCAATACGAGGCGCAGTCACCTGCGCAAAAGACGGCGGTGGATTTGTTGCGGTCTTTAACAGAGCTGATTAATCAAACTGTTGGTGATGCTATTTCCGATATGATGCTGGTTTTAGTCATACTGTCGTACAAAAATTGGACATTAAAGGAATGGGATTCGGAGTACAACGATCTGCCGAACAGACTTGTTAAAGTGCTGGTACCGGACCGAAGGATTTTCGAGACTACAGATGCAGAACGGAAACTTATTAAACCAGAAGGTCTTCAAGCTCGCATAGATTCTGTGGTGAAAAAATACTCTAAAGGTCGCAGTTTTGCGCGTGCATCTGGCACAGAAGACGCAGTGAGAGTTTATGCTGAAGCACAAACACGACCAGAAGCAGATGAACTTGCAGTGAGGGTGTCAGAGCTTGTCAGTGATGCCGCTTGATTATAATTGTCATGCATTATGAGGTTCTGCATTGCGAAGAGCTGTATTTAGTTGATTGCCTGCCATTGCCGACTTAGTCGCGTCGCTTTTTACTAGCTTGATCAAAGTACGATATATCACGATATAAGAATTGGTACCAAGCCCATGTAGGTAGCACAGTGAATAAATGCCAGAGAGAATGAGAGTCTATCATATCTGCGATCGGAGGAAAGTCGAACAGTTCTAGGCTGGCGCCAGCAATCAAAGACGCACTGCAAATGAAAGGCAAGTTTGACCATTTTGGTGGCGGAAGTATTGAGTATGTTTCTTTGAAGGTAAATACTAGCCACATCATAAAAGACGCTATCCCGAAAGCAACATTAGCTTGCATGTTGTAGGTGTAGGACCAGTCGTAGGAGAGATAAGAGACATGTAAAACATAAATAGAAGCGATAACGTAGAATACAGCTTTCCTGTAAGATGATTTTCCTGCCTCATAGAAATGGAAAGTACGTACTATTGCGTAATTAAGACTCATTAGCATCAACAATGCTGCTGAGAAATAGTCAAGACGTTCTGTGATCAGCGTATCTCTAGCATGAAAGACGGCCGACCAGATCCATGTGTTTATACCGGCAACACCCCATATCAACGCCGAGTAGTAGAGATATTGAGCTGATTCAGATATTTTTTTGTTAGACGTCAGTGTTTTCAGGCTTAAAAGTCCCTGGACATGTGCTGCAAGGTTCATCAGTGAAAACAGTACTGATGCAGGTTCCTGCATGCCGTACATCCGCAGGAACGGCCACTTGCCATGAAATTGCAGGACCTCTTTTCCACGAGCAATTCGATCAGCTGTGACTGCGCGCTGACACATATAGTCACAATTGCTCTCGCAATCCCATAATAATAGTCGTAAATTGAGCGGTAGCTGTGCCTCTTTGTTTACGCACTGATCTTTGACACAGTCGCTAACGCACAACTGAAATAGACCTAGCTCATCGCCGTCTGATGCACATGCAAGGCATGCAAGCAGAATACATGCAAAGATCCTCATATGTGCTGGTTTAGGGAAAACCGTGCAAACGTCTTCAGGGGTGTCCGGTTCTGACAGGTCAGTATTGGCTAGACCAGATTCAACTCGTTGCCATGACTACATCGTCTTCTTTTGGGCGGTGAAAAGGGCCTAACCTCCCTGTGTGCTTTTCACCCTTCCCCCCTCTTTGACATCATCACCACTAGAAGCAAAGCCACAAATAAACCAAGTCCTTTGCGTTCTTCTATTCACCATGAGAATTGCCGAAGTAGTAGCATTTGCATCTTTTGTGTGCGGGCAGGCACAGCATTTTAAGGAAATTGAAGGGTTCGGATTAGACAAACCTGAGATCAATAGGCTCTCTTCCAAACACTATCCAGATCAAGAAGTCGTCAGAATCTTGCCAGTAGACATGAAAGATGTGCCTGAAGATCACAGCGTGTTCGATATCTTGGGAGACTATATTGAGAAATTAGAAGAGATTACTGAAGATGCCTCACAGGAGCTCAAAGAGGAGATCGTTGAAGAGCTAAGGAAGGGCGAAACCGAACTGGAGAATTCCGATGTCGCACTGAAGATCTCTGAACTTCTTGGCGATTCAGAACTCAAGTCTGCAGTCGATTCTGAGCTAGTCAAACGGGACGCTAAACAGGATATTGTTTCTGCTAAGAAGAAAGCTGCAGTCAAAACCACTAAACCTATCCCTGGTGATTCTCCTGTTCTCTTGTGCGATGCTCAATCCAAGCAGATCCTTGATGTACAACTGCTGAACGTCTTGCCGAACCCTCCTGAAGCTGGCAAGAACATTACCGTTGAAGCTTATGGTACACTGTCTCAGACTATTGAGAAAGGCGCATACGTCGAACTCAATGTTAGATACGGAATGATTCAGCTAATCAAGCAAACAGTCGATCTCTGCGACGAGCTTAAGCATGTCGATAAGAAGTGCCCTATAGAAAAAGGACCGGTTTCTTTCTTAAAGGAAATAGCGCTTCCCGATGCTATTCCGCCAGGCATCTACTCAGTTGTTGCTCAAGCTTACACATACGATGACCAGGAGATTGCCTGTGTCACCGCTACTGTCAAGTTCGGCGCCGCCAGTTTGTTCGACAGACTCACTGGAAACTAACCGGCAACTACAGCTTCTAACTACTTACAACCACATAATTACATCGCTTATCATTTTTCAGTTCTACGTAGTAAACGTTTGATCGATCCCAAGCAGTGGCCAAATCGATTTCCACAAGTTTACGCAAACTGACGCAAGTTGACGCATATGGACTTTTTATTCTCCAAACAACCGTCTAACGCGTTTAAGAACACTGTCCATTTCAGGATCGTAAGGATGATCCTTAGAAGGGATTTCTAAAATCGCAGGAAACGCCTCCACAAATGTATCGACTTTGTACCTTATGCGTTCTGCTATATGTTGATTAATCAGTACGATCGCAAGATCTTTTCTGCCTGCAGTAAAATCGTCAAAGACCTTCTCAATAGCTTCATCGCTAGTTTTTCCATCTACAACCATGAAATTCCTCTCTTTGTCGCTTTCTCTGACATGTCCAATACCTGCTAAAAGCATTCCTGTAACTGTGTCCTATTCCTGTTAATAACATGCTACTTCCAGAGCAAATTCTCTTTTTTTCAATATACTTACTTCATCGCCAATTACACCAATAAAATTGCGATCTTTGAATGCCTGTGTCGACGCCATTGTCTATTCAAAGTCGATTTACAATCGCAGTCTTCGTGCGCAGGATATCGTTGGTAGTTAGTTAGAGCCTCCTACCGCGCTTCCTATTGGTCAATTAAGTACAACGCTTCTACGAACAATTCTATAATGAAACACCAATATTTTTATATAACGGTGAAAGAACTAAATCAGGATAATATCGGATAAAAAGAAAAACACAAAAGAAAACAAAGAATATTCAGCACTGAAACTGGTGGAGCTATACACACAAGAGAGTCCTTGCAATAGGTCGACGAAGGCCGCTGTATAAGTTCGCCTATTTTTTCGCTTAGTTGTAGTATAGTTTCATACTGTAGGTACCGCTCTTCCGCAGCTAGCGACCGAAACGATGCCCAGAAAATAAAAAGTCTAAAGACAAGATAGGCACATTAATATGCGCGAGTTGCATGAACAGGTTGAGGCCTGAAAGCAGTACACTGTACGCAGGAACACAAAGGATTATAATGGTGGAAATAGTGTCCAAACGGTTCCTCGTATGATGTGTGGTAAAACGGAACCTCTGCAAGTCGGCCGCTCTGATCTCCATTCGAAATTAATTCCTTGTAATGATTAGGAGTCACACCAGGCAAAGAATGAGAAGCAGATAGAGGCACTCCGCATGGTTCAGAGTAACTAGTCACATTACCGCCAGGAATCATAGAAGCTTCAGGCGAAGTCGAAACAGACGATTTGCTGAAACTTTCATCTCGTTCATCAGCTACAAAGTGCTGCGCGGCCGACTGAGTAGTAGCAATACGAGAAGCAAACCACTCCTGATAGTAGAAGTTCCATCGTTTATACGATTCACATACCTTCTGGTCAACAGCCATTTTATAGTCCATGAGAGCGAGCCACGACGCTTCCATAGCAGTTAGTTCGCTTAACAACAAACCAGTGACATCAGACCAAGACTTGTTGGTGAAAGTATTGTCGTCGTTCACCTTGTTGGCAAGGATAAGAGCCACCACAGAAAGTTTGTAGATTGAAGTGGGGTCAGCGATAACTAGACCAGGTTTATGAGATCGTTGAGACAAGAAATATAGAGAAAGGAAAATGGTAGAAATGGGCAGACGGGTAGCACCTAAAACCTGGGAAATGAATTCCCTGTATGCAGGCGTAGTATCCGCATCAGATTTCAAAATCACACATGCCATAGTAGAGACATATTCTGCCATGATTTGGATGTCATATTCTAGTTCACCTTTAACAACACCACAACCCTTACTTGTGTTATCGGGAGCGTTAGTATTCTGGACGCGCTTCGAGACATCACCGCAGTTCTGGTAGAGGATAGAGTTATGTTGGTCATGATCATATACTGGCATACCAAACATCGGGGCGTTCACAGGATACATGCCATAATATGGCATTTGCGCATTTTGAGGTGCGATGCTCATAACAGGAGGGTACTGGGCCGCAAAATGGCCAGCAAGAGCGGGAGAATTGTCTTGAGGTCGAGAAGAATAAATCGGATGAAACATATCTTGATTCAAGCATTGAATAACAGGATCAGATATATACGGGGGGTACATCTCCAATTGGGGATAAAAGATTGATTGTGGCACAGCAGAGTATTGAGCAGGAGGAGGAGGGGCGGCGGGAGCTGCGGGATGGATACCATGTGCTGTATGAGAACGAGCAGGGTGGTATAAGCCCTCGTTTCTATTTAGTTGGTAATATTGAATCATATGAGAGTGCCAAGAAGAAGAAACAGGGGAAGAGAGGAGGGAACAGAAAAGAGGGAGGATATGTAGAGGAGTTAAAAGACAAGGAAAGAGTTAATCTCTTGCCTTTAATATTTTATTTTTACTTCAGAAGGACTGGAGAAGATAAAAAAAAGGCACAAAACAGATCTAGAGAAGTGTTTTGCTGAATCTTCAAAGATAAGATCAATCAAGTTAGAGGATCAGTATAGCGTTAAGCAGTATATTGATGCAAATTGATATAAAACAGCAGAAAAATAGAAGAAAATTAAAACAGATATAGCATGAATGTATTGATCAAAGCAGTGAAGTAAGAAACAATAAATCGGAGGAGAAAAGAGTTAAGTCAGTCAAGTAAAGACGAGAGGATAGTCAGTCAAAACAGGACTATGTTCTGGTATTGTATTTATATAGAATTTCGAAGATTTAATTGAACAACTTATTTAAAAGGTCAATTTTAAATCTCGATAAAGGACGCCGACAGGTCACAATAAGAAAGCAATAACAAAAGAGATAGAATGGGAAAGAAAGTCAGGTACGGTAATGCGCCTGATTTGCAAGAACCGAAACTTGTACAGTTATTCTCTATGATTTCGAAACTGCCAAAACAGAAAGAAACAGCAAATAAATATAGCTCCAGGAAAGAACGAACCAGAGATTTGGAAGATAAATTTAGTCCGTTTTTCTTCTTGAAGGCGGGATTTTCTCTTAAGTAATCACTTTATAATGTGACTAAGTGGCAAAGCGTTCCTTTACGTGCCTGGGTTTTTTAAGCCTTAACGTATTTAAACCAGAGGCAAAAAATATAAAAGGAAAGTGGAATTTAATGGAAAAACAAAGGCAAGCCTTTCCAATAAAAAGCGCTTAGAAAGAGGAAATAGGGGGTGGAAGAAAAAAAAAAGGCGATAAACTAGTTAGAGTCAATAAAACGTGGTGTAATTCGAGGGTTGCAGTTGCCAAGGTAACTAACATCCATAGATCTTACGGAAACTTATGAGAGACCGTCTACTGGATTTCGGTTATGTTAATTTCATTATGTAGTACAAATCTCACGGTAAATATATACTGATTGGTTTGCGCAGTTCAGCCGTAGTACTCTCTTTCTAGCTGCTGTTGTCGTAGAATCGACTTCTTGATTTCCGGGCTGACATCGCTGAAGATAGACTCTGGCACATCCTTCAAACCAGTATATGTGAAATTAGGAATCTTGTAGGCTGTTGTAACTGAGAAGGTACCTTCATTTGGCAATGCACCCTTTCCAGGAACCAGTTCGCCTTTGAATCGCCGAGGTTGCGTGTTAGCAGGAACAAATGTGAGTCCTGTGTGTGCTTCTTCCACTCCACCTTCTTCTAGCACATGCCTCCTCGTAGCAGTCAGCATCTCGTTGAAATTAGATGCTGACATAGCGTGTTCAAACAGCCAATTGGTTTCATTCAAGATAACTTTCCTTCGCTTGATAGACAACTGTCCTAGCGTTAAATCGTATGTGGTAGCATGTGTAGGTGTATCGCCAAATCGGAACCCTGAAACATCTCCACGTCCGCCGACCATTGGCGCATTCTGATGATAGACCTGTGAGGCACCATGCCAAGCAACATATTGATTCTTGTTGTACGGTTCACCGTTCATGGGGAGCACGTCTTCTGGGCTTGCAAGGTCTT
Organism: Tortispora caseinolytica NRRL Y-17796; assembly: GCA_001661475.1. Classification (NCBI taxonomy): domain Eukaryota; kingdom Fungi; phylum Ascomycota; class Trigonopsidomycetes; order Trigonopsidales; family Trigonopsidaceae; genus Tortispora; species Tortispora caseinolytica. The sequence continues at coordinate 2,315,601 of KV453841.1, forward strand.
CAGGTTTAGCTCCTTCTTCGATAGCTTTTGACTCGTAAAAGTCGTCTATGACCCGGTGTCCTCCGATAATTATTTTCGCTCCAAATTCACGGAACACAGATCGTGCAGTTACTACACTGATAGTGCGTCCCTTGTACGAATGGGGCATGATATCGCGTTCGATGAGGTCAAACTTCTCTTCGTCCCGTAGTATGATTTTGTACAGCAGTTTGTGTTTTTGAAAGAACAAATAAGAGTCACGGAAACCTATGCATCTAGCAGGCTCTGTGGAAAGCATGTAGAGCCTGTCACCGCGGCCGGTGATGGTGAAGGTACGGCATCTATAGTCACGTCCGCCTTTCAAATTGCCATTTTCGTCCACTTTTTCCAGCCCTTTGGGGTCTTCTTCGAGTACAAGTTCGTCATTTTTCAGAGTATATGGTTTACCGTTCTCATCAAGCGGGACAGGCGTTTCTAACGCGGCTCTTGCCCTCTGCTTGGCCCGTTCAGCATCCCTAGCAAGTTTTGCCTCGTCAATAGGGTATTTACGCGGCCTTCCCGGTCCACGCTTTACGGGAATAACAGGAGCAGAAGTAGATCGCTCTCGATCAGAATCATTTTTACTCTCATCTTCATCTTCATCGTCATTGTCGGCTTCGCTTTCTTGTTTTTCTTCCTCGTCATTTTGTTCACCGCCTTCCTCTTCGTCTTCTTCGTCCTCCTCCTCGTAATCGTCGCCATCATCGCCATCTGGAATATCTTCAACAGGGATATCTTCCATTTCTTCGTCCGCAGACTCCTCTACAATGCTTCTATTGCTGTATCGCGATGATCGTCTAGCCATCTCTTTTGGTGAACGGTAGGTATGTCTGTGGTGTGGTTGTCAGGGAACATAGAACGCCAGTATTTTGACCGGCCTACTATAGTCGAATAAATAAGATAATACTAAACCGGTAAAACTATTCTCATGAGGACGATAAGACAAGCAAGAGTAGTTGTAGCTTATCGCGGAGCAAAGAAACAGGCTAGACTAGGCCTGAGCGGCTTGCTCTTCGTCAACCGTGGGCCGTTTTTTAAGGACCAAGTCCTTACCGGTGATTCGCCGATAAATATTTTTGACATCATCTGTAGTTGTTTCAAAGTGTGAAGTAGCATCGTACGAACGCGAAATATACACGTTGTCGGCTTTGCCGTCTTCCAGTGGCTCATAGAGTGTAGCAATACCCATGAATGTCTCCGAGATAGGTTTGAGCAGCTTAATAGCAGGCTCAATCTCTAAATGAGGAGCATTGGTCTCAATTACCGTCGAGACCATTCCGAGGTAGTGGTCTTTCGGGACTACATTGTGGTTAGACGACAGAACTGTTGTGTAGATGTCGTGCTTGCGTCCAACCTGGTTCTGCGGGATGATGATCTGCGCAGAATCAGCGTTATCACAGCCGCTGACGGGATGTTTCAACACGCAAATAGCACGAATGACCTTGTCGCCTGCTCGGACTTTGGAAGGGAAGTAAGTAGGGTCGCCAATGCATATTTTGGCCTTGGCGACTTCTTCACCTGACCGGATACCCATGAACTTGCCGTCGTCGTCGTAGAGTATTTCATCTACGGGCTTGTCGAGCATGTATGTACCGCCGTAGATCGCAGACAGACGTGCAAATCCCTGTGGGAGCTCACCCAGGCCGTACAATGGGTATATGTAGGGCGATTTCCCGTAGCGAGCCACTGATTGCAAGTAAAGCACAATGCGGTCTACCGTCTCTCTGGCGGGCATCGTCAAATAGGAGTCGTCGAGCTGGAGAGCCATTGCATGACCAATGAAGTCCTTAGTACCTGGCTCGAGGCCAAACTTGGCATACACTTCGTTCATGGACATGCTGTCTAGGTCCATTCCCTGAAATGTAGAAGGGTCATCAGCCTTGTATGTGGCTAGCCATTCAAAGAACTTCTTCATGCGGCGTTTTTCAAATATGCCCATGAGAGGCGACCTAATTGCTTCCATTTCAGTTGCCGGAACTTTCGCCACTCGGCCGTCCCTGTATACGTACGAGCCGGAAATCTGCTTGAACTCAATGTACCGCGTGACGTCTGTGTGAACGAGGATATTGGTCAATTCGCCATTTGCCATGAGAAATTTTGGCACCATGTCAACATTCCAATCGCGATCTCTACCTAGATCCTGTGGCACCTCTTTTCCAGGACGAAATTTGTTGAATATCTGGGTCAGATTGTATGAGGCGGATTCTCCACCATAATGATCATTTCTATCAATATGAAGCACTTTCTTGCCTTCCACAGAGAAGATTCCGGAAAGAATACATTCAGTCAAACCAGTTCCAAGCACAATAACGTCATATTCTTCTTCCATATTTGCCAAGTATCAACAATTCCTTATCGGTTACGTTGTCTTTCTGGTGTTGGTAAATGCCAGAAGGCAATTTTAAACACCCGCGAGCCAATGCACAAAACCCAACCGTCCAATCACAGCGCTTCATCTACATAATAAATACTTACACATATAGTCATTATATACCAAGTGCAATCTTGGCGGTATTTACAATATGTCCTCTAAGCATATCGAGCGGCGATCCTTTAAGAGCAAGGTCTTCAACTGACGCAGAAAGTGCGGTCTCGACTGCCTGCTTCGAGTCACTGGCCTCATACACTTGAATTAGTTTCCTGAAATCGTCAGTTTGTGCGCCATCAGTAAACCGTTCTAGTTTCATGCGAGCAATAACTTCAACACCAGCAGCTTGCGAGTCTTCAAGAGAATAAGCAAAACTCTCTAGCACTTCAGCGCCCTTGCTGGTGTACTCCTCGCCAACTTCGTCTGGAACACTGTCGCAAAGGTACGGGTAGCCCAGCCCATAAACCGCTTTAGCAAACCGTTCCATTTGACTAGACGCTTCTTCATCGTCAATATACGCTTCATTATCAGTGCGAGCAACATACCGTTCTCTGAACTCGGTTACAATTTCGTCTTCCCATGCTAGATTCTGTGATTGCGACCATCCCTGGTACCGTTCTGCCAAAACCTGCCGAATCCTCGCCATAGTTTTCCGTAAATAGCCACTATGAACATCTTGAGGCTCAGCTTGTCGAGTTTTCTCAGTCTCTAAAGTCCGGTCTCTCCACGTCAACCGCCGGTACGTGTGTCGTTCTCGTTCTAGTATATTCAACTCCTTCAAGCAAACGTACCACAGTTCGTGTAAGTCTTCAAACGATTTACCGCGAAGTTCACTCACTTCCCATGCTCGCGCATTAGGCGCACTGTATCGCAAATCACGGTACGCTTTCTTGTCTGAGAAAAACTGCCATAACGGGTGGTTATCCGGTACTTTAAGACTGCTCAAATCTGGCTCAATAGGGCGCCTCAACGCTAGTGACCGACCTCGAAATTCAGCATATCGTACAGCACAACTAGTGATAGTACGAACACTTTGTTTCATCTCAACCGGTCTTCTTTAATCCTTCAAAAAACAGTGTCGATTGCTTTTCCTGTCTTGCTCGAAATTTTCCCAATACCGAATCTCGGAAGTAGTTCAGATCAGTTTCTATAGCAACTAAACAAAGTACTTACCAGAATTTGCTCTAAAATGCTAGATCTACAGAAGAAAAAGAGTAAAACGTACGTATAAATGTTATGTATTGCTCTAAAATGCATATGTGTAAACATATGAGGAACCTCTAATTAGGTCATAGATTTTTTCTTTTTTGTTTTACACGCATGTATGAAAAGTTCATGTATTCCAGCACCCCAGAAAAACCAAAAGCAAAAAAAAGTGGTGAAAGTGAATTAAAAAAAAGGGAGTGAGAAACTATGCATGCACGAGCTCGTGTTCGAGTTTAGGCAGCTCCAGCGCCTTGGAATGGGCGTGCGGTTCTTGTAGGTTGCGCGTTCGCTCGTACAATGCTCATGTCATTGGAGTCCTTAGTTAGAGTAGAATCTTTGTTCTCTCTTTGTGCTTGGCGCCAGATCTCAACTTCACTGCCGCCACGAATAACACCAACACGCATAGTAGCGAGGAGATTATGAGCAGCATTTGAGTGATCGTAAACACCACCATTGAAATTAGCAGTAGCATCTTTTCCAATAGCAGATTTGATCAACGCATATCCACCGGGATGTTCATCGACAAAGTTGGTAACATCATGGACAACACCAGCGATCAAGACCAAAGCGCGTTCTTTTGATTGCTCAAGGAAATCGTCAAATTCGATCACAGGAAGTTGTTCTAACGGAACACCCCAGTTCAGTTTTCGGCGCCATTGATCCAGTTTCTTCTGTTTCTGCTGGATCAAACCTTGTTCAATAGCGTTCTGAGAAAATGTTTTGAGATCCCATGCCAATCCAACTTGTTTCAAAGTCCAGATAAGCCACTTGGTAGGATCATACTGATACCATTTAAGTGCGTTTCTGTAATCGGAAGGAAATTCGTGGTGGAAGTTATGGTAACCTTCACCGAAAGTGACTAAAGCGGTAATTACATGGTCACGAGGAGAGCGGCGATCATCAAAAGGCTGTTCACCGATCCAGTGAGCCAAGGAATTTACGCAGAAAGTAGCATGGTGAATGAAAAACACACGGATAATGCCTGCATAGACAAACCCGCCCATCCAATCTCCCCAACCGAGACCTGCTACAATACAGGGAAAGACAAGAGCCATAAAGACAAGGATAGGCAGATAGTGCTTGTGCTGCCACCTGACGATAGGGTTGGAGTTCAAGTCAGATATGTCAGCTCTGCCTTTATTCTTGGGGTTAGGCAAAAGAAGCATCCATCCGATATGCGAAAACAAAAGACCTTTGCGGACGCTGTAAGGGTCTTTATCTGTATCGGTGTATCTGTGGTGCACGCGGTGACCGGCAGACCACCATCGGATAGATCCCTGCACGGAACCGCCTCCAAAGAGGGCAAATATGACCTCAACGACGGGAGAAGCAGAGTAAGCTCTATGAGAAAAGAGTCTGTGGTAACCGGCTGTAATAGAAATGCCACACATGAAATAATAGAAAAGGGCCCAAAGTGCGGTCTTAGTCTGGAGAGGAGTGAAGGCAGCCAAGGTGAATCCGATGATAGGCAGAATGACCACAAGGTAAACGTTAAGCCAATTCAAGTGCTTGTACCAGTTTGACAAGGTCCATGGCTGTTCAGAGATATGAAGGCGTTCTTTGTAAGAAGCAGAAGGAGTAGTTGCAGGCGCTGTAGAAGCGGAAGAAGATGAGGTATTGATGGCAGAGTTTGAGGTACCGATATCGGCTCCAGATGAGCTGGCAGTATCCAATTCATTAGCCATTATGGATCGATCCATATAAGTAAAATAGGAAGAGGTACGAACCAGAGACTTAAGTCGAAGAGACGAGGTAAGGCTGAAAATATGCAAAGAGCAATAAAAGTATATATATGTTGATTGGGGGAACCTGGAGTGTCAAAAAGTTTATTTGGTTGGGGCTGACGAATTAGGGGGGCAACCCCTTAACCCAGAGTGATATTAAGAGACAGGCACTAAATAGCTCTCAATTAGCATAGATTTAATTGCAGCTAGCCAATAAAAGGGCATGATACGGGCACTATTTATATAGTGTGCATTCGATAATCGATGTTTTTAGACTTCAAACATGATTGTTTGATTGGTTCGAAAAGGAAAACAGGGTGTTGACGGACCAAGGGGTACGTACGGTTATGCTAGTTAGATCGCGAACTGCATTATACTGGTGGCGAATGATCCACACACATACAAAGATTTTCGCGAGTTATTGGTTCAATTATACAAAGTAAAAGTGATATAATTGACGAATTGACTTATTAGGCAACACAATTCATCCAGGGAATGCAGTTGGCCGTATTTGCGCGATTATCGAACTATATTGTCATGGAAACTTTTGCCACTAAATGTGTGGCCTGATTGGCTTTTACTGAGCCATTGCAGTCACACGACTACTAGCCTACAGAGTCGTACGACTAATATTTAGAGTGAGTGATGATCTGCCATTTCGAAAAGAGCGTTGGATGTTAGCTGTTGGGGGGTGATGCGACAAATGAGGCCAAAGCCCTCGGTGTACTGTCCCGGGACGGTTAGGAGCGCGTTCTTATTGCCAAGTGACAAGACAATACCGCGAATTACAGCGATTAATTGATCGTCCGAGCCATGTTATGAGGTTACAAAGTTACCACATATCGTGCGACAGCTGTCGATGGATTGTGCTTTATGTGCCTAGTGGGAGCATTGAACGCTAGTGAATGTACATGCCGGCGATTATAGACGGTAAACTCTGGGATAGGAACATCTACTATCGCCTTTCGAATATTTCGAATACATGGGAGGATTCTTCATGTATTAGAAGTCGCCGTTCTTACACTAGCTCGGATAATACCGAAACGTTAACGCAAATTAAGTTCAATTTGTTACTGTAAAAATAACTGAAAGTCTTAGCGGAAAGCTTGGATAACAGTTGTATGGAAGACAGATATATGAAAATCAGAAAGGAACGAGTCTGTAAAAACGGTTAATCGCGTTTTTATTTGCAGATTCATCGTTAAGTCGAGTGCAGTAGCGATCTGAAGAGGTTTTGAGTTTTCGATTGGGGTTCCTCGTGCTTATCAGACAGCCAGGTGTCTAGGTGCGTACTGTTAATTGATTCCGAGACTAACTGTACGTAAAAGGCAAGAAACTTTTCCCTCTTTCTTCGTCTTTTTACGCTCTTTTCCTCTTTTACCTTTGATTCGGCTTGTAAGCCGCATTGATTAAATACCGAGGGGAAAAAATCCGTAACTGACGATTGTAAATAGGGCTGTGACATGAATTAGAGTATCTCTCAAAACGTTAGGAATAAACTTTATAGCGGCTGTTACTCATGTATGACGGGTATGTTTCGGACCACACGAGAATTCTTTGAATGCACGTCTAAAAATGTAACAATGTTTACAAGCATTTGATGCGGATTGTCGAAATCAGACCCATCATTGCGATCTGGCGGAGCGATGAGAGAATCAATTCCGTTTTGGGCTGTTGTGCAAGGTTAGGGGAAATTTGCCCGCCGGGGCTTGTTTCTTGTGGAGGACTAGTCATCGAGGAAAAACTCCCAGCACAGTGTCAGATTCGATGCATGTGACAAGAATAAAAAACACATGACAAAGCTGCATTTAGACCAGGAGCAAGCGCTTAGGTTTTGTTGTTCTCTCGGGACTTAGATTAGAAACGGGGATCTTGATTTTACTGTGGCGTTTTGGGCACCTAACAGGTGTGTGATTCGCGATTGGAGTCGAATCCTAATCAGTGAAAATATTAGAGTGCAGAATTTGAACTTTAAAATACTATATTTTTTTTCTTCTACTTTTTCTTGAGTTACCTAATCCGATTAAGTCGACGTCAGATTGGTTCCTAAAGGACAAATAAGAGACCAATTCGAGTCGGGTTTGCCGCTAAAGCTACTGGTAGCTGTTAGCCAAAGCAGCCGTATTCAGCAAAAGGGTTATATTGCCAGTGGGCCATAGCAGGGGCTATGCAGCGTTGTTGGTAATACATTCTACGGCTCAATCTTAAAGCCCGAGAAGATAAAGAGTGTAATAAAAAAGAGAATTAGAGTTAACAGATTTAACGAATCAGCGATCGTATTGAGTTGTATTCTCGGAGATGTCCAGCGACTCCTGTGACTCTAGAGAACAAATTGTATCGGTTTCGATAAGGTGTGTAGTTGTCAGACCATTGAATAAACTTGGTCGCGGAAGAGCATCATAGAGGCTGAAGCGGTTAGGTGGAGCATAAGTGGATGTGATCGTCCGGTTGTGCAGAAAATGCAACGTTAACATCCGAGAGAAAATTGTGTGATAGAGATCTGTTTGCAATCTATAAGACTGCAAGGAATGGCGAAACGCACGTCCAGATCAAATTTGCACCGAATAGAAAATGATTGTCCTTTCTCAGTTTCCGGAATACCAGTTACGCGCTAGACTGATCAGCCGTAAAAGCTTTTTATGTATCGGAGGTCTGCTATTGATCAAGAAGCTCGGGTCTATCCGTCCTTCGAAAGGTTATTCGATTAAAGTGCAACATAATGAAAACGCTAATCATGTGTATATACCTGTGATTGGAGGATAACAAGATCTCCGAGTTCTTATTAAGCTACTCAGAAGATTACTTTGACAAAAAAACACATATGCAGCAGGAACCTTATCAGTGGAGTTAGGCCAGCAAAATTGTTATATAATCCCCCTCGATCGATAAGCGTCTGCCTCTATTCGATTAGCCATCTCTCTGCTGTCTCCGATCAAGTTAGCTGTTGCTTTAACAGATTCATCGTGCTGCCTACTGACCTCCCGAGTACTTTGCATCAGTTCTGCCCGTCTATTTTTTTTCCTTTATCTTAGTCTGTTAGCGCTTATCTGACCTGCAATTGATCACAACACTAAGCAACAATGTCTGAGGAAAAAGCAGAGCAGTACGTCACTCCTGCTTTCAACCCAGACCGTACCTTCACCGAAAAGGTCAAGGCTCTACCCTCGACAGTCGCTCACAAGTTCTTCACTCGTGATGGACTTATCGGCGAGTATGACTACATGTACCTCTTCACTCCTGACATTCCTTTCTTGTCGCGCGAGAGAAAGGTTTCGCCCTTTTTCGGTCTCAATGATTCAATGCCCGTCTTCTTGGCTATGATATTAGGATTCCAACACGCCCTTGCTATGTTGGCTGGTATAATGACACCTGCTATCATTCTCAGCTCGGCAATCAATCTTGATACCGACCTCCAGCAGTACCTTGTCTCGGCCTCTTTCATCACTTGCGGTATTCTTTCTACTATCCAGATCTCCCGTTTCCACATCCCTAAAACCGGTTACTACATCGGCACCGGTCTGCTCTCGGTAGTAGGCACTTCCTTCGCCACCATCCCCGTCGCACAAGGCGCCTTCTCGCAGATGTACGCTCAAGGCATCTGCCCGACCGCTGCTGACGGCACTCCACAAGCATGTCCGCAGGCCTTTGGCTACTTGATCGCGTCCAGCTGCGTCTGCGGTCTTTTCGAAGTCCTTCTCTCATTCATCCCGCCAAAGGTCCTCCAGCGAATGTTCCCTCCAATTGTCACAGGCCCTACTGTACTCCTCATCGGTGTCCATTTGGTCGAAACTGGTTTCAAGAACTGGGCTGGTGGCTCCAACGCCTGCGCTTCCCGCCCGGAATCCGGCTTCTTCAGTCTCTGCCCTAACATTAATGCACCTAAACCTCTTCCCTGGGGTTCTGCTGAGTTCGTAGGTCTTGGTTTTTCGGTTTACGTCACAATCATCCTTTGCGAGCGCTTTGGTGCTCCTATCATGAAATCTTGTGCTGTCATTGTTGGTCTCCTTGTAGGCTGCATCATTGCAGCTGCTTGCGGTTACTTCGACGACACAGGTATCAAACAGGCCCCTGCTGCTACTTTCATCTGGGTACACACGTTCCCGCTGAAGGTATACGGGCCGCTGATCCTGCCGTTCCTCGCTGTCTACCTCGTCCTCATGATGGAAGCCATTGGTGATATTACCGCCACCTGCGATGTCAGTCGTCTCCCCGTCGAAGGCCGCGAGTACGAAAGCCGCATCCAGGGTGGTATCTTAGCCGATGGTTTGAACGGCATTCTCGCCGGTCTCATGACCCTCACCCCTATGTCTGTTTTCGCTCAGAATAACGGTGTCATTTCCTTGACTAAATGTGCCAACAGAAGCGCTGGTTTCTTTTGCTGTTTCTTCCTCCTCATTATGGGTATCTTCTCTAAGTTCGCCGCTGCTCTTGTCAGTATCCCTTCAGCCGTTCTCGGTGGCATGACCACATTCCTTTTCACAGCAGTAGCCGTCTCTGGTCTACGCATTATTTCTACTGTGCCTTTTAATAGACGTAACCGTTTCGTCTTGACTTGTTCGCTGGCTATTGGTTTTGGTGCCACTCTTGTCCCCGACTGGTTCTCTTATGTGTTTACTTACAGCGGCGACAATCATTCCCTCCAGGGATTCTTGAACGCTATTGTTCTTGTCCTCGAGAGTGGTTTCGCCATCACCGCCATAATTGGTCTCATTCTCAACCTCATCATCCCCATGGAGGTCGACGAAGCCAACGTCGAAGCTCACCTCATAGAGGCTCACCAACACAAGCACCACACCGACGAGCACTTTATAGACGAACATCACATACATCTACACCACCACGAACACGGCTCCAAGGCTGACGAAGTCGCTGCCGGTGAAAGCACCAAGGAAGCTGAATCATCCTCCCAGAGCGAAGAGGATAAGAAGGCCTAAAGAGCTTTCCCGCGTTCTAGTCCCTTGTGTCAGCGTCTACAGGCTGTATGCTTGTTTCCCTTTTTATTAGTTTGTTATTAGAAGTACACACTCAGGTTCAATCAGCACATTCTACTTATAATGCTTAAGTAGCACGTGGACAATATGGCCGAGCAGCCGGTTCTCCCCCATATTGTTTTTCCGTAGTTCGGTTACGAAATCTCATCATTGTTGCCATACACCCACCTCCTCTAAAGCAGACCAATGGCAGCACCGCAGGAAGCAAAACCATCAGTCTCTGCTACCTCGGCATGGATTCGACCCTTCATGAAGCAGCCGCAGAATAGAGCGACTTTTCAGCTACTAATAGTGTGAATAATAAAAAGCTTATTTCTCCAGGTTTCCTGGGGTAAGGCTCAGGGTTTAGGGCAATCCTTCGGATCAACCGACCGCGCCCCCAAGAAAATGCACTTATTCCTCTCCCGAACTTTACTTTCTAACCTCATCGTATACCTTACCTCTCTTTCTCGGTAAATACCGCAAAAAATTGGAGATTAATTAGTTATATTGCTGAAATTTATCATCGTTTCGCATTGCTGTGGTGTTTTAATCTGTTTATAAAAACTAAACGTGCAATATTGTGCTCGATTTCTCGACTTTATTCTGACCTTTTCGCTCTGTGTGGAGTTATACAATCTTTTGGGTACATAAACCTGCCTCCCGCCTATTTCCACTGATTGCTGTCCGACTAGTGACCGACTCTTAAACCTTTTCTGGTCACTCTTGCCACCTAAAAAATAATCCAAATATTCTAGCAAGTGAATTCGATCTTTCTGCTTCTTCTCTTCGACTCCCCTCTTTTGACAGCTCGTGCCTTTCTCGTAAGTCAAATTTCCACTTTGGTTTTTTTCGGGCAAGTTCCCTCTTCCTCGTGCCCGTGCTACCTTACCTTTTAGGTTGCAGTCTGCCCACCGCCGGCACGCCGTATTTTTTTTTAACAGAATACCCTCTTTCTTGTCGATTCTCCCTTTTTTTTTATTTGCCTCCCAGGACTTTGCTCGTATAAACTAGCAGCCATGTCTTCCGCCGCTAGAGATGCTTCGAGACCATACAAATGTCCCATGTGCGATAAAGCTTTTCATCGCCTAGAACATCAAAGCAGACACATCCGCACACATACAGGTGAAAAACCGCATGCATGTACCTATCCAGGTTGCTCAAAGCGCTTTTCGCGCTCAGACGAGCTAACTCGCCATTCACGCATACATCTTCGCAAGAAACCTTCCTCAACGTCATCTGTTGCTCCCTCAATAGCCCCGCAATCCGGCTCTGAGCCCGTTGCCTCTGCGCAGGAAGACCACTCGAGTTCAAATGATTCGTTCCAGCAAAGATTTGTGCCGCGACCCGAGCAAAATCCTTTTGAAACTCTTGCAAACGCCGCTTCGCAAGAACTTGAGAAAGAACGCCTGAAATTCTCGGCTGAGCGGCATTCACCCTCTCTTTCTCAGAACCATGCATCCAAGTCGTTTCCAAACCTGAACAGTCTGTCTCATAACCACCTACCTCGCATGCCGCAAATGACACCGATCCGCCCTCTGGAACTGCCTGCAAACCATAGAGGCTTAACCAGCGCCCCACTGTCGCGCTCCAATTCCATCGACGAGCATGAACGTCCAACGCTATCAGTTTCAAATCAACTTGCACATCGCGCCAAGCGTTCAAGACCTAGTAGTCCAGTGTCCACTGCGCCTTCTTCACCTGTTATCATGCCCGATGACTTCCGTTCAGAAGACCACACTCCGCTGGTCACCCCTGGGCACTCTCCGCGCTTACAACCACGCGATCCAGATTCTTCTTCGGTGACTTTACCCTCTATCCGTTCTTTATCATTGCATGGCTTGCCACAGCCTGCCTCAAATTATAATTTTTACTCCTCGCCAGGATTCCTAGCTTCACAATCTAATTCACGAGCTGGCTCGCGGTCTGTTTCTAGAACCACATCCCGGGGCAATTCTCGCGTAACATCTCGCGCCGGATCGCCGGAAATACCAACACTGACGCCAACTTTACCTACATCAATATATCCTCAGCATCCGGGCCCGGAAACTCTGCCTTCCGTTTTACGATATCCTGCTTTCACGCAGTCTGCCACTGTGACTAACGCATCTGCACCCACATCCACTGTCACTTCTCCCGCATACGGTTCAACCAGTACGACACACTCCTCTTCATACTCTCCGCCCTCAATGAAGACCTTGGGCGCAGATGCTCCTCATTTTTCACCTTCTGTCACATCTGATGATACCTCTTTGCCTAAGCCAATAAGCGCCGAGTCTGTTTCAAGTGTACGAAATACGATAAAACCGCATGTAACGCGACTAGGTGTTGCTGATCTAATTAATCGTGATGATTGATTATGGTCTGGAGCGCTAAACCTTTGTTCGCTTCTTTCATATTGAACGTGTTCGCCTTATGAAGGAGATGATACACTGATCTTTTGTCTGAAACGGTGCTAAAAAAGGATCCCTTTATGATCACGTTATTAAAACCACGTATAAAAATTGCTCACTGAAAAGGAAAGTCAAAACTGAAAAAGAAAAATGCTGGTCTCGAAGACAGCTTTGATATTGTGCGCTTCTGTTATTTTTTTTGATGCTGCTCTGATACTTATAATTCTGTTAATAATAATACATTAATTTGGTTATGATTAGCTGCTACCTGGCTATTTATTAGATACCTTCGTAGATGTGTTCTCCGCGGGACAGTATTTGCACTGCGGAGCCTGTTGGAATCTTGTAACCGTTTGTGGTGTTGACAAGGTTCATAGAAAAGCATGGCTGGTAGGGAGCACCACTGTCCACTCTTCTAAAAGACTGCATGGCTTTGTAAGGCTGGTGTTTAGGATGGAAAACACCTAGATCTGGGTTAACCGTTGGCACAGGGCATCGCACATTGCGACATACGACAATCCAGTTCTGTGGTTCGCCGTCAACAATATCGATCTTGATCTCCTTCCAGGACTCTTCGTCATACACGTCTCTTGCTCCTGAAAGTACAAAATTGGGCCGGAACCGTTTTACCCATTGTTCGTATTCGTCTGTGTAGCCGTCTCGCGGCTCTGTAGAAGGAAGCGGAGGCAGTCCATCTTGTCCGCCCTTCTCGATGCAGTTTTTGGCCACGTCGTATAAGCTTTCCAAAGTGAGCAAGTTTCCGGGGAAATAGTCTACAAACACGCTCCGCGGGGGCTCGGCCTTCATGTCGTCTGGGATCATGCGGATAACGTTTCTGGTGTCGAAAGCGCGCAGTATAGTGAGGTCCTTAGGTAGGTTCATAGCCTCTGCCATACCCGGGTCCATGTGTTCCTCTAGATTGTGTGCACGAACGGTGTCGTTCCATATTATGGCGTTCACCAGCGGATAGGCGTCTTCGGATAAGTTGTCGTTTAGAGGCACCAGAAACGATTTGCGGGTAGTGGATTCCGGGTTGCGGTAGTCTAGAGGGTATGAGATTTCGCAGTAGGTGACACCGTCTTTCTCTAAGAGCGATGCTTTTGCCAGTGCCAGCTGGGGAGTTTCCCGTTGTGTTAAGAATTTGTAGTAGCCCTCTACGCTTTCTGGGGTCGCGAACATGAGGGTGCGATCGAACTTAAGACCGGTCGGCACAATTTCAACGGAGTCGACGCGGATTCCCGGCAGCGCCTTAACAGGGTACATGTATATTGCCTCTATGACGGGCTTTTTCTCGAACCAGTTCTTCAGATAGTTCATTTCTAGGAGAAAATGTATGTGTATGTCGGAGTTCAGCAGTGAGGGGAAGATAGAGGGGGGCCAGTTTAGACGCTCCCAATGGGCAACCGTAGCGCGATTAGCGGCTGGTGTAAAACGATCAGCCGTCAGCCGTGCATAAGTGGTAGCTGAGAATGTGGTCAGTGGCAATGACAATGACTATGTCAATGACATTGCCACATTTGCTTGTATGCATAACAATGTTTGTTACATGATGCTGGGGTTGGCTTCGGGGACGTTGTGGATGAATGGGTCTTGCTCTGCGGCTGCGGACATGATAGATTGGCGGTCGGCCTTGACGAGGTTGCGTTGGTGCTGCCATTGTTCGTGCATTAGGTTGACTCGTTGCTGATCGGCGGCAGACCGCTGTTTGAGCACCTGCAACAAGCTGGTGTCGACGGGGAATGAGGTGCCGTTGCCCCTACAGGTATCCCAGGGCACGAACCAGTCGCAAAGGCGTGTGCCCATGGTTTCGCGCCAGTTGTTTTTGTAACCAATATCGAACAGGTTGCCTACTGTGCGGGACGTGGGCAACTCTGCGAACCGGTAGAACTCCGGGTTTGACGAGACCTGCGAGCGGTACCGGACGGACTCGAGCGCTTCTATAGTTGTCTGGTTGTTGAGGAGGTTATAGACAGTGTATGCGGCGAAGAAACCGACAGAGACGCCGAAGATGCCGCCGATAATAGCAAGGAACATCCATGAGAGCGGGAACACGTGCTTGTTGGTGGGGTCCATGGCGAGGGCGTAGACGGCGTAGCCCGAGAGGAGTGCACAGAGGCCACCATAAAGGGTGACAACAACAAGAAACTGGATGAAATTTTTGTGGTTGCGAAAACCAATGCATATGGCGTACCAGGGGCAATGATGGTCCATACGAAGGACGCAGGCCTTACAGGAAGAGCAATGGTGGGCGCGATCAGGTTTCCAGCACTTGCACTTACTGCAGAAGCGCATGCGGCCGTCGTGTTTTGCGGTAACAGCGTCCGAGATGGGCGGTACATCTGTCGGTAGCGGCTCGCGACCAATATAGAAACCTGGCACATTGTATACGAACCCGGGACCCCTGATCCAGGTCAAGTTGTATGTGGCCATGCAATAGAGGTAGAGGAACGTGACGAGGAAACAGAGTGCGAAGGAGCGGTAGTAGTTCAAAGCGACGATGTCAGCAACAAAGATCGACCATGTTAGTAGTGCAGACACAGCCAGCCTCGGCACAGCGCTTATAATTTCCGAACATCCGAAAGAGGGCATATCATGCGGTGAAACAAGCGTACAAATATCTGGTGTAGCTAGTAAGCTGCTGGTATTGGATTCTAAGCCCTCTGAACAGTTTGCATAGCAACGAAATACCAACGTAACCTAAAAACGCGACAATTGCAAACGCGCCTAAACTTAGACAATCATGGTGCAGCAGGACGGTCCACTCAGAGACACTACGAACCTGACAATGAGAGACATAAAAAGACCACGTAAGTCCGATATTGAGCCTTCGACATTTGAGACTGATTTAAGACAGTTGGCTCATGATATGGTAGACCATAAGTCCGAATTCGCCTCTGATCAAATATGGTCACGTCCACAGTTGCCGCATATTGATCCAACAATAACAGACATAAATTTCCAGCAAATCGAAGTCGACGATTGCACAATTAATGGATCTTCTATTATAAGATTCTACGGTGTCACAGAAAACGGCAATTCTATCCTCTGCAAGGTCACTGACTTCTACCATTACTTCTTTGTCCCTGCACCGCCCGCGTTCCAGGAATCAGATATCGTTAATCTCATATTCAGCATAAACAATCAGGTCGGACCAATGATTGCTAGTGAATACTCGTCTAGTTCGCCCGCTGTACACGATATACGTATCGTGGAAAAACAATCGCTCTGGGGCTACAACGGCAACGAAAAGGGCATATTTCTCCAAATATTCCTCTCTCTGCCCGCAGCTATAGGCAAAGTCCGCAACCTCTTTGAACACGGGTCTTCAGCCTTGGAGCCTTACTTCTCTGAACCTGTCATGACCTACGACAATATCGCGTACACTTTGCGACTCATGGTCGACTGCGGTATCTCAGGTATGAGCTGGATCACGCTCCCGCAGAATAAGTATACTATCGATATCTCGTCAGACTCAAACTGTCAGCTGTCGGTCTCTGTCCCTTGGAACGAGCTTATAGCACATCCCGCAGAAGGCGAATGGTCGAAAATGGCCCCGTTGCGTGTCCTCAGCTACGATATAGAATGCGCTGGACGTAAGGGTATATTCCCTGAACCTGAAATCGATCCTATCATCCAGATCGCGAACGTCGTCTCTGTGTACGGCCAGATGAAGCCATTCATCAGGAATATCTTTCTTCTCGACACCTGCGAACCCATTCTGGGCTCAGAAGTTCTAGAACACAAAACGGAAGCCGCTATGCTAATGGCCTGGAAGAACTTCGTCGTCAAATGTGACCCTGACATCATCATCGGATACAATACGGCAAACTTCGACATGCCGTATCTGCTCAACAGAGCTGCTGCACTCAAACTCGACAAGTTCCCGTATTTTGGTCGTCTTGCTAACACGCGCCAGAATATACATAATTCGACTTTCTCTTCGAAGGCCTATGGAACACGCGAGAGCAAATCAGTCAACATAGAAGGCCGACTCCAGTTTGATTTGCTGCAGTTTATCCAACGCGAATACAAACTCCGAAGCTATACTTTGAACGCTGTCTCGGCTAATTTCCTCGGCGAACAGAAGGAAGACGTCCACCACTCTATGATCACCGAGCTGCAGAACGGAACCCCAGAAACACGCAGAAGATTAGCCGTGTACTGTCTGAAAGATGCTTATCTCTGTGTGAGACTAGCAGAGAAACTCATGTGTTTAGTCAACTACACCGAAATGGCGCGTGTCACCGGTGTTCCCTTCTCGTACCTATTAAGTCGTGGACAGCAGATCAAAGTGGTATCGCAGCTGTTCCGCAAGGCCTTGTCCGTGGACATTGTAATTCCTAACCTGAAATCACAGGGCGGGAACGACGATCCGTACGAAGGAGCTACAGTTATTGAGCCGGTACGTGGCTACTACGATGTGCCAATCACTACACTTGATTTCTCATCGCTGTATCCTAGTATCATGATGGCTCATAACCTGTGCTACACTACATTGCTGAACCAAGAGACAATATCTCGGCTTTCATTGAAAGAAGACGAAGACTACACGAGAACACCTAATGGCGACTGCTTTGTGAAAAGAGAGGTCCGTCAGGGCCTACTGCCGCAGATTCTGCAAGAACTACTGGCTGCCCGTAAGCGTGCAAAAGTGGCTTTAGCACAGGAAACTGACCCTTTCAAGAAGAATGTGCTTAATGGAAGACAGTTAGCACTCAAAATATCTGCTAACTCTGTCTACGGATTCACTGGTGCTGTTGTTGGTAAGCTGCCCTGCCTGGCGATCTCGTCGTCTACCACTGCATATGGCCGTGACATGATAATGAAGACTAAAAACCTTGTCGAGACCATGTTCACCGTGGCCAATGGGTACGAGCACGATGCACAGGTAGTGTATGGTGACACAGATTCGGTAATGATCAAATTCGGCACCAAGAGTCTAGAAAGAGCCATGGAACTAGGCCGCATAGGAGCCGAAGAAGTCTCGAAACATTTCTTAAACCCTGTGAAACTCGAGTTCGAAAAAGTGTACTTCCCGTACCTTCTGATTTCGAAGAAACGGTACGTCGGTCTGTACTGGACGAAAACGGATAAGTTTGATAAGATGGACACTAAAGGCATTGAGACTGTTCGTCGTGACAATTGCCAGCTTGTTCAGCAGGTCATGGAGCGGGTTCTTGACTACATTATGATTAAGCGTGATGTGCCGAGCGCCGAGAACTATGTCAAACAAGTTATATCTGACCTCATTCAGAATAAAGTGGATTTGTCACAGCTGGTGATTTCTAAGCAGTTAGGCAAGGACTATACTGCGAAGCAAGCTCATGCAGAGCTGGCAAAACGCATGTTTGAGCGGGATCCCGGCAGTGCTCCTAATCTAGGGGACCGCGTCGCGTACGTCATTATTAAAGGAGACAAGAAAGACAAAAACTACGACAAAAGTGAAGACCCGATATACGTGCTGGAAAACAACCTGGAAATTGACACGACGTACTACTTGGAGAACCAGTTATCGGGCCCGCTAATGAGACTCTTTGAGCCCATTCTAGGCGAAACGCAAGCACAAAGCCTGTTCTATGGCGAACACACTCGAGTCTCTAAACCAAGTGCGCCTGTCAGGGGTATGTTTTCAGCGTTCACTAAGAAAGTATTCCGATGCCGCGGCTGTTCGGCTCCACTTAAGGGCAAATACGCCGAGGGCGCGTTATGTGAGAAGTGCATACCTAAGGCAAACATGTACTACCAAAAACAGCTTATGTCAGTGTCGCAACTGGAAGTCCGCTACACTAGGCTGTGGACACAGTGTCAAAGGTGCCAGGAGTCTTTGCATCAGGACGTTATTTGCAGCTCGCGCGACTGCCCAATCTTTTACATGCGAAAGAAAGTACAGAAAGAGTTAGTCGAAGAGACTAGCCATTTGGCGCGATTTGACAAAACTGCGTGGTAGATCAGAACTATATAAAAATCAAGGCAGTCAATGGCAATGACAATGACAATGACAAATGACAAATACACGATTTCTTATTTGGAAATAAAGTTTGTCTGTGACGTTAAACTTTACCCGCTTCCGGAAAAATCATTGCTTAAACGGGTTTAATGCGGTTCTTGTTCAGAGCGACCTACTGGACTACAGAGATACAATGGCAAAAGAAATGTCTTTAACTGTCACTTTTAGATCTCTAAAAGCCTTAGAAAAAATAACAGCAATTTTCTGGCCATGCAAGTTAATCAAACAGGGGGGTTTACCTTCGCCATACAGTCCAGAGGTATCCTAGGCAAAAGTGTATACTTAATAAGGTTTGCACGATTATGTGGAAGACCATTGTTTGGCCAGATAGGCAGAGTGGTAATTTATTACTAGTAAAACAGCTATGAAAACAGTAACCCACACTCTCCAGAAATAATATGAGTACAGACCTTATTTGGCGATGCTAAATTAATTGCAAAACACCATCCAGTTTCTAGCTTTCGTTTAAACCATGAGAACTGTTGCTCTTCTAAATGCTGCCGCTGCCGTTGATGTCGGCTTCGCCGTTGGCTCTAACTTCATTATCTCAATTGAAGTAGCCACTGCAATTACCACGCAGTTCTCTCTGTGCCCACCACGCTCTGCTTCAAACCAAACGTGACTGCCACCGTGACAAACCCACCATGAACGGCGACGACGATTGCCCATGCACTATACACACGCTGTTCCTGTTGTCACTCATACTCCTCTGTCCATTGAGTCGTATGAACTGTGTCTCGGCAAGAAGACGTACACTGTCAAACCCAATCATTGCAAGCTCACCATGGAATGCTTCATCACTACTATTCACGCCTTCGTGACTTACTGCACAAAGCCCACTACCATCTGCGTCCGTACCGTCGCTGTTTCCCTGTATGTAATCACTCCTAGATACTAAACTGTCTCAGAAAACAGTTGTGTTATCACTGCAGAAGTAATCTAGACGCCCTACCTTGAAGCAAGGCCATGAAGCTTACTACTCCATGCTATACCTGCAAGCAGACAACCATGGGATACCAGACTCAAACCGTTATTCGCAAGAACACCACTATCTGTCAAACCTGCTATGTCTATACCTGCTTCTTGGTGAACAGTGCAGCTTAAACAAATACTGCCAGCAGTGTTGTATTGTCGTAGGTGCGCTGATGGTTTACCTTCTGAAAGTTTCGTCTCGAGTCTGTACATCTGAAGCTCTGTTCACTTCTGTCAGCGGTTTGTGACCGGATACTGTGACTATTGCCATGTGGTTTTGTCGGCTAGGAATGTAATAGTAGAATTTAACCAGGAGCCGTATTTACGCGTCAAACGCGTAAACGTGAACGCGTAATAAAGCGGTGCGGACAGACCCTGGATCCACTACCCTTCCCGTATCACAAAGTGCCGTGAAATGTATCAGTGCTTGATCTAATCTGTATGAATATTGTGCTCATCAGCAGAGAAAGAAGAGCAGTAGCGGATGAAGGAAGACTATTTAAATAGAACGAATGACCTGAATGACCCGAGGTAATTGATGAACATTTAGTAAAGCTCTACACGAGAGCGGTGAAGCTGTTTTTACAAATAGCGGTGTATCACATCCGAAACTTTGCGGTAAAAATCCGCTGAATCACAGCAACAACATTCTTCAGTCTGGACCAGGATTAATGTCATTAGCGATACTTATGACACCCTTTATTTCAGAATCGTAGAAAGGGGAATTTAGAGAGAAGGTGTTTCGGCAGATATAGGACAGGACCCTAAAAATGATGTGGATGTGCACAAGATAGACCTCATTTAGGCAGGTAAAAGACAGCAGCAGCGTATTCGACAAAATAAACACGGCTTCATCACATATTTCATTACCAGAGGAAACTTAACGGTGATATTAGCTCAGATTATTGGATATCACATTACAGCCATTGGTGATTAACATCGGATCACACTTACCGCATTTGGAAATTAGGTGCAATATTTGCAATATTGGCAGTATTCACAGTATTCACAGTGTTTCAGAACTTGCAACATTCCAGTAGCCTTTTCGTACTCGTATTCGTAAACGTTAGAGTTTCTCGGAATGTTCAATTTTTTCACATTCCAGTGGACAGTCGAACGAATATAAAATGACGGTCATTTTCTTATTCTTTCTTCACTCACTCAGGTTTACTTATTAACTCTCAAGTCACTCGCTTATTTATCCAGTCGAAATGAAATTCTCCACTATCGCTATTGCTGCTCTCCCTGTTCTTGCTGCTGCTCAAGCTGCTAACGGCACCGTCGCTGGTGTCACTGCCGAAGCTGAGGCCCGTGCTAAGGCCGCTGCCAACGCCGGTGTCGCTGAGGCCTGCGCTGAAGCTCAAGCTTTAGCAAAGGTCCATGGAACCAGTCCTATCCCCTTCCCTGCTGCTGCTGTTGCCTCTGCTGAGGCTTCCGCTAAGGCATCCGCCAAGGGTTTCAACTCCAAGGCTGAGGCTGAGGCTTTCGCCAAGGCTTACGTCGATGCTAACGGTGCCAGCGCTAAGGCTGAGGCCGAGGCTTATGCCTACGCCACTGGACCCAATGCTCAAGCTGTCGCTTCTGCTATTGCATCTGCCCGCGTGACTGGCGGTGACATCGTTGCTGCCGCTAAGGCCGCTGCTACTGCTCAAGTCGGAGCCGGTATTGCCAATGCCAACGGAACCGCTGAGGCCACCGCCTGCGTCGTCGAGAACGGCGTCGAGAAGTGCACCGTCACCAAGACTATTGTCACCAAGACTGCCACCGCTACTGCTGCTCCTACCGCCAGCGCCACCAAGACCTATGTCATTAACGGTGCTGAGTCTCTCCAAGGATCTATCATGATGCCCGTTGTAGTTGGACTCTCCGTCTTTGGACTGCTTTTGTAAGCACAGACCATGTCAATGATCTGACCTTTCGCTTCGATACCAGTCGCGCTCGAATACTGACCAATCGCGTTTTATTCGATCGCCTTTAACGTCTCTTTTCTTTTCTCTTCTTTATTACATAAATGTAACCATTCTTTATCTAATTTTAGAGGCAATTCTTGCTCAAAATACACATATCCTTTACTATTAGTAGTTGTCAGAATCTAAATTGACTTTGTAATACACTTTCCGCTTACAAGATTCTCTTCTTCATGAACACCGCTCAGCCAATAGCGATCCTCCGTGACCACAGCTCCTCGGTAACCTCTATTGACTTCCATTCATCTAATTTGTATATATGTTCTGGTGATGAATCAGGTCGAATTGTTGTCTGGTCTCTCATAACTAGGCGACCATTGCTCCATTGGCAGGCGCACCAAGACGCCATACTGACCGTCAAATGGATCGACGCCAATTGGCTGATGACTTATGCTCGCGATGCAAAACTGATAGTCTGGACCATCGACCTTTCTTCTCTGCAGATTGACGCAGTGGCATACAACCCACCTCTTCAGGTTAAACACTTACATTGCCATTCTCTTACATTCTGCGGTGCAGACTCGCTGCAATATCTCGTAGCCGCACCGTCCGCAGATGCAGCATTCAAACTTATCATACTCAAACCTGAAACCAAAACGATCACAGAAATTGTACCTGCAGACAAACCGGGCTCCCTGATGTGTCTTAAGTTCGGATCACCCGATCGCATCGCTGCCGGCTACGAAAACGGCCAGGTCACATTCTACACCACCGCTGGTATTGCCCTCAAAACATTCCACCAACATAATGCCCCCGTCATACACTTGTCCTGTGGCTACGCAGACCAGCGGCCCGTGTTCGTGTCGGTAGCAGCCGATCGCTATATAGTCAGCTACTTTCACAACCAAACAACCACAAAATTCAACTCTAAACACAGCGGAACCGGCTGCATATCAATGAGATACGATACTAAACTGATCGTTACTTCTGGATGGGATGGCGTTCTTAGAATGTACAAGTTCGATCCTCAAGGTGTTCATCGTCCGCTATTATCTACCAAACCTGGTAATTCAGACGGTCTATCTGTGGTGCAATTCGGTCCTATCGAACCAAGTGCGCTTACTGACCACGAAAATAGCAATCTCATCGTACCTACTTCAGTCCGCCTGAAAGTAGCAAAAACTCAGAAATGCCACTTCGTCGCTGTAGGCGCCAAAAACGGAACTATAGCTATGTACAACTTGTACTGATTTTCTCGAACTTCAAAGCGGATAAACAATCCGTCTTATGCCTTTTAGCAACCCTTCAACCCCTTCTTGCACATATGGGTAACCAAATTGCCTTGAGTAAAGCATGCCTACGCGGTTTCGGGCTCCTTGTATTAACACTTGTGACATAAAATCCAAGTTCTCGCGGAAATGCGGAGACCTGATCATCTCCGATAACTCTTCCCGCGTCTTTTCTAGCCCGTCAGGTAACATACCCAACAATGGAGCAAGTTCCTCTTCGCTGGCACTGTCAATATAAGCCAGAATGTGGTCGACTGAATACATGTCTGTAATGCTCATAATAGGCATCGACTTGTACAACAGTTCAGCCATTACATTTTGGTCCGAGTCTCCTGACTGCTGGTTTTCAGGAGCAGTATCTACATCCATTTCGTCTCCATTCGCGCCTTCAGCTGCATCTGCACCGCCGCTGGCGTCTCCCGTTCTATCGCCAGCGTTTGCGTTGTCTTCGGTGGCACCGCTAGACTCGGCGTGATCACCATCGCCCCCAGGCCCGGATCTCGAACCCGCCTCTCGATCAAACACGAGTGGCGTAGTAGAGTGAAGCAGTTCGTTTATCTGTCGGGCAATCTGTCTATCTGTCTCAGAGTGATAGCCAGGATCAGAGCCTGATGTAGGGTACTGCAGCCAGAAGAAGACACGCTCCGTGGAGGAGTTAAATTTTAGTACATACACTCTTCCACTCTCGCATTCTAGTACAGGCAGCCATTCAGCTACTTCCGGCACAAGGAACAGACGATCAGTTTCGCCCATGGGTTCGCCATCGGTGGGTTCTCTGGGTTCCCAGGTGAAGATAATCAGTCCCTCGGGAGCGCTCGTGACCGTGATTTTACCTTTAGTGGCCAATGGCGCTAGAGTAGTATCGGGCGGCATAAAGAGCACCCGCCCTGCATTGAATGTGATAGTAGACATGCGTGCTAGTCAAATCGTAAGGAAAAGCAACAATGGCGAAATGGTGAACCAGTAATGGATATCTGGGCAGACGAGACGCGGGTGGTTGCTATAGTTACGAAACCAACAAATGCACATTTACGACTATATGAAGAAGCATAACAAAAGACAGCGTACTTTGTGAATATAGGTATGCAAAAGTAACAATTAGGCGTAGAAAGAAACAGACTTGTTTTTGCGGCCCTGTACTTCTGTAATAGCATCTATGTAATCCTCGTGGCGTATGACTGACTGTCCGCGGCGTAAAGCAATCATACCAGCTTCGACGCAAACTGCCTTCAGTTGGGCGCCGTTAAATTCGTCTGTAGATCTTGCGAGTTCAGGCCAGTTAATAGTTTCTTCTGTTGACATTTTGCGCGAATGGATTTGCAAGATTCCAGCTCTGGCTTCTTCGTCAGGTAGAGGGAACTCGATCTTTCTGTCCAAACGGCCAGAACGGAGCAACGCAGGATCGAGGACGTCGACTCGGTTGGTAGCAGCAAGTACCTTAACGCGGTCGTCTGAAGAAAATCCATCTAGTTGATTAAGTAACTCCAACATGGTTCTCTGCACTTCGCGGTCGCCGCTCTTGTCGGAATCGAAACGTTTGGTGCCGATAGCGTCCAATTCGTCAATGAATATGATAGTGGGGGCCTTCTCTCTGGCCAAAGCGAACGCATCGCGTACTAATTTAGCGCCGTCACCTATGAACATTTGCACTAGTTGCGGGGCGGCGAGTTTTAAGAAAGTGGCGCCAGACTGTGCAGCGCAGGCGCGCGCCAACAGCGTTTTGCCAGTACCAGGTGGGCCGTACATGAGAGCACCCTTAGGCGGCTTTATACCTAACTTCTTAAACTTTTCCGCTTGCTTCATTGGCAGAACGACTGCTTCGACAAGCTCTTCGATTTGTTTGTCGAGGCCACCGATATCGCCGTATGATTCTGAAGGCTTCTCGTCGACTTCCATGGCCTTAACTCTGGAATCGTATTCATTAGAGAGTTTTTCGAGCACTAAGTAGGAATCCTTATTGACGCCGATAAGATCGCCCGGTTTGAGTTCATCTGAATCGACTAAACCGATGAGGGGCAAGAACACAGTTTGACGAGTGCTTGTTTTGATGACGGCGCTCTTGCCGACTCTTGTGTCGTCCAAATCGACATTAGCGCCTTCCTCTTCTGCTGCCGCTTCTGGATCCATATCGAGAATCTCGACGACGTTGCCAACGAGATATGGTAGAGTCTTGTTATTGGTTATTTTCTCTTCATTACTCTTAATTTGTTCAATCATAGTGGTCTTTTCGTGCATGAGTCTTTGAAACTCAGATCGCATTACTTTTATGTCGTTGTCTAGTAATTTCCGACGATTGACGATCTCTGAAGTCGAAGAATTCAATAGTTCATCAATCTCATCACCAAATCCCTCCTCCTGCTCAATATTCTCTAGATCTTCTAGCGATGCCATAATGTAAGTAGAGAGTAATATGGTTGGGTCGCCATCAAACAAAGGCAAAGTAGAGGCAATAACCCTACTACCCCTACATACAGTAAAACTTTAATTCCGTTCTAACACACACGAAGTTTTTTTTCCTCCTTCATTCTCCAAATTCTTTAAGACACTTACAAACCATGGGTTTCGGCGATCTCACTTCTGCTTCAGGTATGTTTATTGCTTTTGCTGCATTGAATTGACATCTACTAACATTATAGGTCTTTCTGCTCTTAACGACTACCTCCTCGATAAGTCTTTCATCACTGGGTAAGTAAAATTTATCGATCAACTTCTTTGCGGCGTCGTATTATGATGACAATCTACATTGGTCCGTGTTTCTGATTATGGGCGTAAGACCCCCATATTTTATGATTGGATACATGTATATTTTGTTCACTTTTACTGAATTACGAGCTCTGTTGTTTACAAAATTGAAACACGTGCTAACTACTTTAATAGACAGGCTATTTCGCAGGACGATGTTGCTGTTTACAAGGCCGTAGGATCTGCTCCTGACGCCTCCAAGTATGTCAATGCTGCTCGCTGGTACAAGCAAGTTGCCTCTTATGAATCCGAATTCGGCTCTCTTCCTGGCAACGCCTCCGTTGACGTTTCCACTCTCGGACCTGCTGGTGCTCCTGCTGCTGCCGCCGAAGAGGACGACGACGATGATGTCGATCTTTTCGGAAGCGACGACGAGGATGTCGATGAAGAGGCTGAGAAGCTTAAGGCCCAGCGTCTTGCTGAGTACCAGGCTAAGAAGGCTGCCAAAGGTCCTGGCCCTGCTGCCAAATCTATTGTTACCTTGGACGTCAAGCCCTGGGACGATGAGACTGACCTTGAGGAAATGAAAGCCAATGTTCTCGCCATCAAGATGGACGGTCTTGTCTGGGGTGGTAGCCAATTCATCGAAGTTGGCTACGGTATCAAGAAGCTTCAAATCAACGTCGTCGTTGAGGACGCAAAGGTTTCCGTTTCTGACCTCGAAGCTCTCATTGCCGAAGACGAAGACCACGTCCAGAGCACTGACGTTGTAGCTATGCAAAAATTGTAGGTTTGATATACATTAAATCTTGCATAAATAATAAAAATTATCTAAGTGTCAATATAACTAATGTAATTTTATCCGTGAACTAACGTAAAAATGCAAATAATAAGGGGGACGTGCCTCTACAGCAAGAGGTAGGCACATGCAGCGATCACCGAGCAAAGTCTGAAAGTGTCGATAACCATACGGTTCGATGCAGAAATTTGCGTAGCGGTAGGGGCGCTGGAACCGCTGGAACCAGAGGTAGCAGTTCTGGTAGTGGTACGAGCAAGGACGGAACTGCTGGCAGCCTTTGTGGTGGTGGATGTCGTCCAGCTGCTGGAGTTCAATGTAGCTGAGCTGACAACAGACGAGCTATTGGCGGAACTGGAGTGGTTTTGGGTAGTGATGCTAGATGAGCTGTGGGCAGATGTAACGGAGGAGTGACCAGCGCTAGAGGCCGCAGCAGAGCTAGCAGATGCGTCAGGATTAGCCGCAGTAGAGAATTGGTCCGAAGCGCCATATCTGCCGTAAACAGTTCCGTCTACGGCGCTGAAAGAGGAGCCAAGAGGAGAGACATAGTGGTACTCTGTGCCGCTGCTGTAGTCGGTAGCGGAGACGGATTTGATGTAGAAGTCGAAAGGCGCGTTTGAGAAGTCAGCAAGACCACCAGCCCATTCGATAGTGCCAGGAGCGTTAGAAGGCGAGCCGCCGACCCACGAACCGATGCGAAGCTGACAGGGAGACGAGGGGAACCCTTGACCGTTGTTGGAAGAAAGTGTGCGAACCACATTGCCGTCCAGTGTCCAGGTGATCTCGTCTTTAGTCCATTCAATACCGTAAGTGTGGAACGAAGTAGTAACGCCTGCAGCAGAGTGGAAGGCACCGCGATCGTAAGTGGCAGTGTTGCCCTTAGAGAACCAGTTTGACTGGAACTGGTTGACGTCGCCGCCGACGAACTCAACATCGATCTCGTCCTTGTCGTCGGACATGAGTACGACAGAAGAGACGATTCCGGTTCCAGGAGCGGCTTTGAGGGTTACTTCGATCTTTCCGTAGAGGATATACCAGGGGGCGAAGAAAGTAGGAGATTGGCCATCCTGGTTGATGCGAAGATCGGCGCCGTTTTCCGTGCCAAAAGTGATGAGTTTCTCTGAGCCAACAGCGACTAGGAAGTCTCCCTGGCCAGACTTGAAGTCTTCGTAAATGGAGGTGCCGAGGGCAGGGTCGACACCGCTGCAGGAGGCGTCAGTAAGAGGGTCGCAGGAACCCATGGTAGCGGTTTTCAGTTCGGCGGCAGCTAGTGTGGCAGCAGCCAATGTAACGAGAAGCGAGCGAGGATTGATCATTTTAGTCCAGGTAGAGTGATAGCTGGAGATGTGCTTGTTGAGATACAATCGAATAAAGAGTGAGAGATAAAAAGTAAAGAAGACAGGGGAAATGTTGCCAATTTATATTACTGTTGAAGAAAATACACGTTACGAGGGGGTGGAGCCAGGTCAGTTTCCTATTTGGGATAGACACACGCTGCTATTGGCTGCTCTTAAAATAGAAACAAGGGATAAGCCTCATTATTGGGCTTAGGCAAAACCTTATTAGTTAAGCGCGAATATCTGACACGGGATACAGTTTAGCGTGGGTCGATGGATAATTACAGCCAGGTCCAATTACTCTTTTCGGTATAGTGAGGCATTAACATCATACTTTGCAGTCGGGATTGTGGAACAGGGCTCATATCCATGGGCGCGCTGCGAATCATGGTTATCAATGTTAGTTATATGCTCGACCTGATTGCGTTCTGTCGCTTTGTTGGTACCGGACTGCAGTGGCGACAGAAAGAGCCCTATAGTGAGTATATACAATGAGACGGCCAGCGAAAGTGATCGTTCGTAGCAGTACCTGCTAGTTGAGCATCCAATAGCACGGTCGATTGTACCGTACCGCGCGCGGCACACTACAACACTACACACTGCACACTGCCCGCTGACGGACCGTGGCTAGTGGCTGCGGCAAATAAGTCAACGTCGCGGTTTCACGTTCGCAGTCGTGTAGTCTTCGGTGGCGTTCTGGACAGACTTGACTGGTTTTGGGCCTACTACTCCAGGTTCAGGATCGGTCTTAAGCGGGATAGAGCGCCAGCGTTCTTCGGCGTTTTTGATTTTCACCTGCAAGTCCTGCAGTCGCTTCTTGTCTCGCAGAAGCTCGTCAATTGTTGGAGGGTCCTTGCGAACCTGCCGGAGCCATTCGCTCCACTGAACAGGGACCTTGACGTCTGCTAAATGCAGGGTCTTGTCTCTGCATTCGAGAATCCGCCGCATTCTGCCTGCATTATTCGGATCTTTGAACTCCCAGTACTTGTTTCCTTCTAAGTCGTAGCCCTTCAGTATCCGTTTCCGCCACGGGAAGGGCATCGATTTGAACTTGACATACCAATTTCGCACGCCCATTATTTGCTATTATAAAGTCAGCGATTTTCGTTCTCACTTGACTTTGTCTTCGCAATTTCGCTGTTAGACCCTTTCCCAGCCTGGTCTTGTAAAGGTAAAAGTCAAGCACCGGTCGGATCTCTGCTACTCTCCCACTACACCACCCTTCCTGCTATGACCCCTCCGCCAAATGTCCTCGCATGGCTCTCCTCTGTCCTCACTACATACCCTGAACCGCAAATCGTCTATGGACATGCCGTACAAACGCTAGATTCTTTCCCTACATTGCGTCCGCGCACCCAGGTCTATACGTACGAGGATGGCACATCTCACCTCTTGCTCAACTTCCACGGCACCCTCCCCACGCCAATCGCAGGCGTCACTTATCAGATCCCTATAGAAATATGGTTTCCATTATCCTATCCACATCAAGCACCATTCCTCTATGTCGTCCCTACGCAAACAATGGCTATCGCGCCGAGCAACCATGTTGATCCGAGCGGCAGACTCTACCATCCCATGCTGGCCAATTGGTCCCCTTCACATACTGTTACGGATCTTTTGCAGCTTGCAACGCAGATCTTTGCCCGCAACCCGCCCGTGTATGCACGTCCACAGGTGCCCGCTGCGCAGCCTCCACCTCATTCCCCTCATTCGCCTGCACGTTCGTTCGCTTCGCCAAATGACTCGTCTCATTCGCCTACTCCCTCGAACGCGCCAAAGCTCCCCCCTAAAACACCTGCAGTCATCCCCCCGCAGTTTCAATCCACACAGCTCTCACCGTCCGCAACATATACACCCTCCGTGCCACCGCACCCGCCGATCTCGCCACCGCAGTCAGAAGCGACTAATGTACCGGCAGCCGTGCAGTCGCCCGACTTGCTCGACAAAGACGTCGCAGAGCCTTTTGAGAATTCTGCAGGGACGCAAGTAGCTATAGACCCCGAAAAGGTTGCAGCTCTGGAACAACTGTCCTCCTTGCTGCAGACAGAGGCACTATCGCGGGTCAACTCTACCTCTAAGCTGCGCTACGACCACGCTAGCCAAACGCTGCAATACGTCGACTACCTTGAAAAACAGACCATATCTCAAGAAAAGGCGCTTTCCCACATGCTGAGCCAAGCGGAATCGAATATAGCTATCCTAGCAGACCGCACAGCCCAAGCGAAATCTGTAACCGAGGCAGCGAAAGCGAAAACAGCGCAACTCGAATCACTGTCTGTTGACGACTTGATCTCCGCCGACAGTATACCAATGGATCAGCTATACAGGACTATTTCAGACGACAAAGCGATATCTGATTTGATATATGTGCTGCAAAAAGCGTTAGATCATGGGAAACTATCGTCTGATCTCTTCTTCAAGCATGTACGCATACTCGGCCGCCAACAGTTCCTTCAGAGAGCTTTGATTCTGAAAATTGCGAATGCTACAGGGCTCAGCTAACAATTTTATTTTATTTTTATGACTTTCTATCCATTCGTTATTCCAGGGCTTATCCATTTGGCTCCACAGCCTTTCGCTGGCTCCAACGGTTTGATCTGATTCGTTGACATTGAACCCTAACATCGAACGAACTTTTCTTGCAAGTTGCAGGCTTAAGCCACAATAGCTTTTCATTAGTATAATTGCTGCAACATTACGCCAGGCACGCCTCGATTCCTTGTAAAAAGTATCTAGCCTAAAAGGAAGAGACGTTGCGCATCTCTAATCTTCATACTGTCGCTTATAACCATGAAACTTCTGATCTGTGGATGCATATTCGCGGCGATAGCGTATTGCCTCTCCATCTCATCACCCGACCTTGTATCTGATCTTGCAGCTTCCGCCATCACAGAGCAATGGCTCGCTGAAAAACTATTCCCGAAAGCTCATATAATCAAACGTGATGAATCTAACGATAACTCTTCAACTGGAGCTTCGTCGAACCCTGCTTCAGAGACCTCTTCGTCGAACTCGACAGTTGGATCATCCTCATTTACCGAACCTTCCACAACTACATCCCGGCTTGAAAGCACCGTGCCTAGTCTTATGTCTAATTCCGGTTCCGGTGTAGGACTTAGTTCTGCTAGTGCATTTTCTTCGTTCGAACTATCCGTATTGCCGTCGGCCGCGTCGGTGTCGTTACAGTCGTCGCCATCGTCGTCTCATTCCCCTAGTATTTCCTCGTCCTCTTTCACTTCCTTGTCGCCCAGCCCATCATCCTCTACAGCGGTAGTGTCTTCGATATCTTCGTTAGAATATTCTTCTGGGACTAGCACTACGCACACAACTACTACTACTACGCCCACGACTCTCACGACCCCGACAAACTCTGTGAAGGCACAGGCCACTACAAGGGCCGTGACAGTTGTCAATATAGTCTCGAACACTGAAGACGGCGGCGGGCTTAAAACACTATTCTCAGTCGTTATACAGACAGTGACTCCCGACTCCTCGCAGTCTACTGATACCGTCTCGACAGCTGCTCAGCTGCAAACGAGGATCGTGTCCTCCTCTTCGAGCGCTATCCGCTCGGATATCTTGCTAATAGGTACACTCCTGTTAGGACTTGCAGTTTTTATCTACTGATATAAATAAATAACGGATTACGGATGTTCATTCGCTTTTTTAACTCTTATGTTTCTTTGTTTCTCTTTCACACATTTCCTCATCCAGTTAAGTTATTTTTGCTTAACCATCTAGTGGGAGTTATTCTCCACGATCTCAAATTGTTATTGAATACGATATTTTTAACGGTCTTTCATCATCAGTGGCCTTCGCTCGGTTTACCTGCATCCAACAGACGCGCGCCTGGGTTCTGGCGTGCCGATCTGCTGTGCATGGCGTTCGATATTAGACTCAGTAGCATTAGAATTCCACCCATTATAGAGATAGTATGCACTACAAAACGGTAGAAAGGTATGCGATAGTGCTCAAACGATATGCCAATGCCTTCGAAGTTGTATTGTAGCATGATCCCCGGGAGATCTTTCGACACGTGCGCCTGGCGGAACACAGACGCCTTCGAGACGCTATGATAGTACCGCACAGCGTACTGGTACGTGTGTATATCTGAGTAAAAATGCGAGTACTTTGTAGGAACCAGCGATATGAAGTAGTGACTCTGGTGCATGTTCGGGTCTGTGCTTTGCGGGTCGGCGGCCACAATGACAGCACTGCCGTCAAGGGGGTCTAATGCATCCGAGAAGAATTCGCCAAATGACAGCTCAGTAATAACGTGAGAGAAATTGAGCAGACTGTAGTCTGGCTGGTAGAAGAACTGTCCCTGGGGCACTCGGTAGTTAATGTACAGAGCGCCGGTGACTTTGGGTGTTTCGAGTGTGCCGTATATGCGGCAGGACGGGTGCATTGGATCCGACGGCGGTTTTGTTTTCAGATAGGCGTCGTTGCGCTTGTATCCTAGCGCTTCGCGGCCCGAACGACGTTTCCGCGGCAATGTGTCGAGGTCGAAGTTTGCGGGTTCCATTTTGAGGACCTCTCTTGCCACCAGACGGTCGTTTGTTGCGTCTGCGACCAATATTTCCAAGTTGTCACAGGGCATGGCAACTATTATGTCTACATTCATCTGGACGGATCTGCTGATGCCCGAGTGTTGTAACAGTTTCTGGTGCGAGTCGACGGCGTGCGCTGCGCGGGCGTCTATCTCTTGAGCACGCAGCGACTTAGCGCGTGACTGGCCAAGATCACCATACGGCGTATCTATCCAAAACGACTGCTCGACGTCGCCCATCGAGTAGGTGATTACTCCATGCAAAACGATCATGAGACAAAGCACTACTGCCACAAGTGTCATGACCCCGCCAGATTTAGAGAGCACCGTGTATGTAGAAGAGACCTTTGCTGTTTGTTGTTAGTAGTGTTACTTTAGGATGCAATTTAAATACATACGGAAGGCATCAAAAGAGCGGGCGCTCTGTTTGAACGAGTCCATGGCTGAACGTGCGAGTCCAGGGGTGGTTTGGTAGTGGTGGTGTAGAGGTTGTGTTGGGTGGGTGTGTGCAACACCGGGGAAGCAACAGGGTGCTGCATGCGGCAGTTAGTCGAGCGACCGGATACACGTCCTGATCCATCGTCTTCGTCGCCAATTTCCTCGGCATTTACTTGCGGGATCGTAGTCGTAGACCCATTTCTCGTTTGAGTCGACTTCGACGTTCTGGACGCACCGGTTGCTGACCCATGTGTCCGCGTACAGGTCGAGCACCCATGCAGACCCGGGAGAGAATTTCCAGCCCTTGGGTGGTGCGACGTCATCGAGAAACCGGGTTCCTGGCGGCCGTTGGTTAGCAGACCTTGCAGCGCTGAGCTTTTCGTACGGCGTCGGGCTGAACACCCACGAGTTCCATTCCTTGACTGTATGGCCCTTGCGCTGAAGTTCGAAGATCTCGACTTGGCATTTTTGCGGGTTCTCGTCGATGATTATGTGGTTGAGCTGGTACGTGTGGAATTGCTCATAGAGGGTCTTGCGTTGCGTTTCAGGGATAATTTCGGGGGTCTGTTTCAAGACGTACGTGCGGAATTGCTGGTTGCCCATGAGAAAGAACAG
Organism: Tortispora caseinolytica NRRL Y-17796; assembly: GCA_001661475.1. Taxonomy (NCBI): domain Eukaryota; kingdom Fungi; phylum Ascomycota; class Trigonopsidomycetes; order Trigonopsidales; family Trigonopsidaceae; genus Tortispora; species Tortispora caseinolytica. The sequence continues at coordinate 2,348,872 of KV453841.1, forward strand.
CCACGTGGTAGCCACGAGAACCAGTTGCCAGTGTATGAGCGGCGACAAAAGGAACAGCAGACATGAGGAAACCATAATAATAAGGAATATTGCGGACGAAAGGCGTTCGTCGTAAAAGGAGAGTGGATTGATGAACGATGCGACGCAGCGATCGTACACTGTCGCAAACAGGTCCATTGCATTCTGGAGATCGCGCATGTTTATCAGAAAGTCCATTGACAGCTCGCTGACTGGGCGAAAGGAGGGCGCATTAGCCAGCGGCGGGCCTTCGCTAGGTATAGGAAGTTGCGGTAATTGCGACGGCGGGGGAGGGTGTCTAGTGACGAAGGCGGGCACCATGATAGTACTGATCACGATGAGTCCCGGGAACAAAGTGAGCAGCCGCGGATGCAGAACGGCAAGCGAATACAGAGTCAACGTCGCAATAGTTTCAATAGGTTTCTTCCATGTGAATAGCGCAACAAGGTAGTTCTGGATCGTGAACACGATGCCCACACGGGAACTGAACTTGCGGAAGTTCTTTGCCATTAGCGATACCGAGAATGGCGGTGGCTCATCAGGCGAAGTTTGTTGTGTAGTTGATGTATCCTTCAGCACGTCATTACCAGCAAAAATCTTGTCGAATACGAGATCAGACATCTGTTTATTTATGGCATCTTTTGCTGCGTCCAGGGCCATGGCGTGGTGAGGGAGTGCAAGGTCAAGTTGTCGGTTGGGAGAAAGAAACGGGAGGCAGTTACCTTGTGATCGACATCAGGGCATATAAACTACCAGTATCGTTGTCATTAATTACGGCCGTTAAGGACCAAAATAACAATGTACTGGCCGCCTCGTGGATGTAAAAACTACCGATAAGCGTGATTACCGGCGCGGAAAGAAAATATCTCAGATATGATCGAGAAAGAGAGAAGGAGAAACTCTAATCTTTGAAAGCTTATCTTACCCCGCAAACGCCGTTACATATAAAATAGACGGCGAAAATTTAGCTAGACTAACAGTAGTGTGCAAACTAAAGTTCCTGTCACCCGAAAAAATCCACGCCATTTTCCTTGCAAGTTATCAAATTGCAAAAAGACAAGCGGATATAGGAATACCCGCTGGTTTTTGGTAAAACCAAATAATTAAATGACAATGCCGACGTTATTCTCGAACAAAGACACGTTCGGCCTCATCAGGAAAATCCGCTCACACTCTGGTACTGATGGGTCCATTTCTAAGGCACAGAAACCCATATATCCTATCAAATCCATGCCCGAAAAAACTCCTGAGAATTGCTCAGAGATCGCTGTATCGGTATCAGAGTCCTCCTCTTGGTCAACACCTGATGAATACCCGGACGCAGCACAACTGACATACGAGGTTGGCGTCGCCGACGATCAAAACAAGCGCTACCGAAGGACCATGGAAGACCGTCACGTCATTGTGCGCGATTTCGCAGGCAACGATAACCCGTATTTTGGCCTGTTCGACGGCCATGCAGGCGTCGAGACCGCCGCTTGGTGCCAAAAATCACTCCACATTCTCCTCCACGACAACCTCACGAGCGCCCCGAGCGCACCTCCTAGGACAATCATCGAAAATACCTGCCTGGAAGCGGACAAGATTGTCTCATGCAATAACCCCATATCGGGCACAACGGCTATTATTGCCTTGCTGCGATGGGAGTCAAGGGACCAGCAGACCTGCCGTCCAAGTCTCTACGACGACCCCAATTTGAACAGCAACAACACCTGCCCCACAGAGAAGGTACGAACGCTGGTCGTCGCAAACGTGGGCGATGCACGATGCGTGCTTTCGCGACAGAGAAAATCTCATCGACTCACTTATGATCACAAACCGTGCGACACCGCAGAGTACCGGCGGATTGTCAATTCCGGTGGTAAAGTCACCGACGGACGCGTATCGGGGCTGCTGGGCGTAACACGGGCAATTGGCGATGCGCAATTAGGCAGCCTTGTTCCGGCATTACCGTTCGTCTCTGACATATGTCTGACTGAACAGGACGAGTTCCTGATTTTGGCCTGCGACGGGCTCTGGGACGTCATGTGCGACCAGTACGCCGTTGATTATGTCCACAAATCACTGCAGAAGTTTCATGCATCGCCTAAAAAAGCCGCACAATCGCTCGTAAAGCATGCATTGAGTCTCGGCAGTACAGACAATATATCGGTCATGATCGTCAAATTTAAGCACGCATCAAAAACGAAGTGAGCGTGCCAGCATACACCACCACTCACTATTCACCTGCACAACCCACACGCCTAGATGTTACCGCAGGCACAACCCCCCCTGATAACACATTTACGGACATACATACCCGCTACTATATATATCACTAATACACTGCTAATACATCGCAAATACGTCACTAATACATTCTTCGTTTACTCTTTGGGCTGATCTGACCACCCTTATACAGAAACAAAAACTCTATAAAGCTGACTTATCCCTAACCCTGCTTGATTTTTACCCCCCTAATTTAAAACTCATTTCTTGCTCAAGCTGTAACTATACCTTCCCACCAGTCGCAGCTTTCTTGACTTTTGGTAGCGCTTCTCGCTACTCTTTTTGCACGGCCATTGATCTCTCTTTTCATTGTTTGTGTCCGCTTATTGAAAGCGCACTTGCATCTTCTATCTTCTCTCTCATTCTCTTCTCGCGCCTTCGCTGTGCGCTCCTCCTTTGTTTACCACCACTATTGACTCAGGCATCTCTTTCAGCTTATATTCTCATAACCACCAAATGGCTTTACCGTCCGCCGATACCCCCGAGTTTTATCTCGATGTGCCCCAGTCTCTTCAGAAACAGAGACATCAGAGGCAACCGCACCAGCCACCTTTTTCACAGCCATTGCAACCCCGTCCTATGCATCACCCACACCCGCATCACCCACACTCACACCACCCTTCGCAGCATCCTCAAAACCAGTCATGGAACCCTTCGCACCTGCCACCACGCCGTGCACAGCCCCCGATAAGCAACACAGCACATTCTTCTCCACAGCATCGATATCCTCAGCAAAGGCAGCAGCATCCGATACGGCAAATGCCCGCAGGAACATCACAGCCTCGACACTACTCTCCAGCTCACACCACTCGCCCTCCCTACGCCGAACCCCCCTTGCATCAGCTCGATTCACGCCCTCCGGACCAACCTGTTTACGATGCCTATCTTGATCCACAACTAGACGTCCCGCGCGAAGTGCATCCGCATCCTCAATACCGTTCACCAGGCGCTGCTCCGGCTCCATTAGCTTCGCCCGATGTGCATTTGGCTCAGCAGCAACCGCGATCTCGCCGCCCTGAACTTTCCCCCATTCGGACTGATTATTATCAGTCAAATAATGCCACACGTGGCTACTACCATGCTGGTGCCTCGCCGAAAACTGTCTTGCCTGCTGATGGTTACCCAATTCTCACAACAGAGGCAAAACACTCACGATCGCCAGATAGAACGTCACATTCACCCAAAGTTATTCATCCCACGGTGTCCAATGTATCGTATGCAAGCACTACCAACTCAATTTCTTCTAACAAGGGCTACGGCAACCATCAGACCAATTTTACCGAAACGCAAACGTCTACTTCCTCTTCTGTGTTGCCTCCGGAAGATATACAACACCCGCAGAACATACCTTCCATGCAGCCGCTGCCACCCCCCTCTCCGATTTCGCCTGAACACTCCCCTTCTGATTTATCCCCGTTATCGTCTAGCCCTCGGTTTTTGTCTCGCATCTCAAAACTGCGCATAAGCTCTCGAATATCCAATGCCTCGAATGATGCCCCAAACAGCGCGTCACGTGCATCATCTCCTCCTTCGAGACCCGGATCCAGCTTCAGTCGCGCTTCTGCTCGTGTATTTGGCAGAAAAGGTTCCAAGGCAGACATGCAAGCGGAAGTATCTCGCAAAGTGGAATTTAATCGTCAAGGGCTGCTTCCACCTCTCGATCTGGCGGCGACTCCGTCACCGGTAACCCCGCTCCTCGATCCACAACACTTGAGTGCCCCGAAAGTGTACAAGTTCAAAGGTAAGGCAGTCGCAGATAAAGACTTTCGCAATACGAAGCATCCTATCAAGAGCGCAAAGCTCGCTCCATTTAATTCGACTTGCCTTCCTAAGAAACCTGTCATATCGAGCGCCTTTGCGAATACTAATTTCATATCACCCTATGAGACACAGGAAATCAAGTCATATGATATGGTTTACTTTTATGGTGCACAAGAAGTTAAGAGTAAGAAAGTCATGACTAATACTGCTACTGGAACTGGTACCGAAAACATTTTTGATGATGAAGCCGGTGACTATATACTAAAAGCAGGCGATCATTTAGCATATCGTTACGAGATTGTGGAAGTGCTAGGTAAAGGAAGTTTTGGATTAGTCGTTCGTTGCATTGACCACAAGCTTGGTACAAATGTTGCGGTGAAAATTATTCGAAATAGAAAGCATTTCAGGTCACAAGCGAATGTGGAGGTGAAAATTCTTCAGCAAATTATGGAATGGGATCCTGCTGACGAGTATCATTTTGTTCGTTTGATTGACCATTTTTATTTCAGAGGACATCTTTGCATTGTCACAGAACTTCTTGGTTACAACCTTTTTGAGTATATTCGTTTCAATTCGTTTTCACGAATGCCTCTTACAATTGTCCGTTCAGTTGCTTACCAGACTCTGAAATCATTAGAGCTTCTGCACTCTAAGTCTGTAATACACTGTGATCTAAAACCTGAAAATATCCTTCTGAATGACACGGACGAATTAATTGTCAAAACCATTGATTTTGGTTCGTCTTGCTTTGTTCACGAACGGGTGTATACATATATTCAGTCTCGGTTTTATCGTGCCCCTGAGGTTATTTTGAGTGTTCCGTACGGTACTCCTATTGATATGTGGAGTTTGGCTTGCATTTTAGTGGAGCTACATACTGGCACACCACTTTTCCCGGGCGAGAACGAGCAACAACAACTGAATTGCATGATGGAGCTTTTAGGGCCTCCATCGCCGAAATTATTAGCGACGTGCCCTCGACGGTCACTATTTTTCGATAACTATGGTCGCCCATTCCGAGTGGTTGCATCTAATGGTAAGGTGCGAAATCCCGGAAGCCGATCATTTAGCCATGCACTTCAATCTAATGACATGGCGTTTCTAGATTTCATTGCCAAATGTTTCTTTTGGAATCCTACATCTCGTCTTACTGCTCAACAAGCACTTCAGCATGATTTTATAACTGGCAAAAATACACTTACGCTGCAAACGCTTGCTCCTATTGTCCGTCCCTATGTTGAACATAAGTTTCCAGCTACAGCTGCAGCTTCTGCGTCTGCTGCCCGTGCTCAGCAAAATAACACCAAGTTGCATTTGCAGGCGCACCGAATAGGTCAGGATGCATCATCTACTGTTGCATATTCTCAAAAGCGAACTTCTCTTACTGAAAATCAAGCGGCAGAGACAGGACCTGACAGATCGGGCAAAGCGAAGAGGGTTCCGAGCTATTCTGAATCGAAACCGATGCCTCCGCCGTCAACCAGTGCTAGTGCTCGAGCGCCATTGTCTGGCAAATCTAGGAAACCTGCTAGTGGTTCGGACTCAAGTAATAGCAAACAATCGATCCAGTTTGCTGCCGCTGCTGCGGCGATGCGTATGCATTAAATGATGCCATGAAAAAATCTGATTCTACTGTTGTGTTACAGTTGATAGGGTACAAAGGAATATTGACATAATAATGAAATGATATGATGCATATACTAATACAATGCTGAATGCACAGCTTTTAGTCTGAGCTATGGAGTGATTTCTGATCTTCTTCATGCTCGTAGAGATAAACCGGTGGCGGTCTAGGGACATCACGTCTGAGAATGTATCGTTCGATATTTCGAGGCAGGAATTTGATCTGATACTTGACGAACTTGTGATGCGGAACAGAGAAGACTTGATCGAGTTCTTCGAGAGTAAGTCCCTTTGTTTCGGGCATCAAAAAGAATACCATAACCCAGCCAGCCATATTCCATGCGGCATACCATCCGAAAGCGCCCTGGGGTTTGAATGCGTCTAACAATGAAGGCCAGGTCAATGCAAGAATGAAATTGAAACCCCAAGTGGTTGCGGTAGCCATTGACATACCGAAATCGCGCACTGATAGCGGGTATGCTTCAGCGGAGTAAGTGAACGGCACGGGGCCTTCACCTGGAGAATAGAATATCGTGAAGATGTATACACCGAGAGCGACACAGGCGAGTCTTGCCTTTTCGCCGGGGATCCAAAAACTGAAACCGGTGAATAGTAGAGACAGCGAGAGGAAGGGGAAAGTAAGCAATAGCAGCGAACGCCTTCCGAATGTGTCAATAGTATATACAGCTGGCAATGCGAAGACGAAATTGAGCATACCGAAACCCCAGGAGGCAAGAAGTGCCTGTTTTTCGGAGAAATCGTATTTTAAAAAGATATTTGACGAGTAGTAAGCAATGACGTTAATACCACAAAACTGTTGCATGAACATGACAAGTTCGGAGGCGACAAATGCGCGACGGTTTCTTGGTTTTCTGATGATATCCTTAAGGGGAAACCTGCTGGCCTTTATTTGGTTAGAGATATCGAGTAGTTCGTTCATGTAATAGAGATCACGAGCAGCCAGAATCTTATGGTTTCTTAGTCTGAGCAAAGATTGGTAAGCGTCACTGTAACGGCCTTTGGTCAAGTACCAGCGTGGAGATTCTGGGACGAAGAACACTTGTAAACAAACGAAAATTGGCGCGACGACGGTAGATCCGAGCATAAGACGCCATGCAAGGTTTTCGGAGATAACATCTGTGGGCATGAAGATGAGCGAGACGACAAAGCCTAGCATGATGCCAAAAGCAGTCCACATCTGCCACATCATGACCAAAGCACCGCGGATAGGTGCAGGACTAGTTTCTGCAGCAAATACGGGCACGGTAGCTGATTTAGGACCGATACCGAGACCGAGGACGAGGCGGGCGGCGAGGAGTTGGCCCCAGCTGTAGGTGAAGCCTTCCCAGATGGAGGCGAGGCCGGCAATAACGCAAGACCAGAAGATGACGCCGCGTCTGCCGAGCCAGCGGTTGAGCGGATCAGTGAGGAAGCAGCCAAGAGTCGCACAACAAAGGTAAGGGGCGCCGTTAACGAGACCCGTGATCCAAGTGTCGTTTTCGATACCGAAATGCGGCAGGTAGAAGATCTGGGCGCCATTGACGACTGTCTCATCCATACCCTGGACGACAGCGCACATGGCACACATGACAGTTAGGTAGTATAGCGTTTTAGGCTGTTTCCATTTGTGGTGGATTTCGTCTTCCAGGGCGGTAATCTCGTCGTCTTCGAGACCTTCGCGATAAGACGGATCTCGGGCTAGGAGGGCGCCCTTAACGAAAGCGTCCTGATCTTCTGTGAAGTTGTGTTTGTCAGTCCAGGCTTTCACGCGATCTATAAGTTCAGACGGGGTGTATTGTTGAAGAGGGTTGTCTAAGGTGTTGTAGAGATTGTTTGGCTTGGACTCTTCATGCGCGTAATTCATCGATTCCTTCGACGAAGAAGTATCGCGGTTGGTCTTCTCCATGGTGCTAGTAGATGCAAGGAGTAAATATGGGGAAATGTGGGGAAGACGGCCAAACGAGACTTGTTTTTATATGGAAGTAGCATTCTCCGTTCTGTGCCTTAAACAGGGCTGTTGTGCGGAGAAACGGTGGGCAGGAAAAGTATCGAAATAAAGTAATACTACCTTATTAAGCATCGCGAAGGTTATAGTTGCGGCAAGGGCGTGGGGTTGCCACAGACAAGCTGTTATGATTGGTTGCCCCTGTTATAATTAGTTGCGAAGTAAAGCCAATGCTAAAAATTCCGGGTTCTCCAATTCGTTCGACCCGATCCTAAGACGTCAAAAGCCAATTTGTAGCGTGTTGCCGAGCATTGATGCCCTTACCCTGTGGAATTAGTCCGAGAGAGGCTTCTGCTGGTGTCGTGGACGGCATGCGTCGCTACGTCGTTATTCGATCGGCCAGCAATCGATTAGCGATCAAATACACCGACAGACGAACTGCTGCAATAAACCGCAATGCGATGCGATCTTTTTACCCGGTCTGATTCAGATGTGATAACGCTTGGGCCATTTGCCGATTCTAAAGATGCGGCTAAACAGCTTTAATGGAAAAGCTGGGGTCCGAATGTGCTTGTGAAAATTCTAAAAAACACTTAGAAAGGCTATATGCCAGACAATGCAAAACCTTAATAGTGTTCTAGCGATGAACATTCCAGGGGGTTAAAGCTGGCAGCGAATAAATCGCTTATCTGTGATGTTTGTGCCGCTACTCAGTTTGCGCGGGTTCGAGGGTTCGCTGATTCACGCCGATCTGTGAACCATCGCCACTGAATACTAGTGAACGGGCATGTGCGACATCCGACGACACGGCGCGACATTAGCCTTAAAGGCAGCGAGCGTCACGCGGCCAGTTCCAACACCAGTTAACATTAGACTTTTAACTCGACTATGGAGCATGACGTCACGGCAGCACATTCAATATTCGGATCGCTGACTCTCCATGTGCACGCGATGTCAGCAAAAATGTGCAGCGTAAGCAATAACACCCGAAAAAAAACCATTATCATGCGGATTTCGCGGGGTGTAGTTGTTGCCTAGCTGCGTGCACATTGAACTTCGATCTGCTGTGTATCAGGCCCCGACCCTGAAACTCAAAATATCGTTCTTGCCTGCATCGACAGTATCCTCCTCGCTCACGCGTGTACCCCCAAGACCTTCTATGAACGCGATTGGCGTATCTCCCATTACTTTTCGGCATATACTGCCGACAGTCGTGCCACGCTTGACCAGCAGACAGTCTGCAAAGACAGGACCGTCTGTGGTGCCGTTCGAAAAGGTGTTGATGTTACGTACAGGGTACACGGGAACGAGATCAATAGCATCGACAGCTGCTCGCAGTGCCCGTGCAACGCCAGTCGATCCAAATCGGTACAACACTAGGTCACGCACATTCTCAATACGTTCTCGCAGTTTATCGTCTAGCGGTTTAAGTTCCTCGTCGTCCGGCAGGTCATCTTTCGTGTCGAGGAACTCAGTACCCTCTTCGTATTTCACGTAGCCCTGTTTCACCAATTTGCGAATAAATACCTCAGAAATAGCCGAAGTAAGCACTACCCTCTTTGGATCGTACTTGCGCGCAATCTTTGAGATATTCTTGTCTGCATCTGGATGATCGATCTTGTTCAACGCCAATACCGTCGGGAACTTCTCGTCTGTGAATGCGTTCACAACCCGTTCAATCGTCTCGTCGTCCCACTCCTCCAGTGGAGTCTTCAGCTTCAGTTTATCTAAACATCTCGCTACCACATTCGCTGTGCTCCCATACCCAGAGAACTGGTTCTGCAGCGTCTCTACAGCAGTCGACTTAGTGGCGGTATGCCTTCGCTTGATCGAACCCCACCGCTCCTTTAAGTTGCCTTCTATCCACCGCACAATCTCGCCACGCAACCATTCAATGTCATTTATAGGGTCGTATCCTCTGGTGTTCTTGCCCTCGGCGTCAGTCGTCCCCGAGACGTCAATCACGTGTATCAACGCATCGGCGTGCCGCAGGTCGTCCAGGAACTTGTTCCCCAGCCCACGGCCTTGGTGTGCTCCAGGTACTAATCCAGCCACATCAAGCAGCATCACAGGCACAGATCGAACGCCGTTCTTGCACCCACCGTACGTCGGTTTGCACTTTTCCTGCTTGCCTACCCGTGCACACGCACACTCGATCTGCACGTATCCTGTCGCCTTGTTGGGGTCGATCGTCGTGAACGGGAACGCCCCAGTCTTCGCCGTAGCATCCGTCAAACTGTTTAGCGTCGTCGACTTGCCGCTAGACGGCTTGCCTACAAGTCCAATCAGCGTTTCGCGCGCCATTATGAGAGTGAAAGTACCTCGAGTAAGGTCTTGCGTCTGCTGGGTACATTGTCGCCTAGCAACGGTAACAACTATTACAAACATCACAAAGTTAATATTACTTCGTCTAAGACGAAATTACAGCTTTAATAATCTTTTCGGCCTCTTCGAGGTCGTCGTCTGGGATCCGCAGCATCGGCCGACCGAAGAACTTCTCAATGGCCATCAGCTGCTCCAGCGAAGTTTGGTCGTGCACAAATGTGATCGACACACCAACACGGCCAAACCGGCCCGTGCGTCCAATGCGGTGCAGGTACGTCTCTGGGTCTGGCTGATTGTCGGCCGTAGTCGGAACGTCGTAGTTGATTACCATAGAAACAGACGATACGTCAATACCGCGCGCCAGCACATTCGTCGATATTAGCACCTTGGACTTACCGGTACGGAAGTCGTCGATTACCTTGTCACGTTCGGACGGTTCCAGCTCCGAATGCAACAGCGACACTAAGTGGCCGTCTTCAGTCAGACGCTTCTGTATTTCATTGGCCGTAGCACGTGTCCGACAGAAAATGATAGATGATCCGATAGTCATCAGCCCGTACAAGTTCAGCAGCGCCTCATATCGCGCATTGTCGCCAGGACAGTCCCAGTAGAGCTGCTTGATTCCGTCCACAGATAGTTCCTCTTGCTTGAGCGTGATCTGATTCGCATTAGGCGCTAATTTCTCAGCAAACTCGCGCACTTTATCCGTATAGGTAGCCGAGAAGAGTACTATTTGACACGTCTTTGGTACCCGAAGACGAATTCTGACACATTGATCGCCCAACCCTTGCATGTCAAGCATATTGTCGGCTTCGTCTAATACAAACACTTTAATACGGTCCGTTTCAATCATTTTGCGCTTTATCAAGTTTGACACCGTGCCCGGAGTGCCCACGATGATTTGTTGATCAAACTTGGCGTCTTTCTCGTAGCCCTGCGGAATAGCATACCCTACCGATATATTAGTATATTTGCCCATAAGATTGACGACATCAATAATCTGGCGGGCGAGTTCTCGGGCGGGGGCTAGGCAGATAGCCTGTGGCGCAGCCACGTTTGGATCGACACGAGATAGCATAGTCAGCACAAAGGCCGCCGTTTTGCCTGTACCGGACTGACTTTGAGCAATCATGTTAGTTGGTGGGTCGTTAAGAAGCAGCGGCAATGCACGCTCCTGCACTTTAGACGGTTTCTCGAATTTCATGGCATAAATGCCTTTCAAGAGATCACTGGATAGTCCCAGCTCTTCGAACGAATGCACAGAGTAGAGCGGCGAGTTAGCATCTGCCTGCTGGTCACTGAGACTCACTTGTACATCGTTCTGGTTCTGGACCAAATTGTTCAGATTTTTCAAATTGTTCACTGGCTTGTTAACAGGAGGTTCTTCTGATGGCGGCGGTGCAGAGCCCGGTGATCCCGATAGAGGAACGTTTGGCTGCAGTCTGCCAGCGAGCGGGTTGGGCGCACTTGATGGGACGCTTGTAGGCACAGATTCGTCAATGTCTTCGAAATCGTCGTCATCTAAGTCGGCCCAGTTAGTGTTTTCGTTGATGCTGACATTTTCGAGTTTCTCCGAAAGGTCCTGTGCGGCGCTCAGCGACTTCTTTGTCAGCGAGCCTTTCAGTCCGTTTCCCAGTTTCAGCGCAGCTGTTATGGTTAGTAGTCTGGTTATAAACCGTTGAAATCGAATCTACTTACTCTCTTCCTCGGACATGTCTCTCGATTGCTGGCTGTCCACGGAGTTGTGCCAGTTCTTTAAACGTATATCGATGCTGTTTATCGCTAAAAAGAAAACCAGTTCTGAGTTAGACGTTGCTATGGCTACCATAATAAATGAGAAGCATGATTGGGCACTAGGCGGGGGCGGGGGAGAGGGTTCATTACAGCGACAGGTACAGCGACAGGTACTGCGGACCCGCACGATAGAAGCGTTACTGAAGGGGTTAGTGATTTAGATAGCGATTAATTAGTGGTTAGATAAACATTAATGGCTTCAGAAGAAGTATCATTTGGTGCGGACCTCTTTGACGGATTCAAACCCGTGAACAAGTGGATTGGACATCACATTGCATGGCTAGACGACGTGCAGTCGTTTTACCGCGAGAGGTCGGCATTAGAGAAAGAGTATGCGCAAAAATTGGGTGGGCTGGCGAAGAAGTATATAGAAAAAAAAGTCAAGCGGTCGCCTGTGTTGTCAGTGGGCGAGAACCCGACGACAACGCCTGGAAGTTTGGAGAGTGCATCGATGGTTACCTGGAACGAGATTCTGCTGCGCACCGAGAACATCGCTAAAGAGCATGACCGTTTGTCGTCGGAGTTTCAGCTGCAAGTGGCAGACCAGATAAGAGGATTTGCGGTACGGCACGAGGACTACCGGAAGATGTACGAGATGTACTACGATAAGTTAGTAGAGGAGCGGGACGATTTCTATCATATACTTAAAAAGGCGAAGGCCAGCTACGATTCTGCGTGTCAATCTACTGAGAACGCGCGGTCGAAGCAGTCACGGTCATTTGACTTGAACAAGAGCAAGACTGCAAAGAACTTAGAGAAGGCCAAGGATGAGATGAACAACCAGAAGAACAACTACCTGATCTGGCTGAATATCTGCAATCGCATCAAGGATAAGTACTACTATATTGACCTGCCGACGCTGCTTAACGAGATGCAGGAATTTAGCGAGAACCGTGTGCGCAGAGTCAACAAGTTCTGGAAGACGGCGGATGCGCTCGAAGTATCGTGCCTTGACCGGTGCAAAGGCCATCTGGCGAAGTCTGACGAGATGATAGATAGGAACGAGCCGTGGCTTGATTCTGCGATGTTTTCTAAACACAACACGGGAACGTGGAACGAGCCACCGGATTTCGTGTACGAGCCGAGCGCGATCTGGCACGAGGACGAAGAGATGGTCGTGGACGACGGGTCAAAGGTGATACTCCGCAACCGCGTATCGAACTCATACAAGCGGCTGGAAGACCTGCGCGCGAAGATCTCGGACACGCGTGCGAACATTGAAACGCTCAAAGAGAAAAAGCAGAAGTGTTTAGAGGACCCGAAGGCCGGGTCGTACGAGGAGACGCTGAACCGGATCATCACGACGCAGACGGGACTCATTAAAGTCGACAACCAGCGAGTATCGGCGGAAGTAGAGATCGAAGTTGTCGAGATGGCGGTAGGCGACATTGCGCAGGGAACGCACCCGCACAGTTTCAAGACAAAATCGTTCACGGTGCCGACGAGCTGTGATTTCTGTAAGGACATGATATGGGGGCTGAACCGTCATGGGCTGACATGTGAAGCGTGCAAGATCAACGTGCACGGAAAGTGCGAGCTGAAAGTGGCGCCGTATTGTCCCGGTCAGAAAGTGAAACGGTCGAAGAAAGGGGTGCAGGAGCTGAGCGGCGGGGACGATCTTGCTATCGCGCCAGCGATTGGCGGCAGCCCGGGTGGAGCTAGCACGCAAGGCCGCGTGCGCGCGATCTATGCGTACACTGCGCAGGGACCGGGCGAACTGAGCATGAAGGACGGCGATCTACTTACAATTGTGGACGAAGACGACGGGAGCGGGTGGATTGTTGTGACGAACGGCAAAAAGGAAGGCGTAGTGCCGTCGACATACGTGAAACGGGTCGGACAGGCGGCGCGGTCGCTTAGCATATCGTCGTCAATTGACACGCAGAGTTCAGGGAAGAAGAAAGGCCCTGCAGTGGCACCACGGCGTGGAGCCAAAAAGTTACGGTATGCAGTTGCATTGTACGACTACAATCCGCGTACGGAGCTTGAGCTGGCGATCCATGCAGGCGACAGGATTGTGGTTATCAGCGAGGACGCGGGTGACGGATGGACGGAGGGCGAGCTTAACGGGAAAACAGGCAGTTTTCCGACGAATTATGTCGAGTTTGAGTAGATGTTATGTTGAATATAATGTCATGTCTCAGTCTTGTTTCAAGTATCATTGGGAGGGCCAAACCACCAGTATAACGTAGACTTCGACAATGAAGGGCCGCAAGCCGTCTATCAAGGCGGAGAGCGTGGCGAAACCGTCTGCGACGAACCCTCTGGGGACGTTTAAGCAGTATAAAGACGGTACGAGGGTGTCTGTGTTGGACAAATACGAGATTGCCGGGTACATTGCCGCGGGGACATACGGTCGAGTGTTCAAGGCGCGTAGCAAGGACAGTCGCGTAGAAGACGAGTACGCTATTAAGAAGTTCAAGAGCGAGAAGGAGAACGAGGTTCCGCAATATTTTGGCATTTCACAGAGCGCGTGTCGAGAGATGGCATTGTGCAGAGAGCTACACCATGAGAATCTGACGAACTTGACAGAGATCATCTTGGAAGATATGAGTATATACATGGTATTTGACTACGCGGAACACGATTTGTTACAGATTATTCAGTACAATTCATACACTTTAAGGATGCCTATTTCTGAAGGGATCATAATGTCGGTGTTGTGGCAATTACTGAATGGCGTATGTTACTTGCACGAGAACTGGGTGATGCACCGGGATTTGAAACCTGCGAATATCATGGTGACGTCGGGTGGTGTAGTCAAGATCGGAGACCTTGGGCTTGCCAGAGTGTTTTACCGGCCGCTTCAGCCACTCTTCACCGCAGACAAGGTCGTAGTGACGATCTGGTACCGCGCACCAGAGCTATTGCTGGGTGCGCGCCACTATACGCCCGCGATCGACTTGTGGGCGGTCGGATGCATTTACGCCGAGCTGTTATCGCTACGGCCGATTTTCAAGGGCGAGGAAATCAAAATGGATAATAAGAAGACGGTCCCGTTTCAGCGGAACCAGATGCAGAAGATCTTTGAGGTGCTCGGTTCGCCTATAGACGAATGGCCCGAAGTTGCTCAGTTCCCGGAATTTCAAGCGATGCAAACGCTCAAGACGTACCGCTCAAACCTAGACGGCTGGTACCGCAAGGCCGGTGGTACTAATATGCGCGGGTACCAGCTGCTGGCGGCACTGCTCAAATATAACCCAGACCAGCGGATCACTGCGCTCGATGCGCTGAACCACCGCTACTTCACAGAGGCTACTAACCTGAGTGGGAACGCCTTTGAAGGCCAGGACGTCATTTACCCGTCTAGGAGGATTACGAACGATGATACAGATATTAAAACGAATGCGCCGCCTAAACGCAGCGGCGGATCGAGTGGGTTTTATGCGCGCAAAAGGGCGCGCAATTGATCGTGGTGGAGCCAGCCGGTGGGGTGGTCTGCCCACCGGCGCCTCCTTAGAGTTCGACAAAGGCAGCCCCGGCCAGCACACCACAAAACAATGGGGAATATATCATCGATATTGGTAAGTTCGTAGCATGCAAATTGTTTATGTACCGCGCTAACTAACACGTTCAGAAGAAGTTCGGCACAAAGAAAGAGGTACGCATTCTGATGCTGGGGCTCGACTCAGCGGGCAAAACAACAATCCTATATAAGTTGAAGCTTGGCCAGGACATCACTACTGTGCCTACTGTTGGATTCAACGTCGAGACCATCAAGTACAAAAATGTCATATTCAATGTGTGGGACGTCGGCGGCCAGAACAAGATCCGACGGCTCTGGCGACACTACTACACCGGGGCCAATGCTCTCATATACGTGATCGACAGCGCCGACCGCAGCAGGATCGACGAGAGCGCTAATGAGCTGCATAGAATCCTGCAGGACCCGGAAATGGCGAACTGTGTCCTGCTAGTGTTCGCAAACAAACAAGATATCGAGGGTGCGCTCGATGCTGAACAGATAACTGAGGTGCTACGGCTGCATAGTTTGACTGGCCATGCCTGGAATGTTGTGCCGTCTATTGGCACATCTGGACAGGGACTGACGGAAGGTCTTTCGTGGCTGCAGCACCAGGTCGCCACTTCGTCTTGAAGTTGATTTCATCGAGTATTCAGCAACCAAACCCGCACAAACCATCATGATGTACCGCCACCAAGCACCTCGTCAATTATCGATCCGTAGCCCGCATACTGCGATCGCGCTTCTGACTCGATAATCCCTACCGCAGATTCATTCAGCTCTTCTACGACAACACCAGGATCGCCCCTGACACGCGAAAATGGTGCAACCACTGCGTTTGCCGGCAGATTCGTGCCGTCTTCGATCACCACGCCCTCCTTGATAATACAGAGCGGCCCGATCCTGCAATTTTTGCCTATATACACGCAGGACCCTATTGAGGCCGCCTGCACAACCGAGTTTTCGCCTACAATTACATAGCTTCCGAGTTTCAGAGGGAAATACTGCTTTTGCCCGTGACTCTCGCGTTCCGTCGGCGTCAACTCGCAACCCTCGCCTAATATACAGTACCGTCCCAGCACAATAGACTGTGCACCTTCAGTTCTGTCGCCATTGATAACACACTTTTTGTTAATTATGCATTTCCCGCCTACCGCGATATATTTTTGACCTCGGATCTTCGCATCTCGCGAAATCACGTTTCCCGAAGCTGTCGTTTGCGACATCCAAATCAAGTCGCTTTCTCTATTCGCGCTAACAACACCACTCCTTCTTACTTCCACCCCTTTTCTCCCACTTGCCTTCGCGCCCTTTCGCTACGTATTTCAAACATGTTCAAGATCACCTGCGGCTACCAAAACTACGACTGGGGTATGTATTTTTGATATATTTGACGTTAAAGCGAGAATCTAGTACTAACCGCCACAAGGCAAACTCGGCTCTGACAGCTCTGTCGCCCGCTTCAAGCACGTAGATCCTGCTTTCGTCATCGATGAGTCTGCACCCTACGCAGAGCTCTGGATGGGTACGCACCCTAAAGTACCCTCGATGGTCAATCCAACTACCACGCTACTGCAGGCGCTCAATGATCATCCGGAATATTCCACTCCGGCTATCACCCGCGCATTCAAGGCTCCTGTCCCGTTCCTTTTCAAGGTACTCTCTATTCGGAAAGCGCTCAGCATACAGGCGCACCCGGACAAGCAGCTGGCCGAACGGCTGCATGCGGCCGACCCGAAGAACTATCCGGACGACAACCACAAGCCCGAGATGGCCGTTGCGCTGACGCAGTTTGAAGGGTTCTGCGGGTTCAGGCCGCTGGAACAGATCGCTGCTTTTTTGGACCACGTCCCGCCGTTCAGGGATATTATCGGGATGTCAGGCGCCGAACTGCTAGACACGTCTGACGAGCGCGCACAACTGCAACTGGCTTTTTCGCGGTTGATGAACACCGCTGATGTGACAGCCCAGACCGCGCAATTGGTCGCGTTGGCGAAATCAGAAACACATAGTTTCGGACCCTTTGTGGACGCGTCGTTCAAGGAACTTATATTACGACTAAACGAGCAGTTCCCTAATGACATTGGCTTGTTCTGCGGACCAATGTTTTTGAACTACGTGAAATTAGACCCTGGCCAGGCTATGTTCCTGCAGGCGAATGTGCCGCATGCATACATCAGTGGTGATATTATTGAGTGCATGGCTGCGAGCGACAATGTTGTGCGCGCTGGCTTTACGCCGAAATTTAAGGATGTGCGCAATCTCGTCGATATGTTGACGTACGAGATGGCACCTATTGACGACCAAATAATGAAAGAAGAAGCGTTTGCCCGGTGCACCGGTGACGGTAAAGTGAGTGTCTACGACCCGCCTATTTCGGAGTTCGCTGTGCTCAAAGTCGAGGTTGGTGAGTCGCAGCAGACACAGATCGAGCCGCTTGAGGGTCCTTCGATTTCTATCGTTACGCAAGGCGAAGGCGTTGTTTCAGTACCAGGCAGCGATGCCATCGACGTATCTGCAGGAGTTGTTGTTTTCGTTGCAGCAGGACTAGCCACCAACGTAAAGTCGTCATCAGAGAAGCTAGTACTGTATAGAGCATACTGTGAGATCTGATCTAGACAGTTTTCAGGTACTTTTTCACTCTTCGTTTCAGATCGCCCACGCTTTGCTGATAAATATTTAGTTTCTTGTCTCTGAACATTGCTTCGTAGTTGTCGCCATGTTTCTCCACGAGACGCTGAATCCATTCGACTTCTCTGTCTGATTGCCAACGCGGTTTAGTGATACCGTTCTTTGCTTGTTCTTCTAGAGCGCGAACAACTGGTTTGTCGTCAAACCCAGTAAATTCATCACTGTCATTATCGCTGTCATTATCGTCGTCATTGTCGTTGTTATTGTCACTGTCACTATCGATCTTGTAGGTGCCATACTCTACAGTCACAGACCCGTCTTCATGCCTGATGATCCGGCCTGTTCCTGGTTTAGGACCTTTAGTTGATTTTAATACAGCTTCCGATTCATTCTCATCTTCCGATGAAGCCCATTCATCAGTTCTTTTATTAGGCTTGAATACCTTTTCTACACCACCTGTTTGTTTGCCCAGTCGTGATTTCAATCCAAGACGCTGATAGTTTTGTTCTAGAGTCTCATTCCGGTCCCAGTTCGCTGCTATTAACGGGTTGCTTTTAATACTGACTTTTCTATGTTTACTTTTTTGTTTTCTTGTCTGTTTTTTGATACTTGACCTGTTCTTGCGTTTCTGCCGAGGGTTCGCCATTTTCGCAAATTTTTGGTTGGTAAATGCTAAGTAAAACCTTATATAGTAGTACTGCCCAGCTAATAGTACTGCCTGTATAACTAATAGCTAACAGCTAATGTCAACATTCATTGATCATAGATTATTCATATCCTCGTAGGCTCATAAACAACTCTTCCGTATTTCTTTTCTCTTTCTGCACGCATTCGTGCCAGAACTGCTCCTCGGTTAGCTAGACTCCGTAGTTGCTTCTGTTTCTTCGTTGGAGTATCGCTTTCTCGAGCAAGACTGGTCTGCATATCGTCTAAAATCTTCTTCACTTCTACCAGCCCTTGTTTCGCCCGCGATTCGTCCATTTGCACAATTCGCACCTCCACCTCGCCAACGCCGTTCTGTAAATAAGGCGCATTCAGTCGCCGATTCTTGTGCTTGAACCGGATTTGCATATCATACCCTTCCACTGGGAACTCCAAGCTTTTTATATCTTCTTTAGCAAACTCCGATTCGCTTACGCTGTCGTTAGTGTCGCCAAGTAAACTCCTCGGGATAAACCCCTTGACATCCGTCAGTTTCATGCTTTGTAACTTCTCGACGGTTTCATTGTCCATCACCTCCACGAACACTGCAAGCGACGAGTCTACCTGATCCATCCGCTTCTTTCTTCGCGAGTCTTCAAAATGCAACCGGAAACTCTTACCCGGATGTTTTTTCGAAACCATATCGAAGAACTCGCGCAGGATCTGCAGACTCGCCATGAACTCTGTTTCTGCGATAGCAGTGCTCTGACTGCCTCCATTATACAACAGCGCGTCCATTGTCTCGAGCGGAATGTACTCAAACCCAAAAAATCGCTGTATGTTGTGGTACGCGACAAATATGCCGTCCATACGACCGACCCGCGCTTGCAGAGCATACTTGAGCATCGTTGTGCGGATCATATCGTGGAACTCGCGCTCAAATGATTCAAATTGACCATACGTCTTAGTGATTTGGTACCCGGACCCGAGTTCTTTCTGGCTATGCAGCAGATCGTGTCGTACGCTCACACAAGCGCGCGTCTTCAAATCGAACGTGCCCGTGCCTGGCAGTCGCGGGTCATAACAGTCGATCTGTGACCGTAGCAGAAAGTCCTTATATTGCGAGTAGTGGTATGTGTCGGGCTTGATCTCGCTGCCACGCATTTGCGATTCAGACCCGTTCATACGGTACTTCTCGAACTCTGCGGGCGCGCTAGTCAAAAGCAGTTCCATGGTCTTGCCGAGGTGTGTCAGAATATGCTCATAGTCGTACGCCTTGCTGGCATCTAGAGCATAAATGCCATTGTCACTGCGTCGCAAGAATGCGACCGCTGGCAGTCGGCTAGAAAATGACGGCGTGTCGTCAGGTTTGATGTGGTGCGACACTTGCCGGACGTCGTATTTCTTTGTCGGAAACATCGCGTAGTGGAATTTACTCAAAATACCCGTGATACTGCTAGAACTCGCAATGAACCGCGCCTTACACCGTTCAGCAATCGAAGACAGTGTCTTGTCCTTAGATGTCACCGTGTACGCAGGAATGGCGCGGAAATCAAAGTCCCCGACAGACATCACCTCGCCCAGGTACGGGTCAAAGTTGTAGACATGAGACCGCGGGTCCTGTAGGTAATGAACACCAGGACTAAATAGTGCACGATCAAGATTATGCGCCAGTCGAGGGAATGCACCTTGCGCCACATCGACACCTTCATAATCGCTGATCCGCGGCGTCAGCGTAGCACTGTACTGCACCTTCGCGCCACGTAACAAAGACGTGTAGAACCAAGTATCCAGTCGGTCACGTGCACGCAAAAGCACCGGTTTCGCAATTGTCAGTATTGGCCTGCTTCCATCACCGCCGTATTGTACGTTATACAACGGGTCGAACGCAGCAGGTTTCTTCGTAGACGTGCTAGTCTTTGCCGGCGCTACCCGAACCTCGTATGCAGGGCGCAGTTTCGAAGAAAGTACCTCTTTTGTACTGTACGCCTGCGTAATCAAATAGACCCGCTTATTGGCCCGCGGCCTGTAAGCGCAAATCATCTGAATATTCCCTTTGAAGACAGGCTGGTGTGCTGAAAGTTTGAGTCCATGAATAGGAAGGCTTCCCAAAAGGGTAATAGCGGCTTAGTTAGAGCCAACATTCAATGGGTGGTTCAAATATGCCAGGCTTCGCTAAAGCGTCAAATTTTAGTATATTACTCTTTTTACTATTAAATAGTATGTGATGAATAGTAATTGTGTTTATTGTCATTGTTTTTGCCAACGTTGGTGTCGTGCGACACTAACACCGATATCAACTTCACCATCTAAGATCAGTCTGTTGCACTACTAACATATCTACCCCGCCATTTCATCCCTCAAAGAGCTCTGCACCACTTGATTCAAAAGACAAACCTTTTTCTAGCAAACAATCCTGCAAAGGAAACATCATCCGGTGAATCATACACTTCTTTGATGTGATCCTTTGAATCGCCAGATTTCCTCTTTGGGTAAATGCAAACCTTATTCTCTTGATTGGCTTGAATCAAGCAGATTTCATATTTAACAACATCAATGCCTTATATGTCATTACCGCATCAATGACAGATTCTATTGCATCGGCAGCACCTTCCAAAATCAAGGGATGGCTTTGGATAAAAGATCACACGCCCACGCTGTTCAAGAAAACATGGAAACGCAGATGGATTGAGTTCAACGCTAGCGATCCTGCTCCTCTTGCTTTGAAGATCTATAAAAGTCCAGATCTTACATTAACAGCGCCAATGTATCAGTACAATGTAGACCAAATCTTCTCGCTCTCTATAGAGACCAGAAGCACCGGTACTACCGACCATGGCACGCTAGTCTTAAAGTATATGCCATGCAGGGACGAGCGCGGGAATATAGCCTCAGACAAGCTCATCGCTATACATATACAATCTGATTATTCAGTAATCCCGCGTGGAAAGTTCATGCAGCTCCAGCAATCTCTCCAGAACAAAAATGCATTGTCTAAACAAACTTCGCATCTCTCAAACTCTAGCTATGTCGCCCTTCAGGCATGGCGCAGATGTTTACTCAACTTCATTCCGAACAGAGAAATAGCTAATAACCACCAATCACGTCCAAGAAGGAGAAACAGTAACATGCAGGTACGCCACACTTACGTCGAACTGGAAAAACAGCTCCAACTGCCGGGGTTCGATGATTTTCTTTTCTGCAGAGTAAGGAAACGAGCTGAACCGAAAGCGTCGTCTAAGATCCTGCTGAACTTCAAAGTCCCAGATTATGCCACTGCAATCTATGACTGTATGCCTATCGACGAGCCCGTATCTCCGAAATCCACATTCGTTTGATGCACAACTGCCACAGTTAGGTAAAATTTAGCACAATCAGCATTTCCAACATTAAACTACTTCGTAGCCATTCGGTCCTTTGACTTGTGTAACTTGAATAGCCGGCAGATCCCATCCAACACCACCAGTACCAATATTCGCGCCTAGTCGTGGAACAACCCAACATATCCTTTTGTTACCTTCGATCTTCGGTGGGTGTGGTCGTGTTAACGGCCGTGAGTATGTCACTAGTCCTGTATTCTTCGACAAATGCGCCAATTGCGTGCCGCTAGGTACTGTCATAGGAACAATACGCAGTTTTCCAGAACCAGCCGATTTCTTAACTAGCCGGTAACAGATAAACTCAGGGATACTGCTTTGAAACGCAAGAATAGCTTCTGGGTGCACAAAGACAACCTGATCCTGAACAGAAACGCCATCCACTTCATAAGCAAGCGACTTCGTCGGAAGAAGAGTCACATAAGGCTGCGATCGTAGCGTCTTTGCTTTGTATGCAAACTCCTCAGGAACATCTAATACCAGATCAGACCTCGCAGCAATTTGATCTATGAAACCAATAGTAATAATCTGCTTCAAAGCTCTCAGTTGTACAGCCGACGGCGGCGGCAATTTTGCAGTATCGGCAATAGTATACCGTCCACCACTGTTCACGTTTATGATCCGCGCGATTTGAGACCGCAAGCTCTCAATTTCTTTCATCTCGCGGGCCCGCAAGAACCGTGCCTTACAGAACTCTTCCTTAGACGTCTCGTAATCGTAGGCGCATACCGCCGAAAGCGTCATAAGAGCGTCGCATTTCGGGTCCAAAGCCGCAAAAGCAGATCGTGATTTGTTATAGGAGCTTAAAAGCGCCTTTTTGGCTTCAATCTGCGCAAGATCTGCGCCGCTCTCATCAGTTGCGTCTTCGAAACGACTAGCATCGACGAATTGACCCAGTACTTCTTGTTCAGAAAGGAAGATCTCGCCTACAGAGAAAGCAGCAACAAGTGCAATCACATAGGGTAAGCAGTCGTGCTGGTTGCCTACGGTGATCATACGTGAAAAACGCGGAGACAGCGGGAACAGACTCATTACCCGTCCGATTTCTGTTAGTGAGCCTTTCTTGTCCAGCGCAGACAAGTACGACAGTGTTTTCTCTGCATGTTTGATGCTTTCGTGATCTGGTGGTGTAGGGAAAGGGAAATTGACCACTTGATCAATATTCATGCTTTTCATTTGTAGTACTACTCCTTCAATAGGGAGTCTCAGGATTTCCGGCTCGGCAAACTTGTCGAAATAGTTCTCATACACAGCCGAAGAATACAGTCTGTAACAATGACCAGGACCCACACGACCAGCACGACCTGCTCTTTGGTCCGCACTAGCCTTGCTGATCCAATTGATCCTATAACTCTGTACTCGTGTTTCTTTGTCGTAACAAACCTCCTTGACACGTCCAGCATCAACGACGTATCTGATTCCAGGAATAGTCAAACTCGTTTCAGCCACGTTAGTGGCTACAATACATAATCGCGAGCCTTCAGGCGGCTCAGCAAATATTCGCATCTGTTCGGATGTAGGCAGCAGCGAATACAGTGGAAGCACATGTAGGGGAGCTTCATTTGTTTCAGGTAAAGTCTCTTCAAAGCCTTCATCATCAGATTCGTAATCATCACGGTCATTATCGTCTGCGTCAGCAAGAGCATCTGAGTTATAGGAACCACCCAGATCAATATCGTCTATTTCCATGTCAGTGTCTTTTGCGGAAACGCTTACAGGGGCTATATTAGCTTCAGTTGCAGTTTTTGGCGATTTGAAAGTAGCCCGGAGTCGTCTGACCACCTGATTGATTTCCTGCTGACCAGTTAAAAACACTAAAATACCTCCAGGAGGCAAACGTTTGTGAATCTTGCATACCTTGGAGTAAGCTTCTTCTATATAGTCGCCAGGCGTTCTCTTATTAAAATGCACCGAGACAGGGAACTGGCGTCCATCGACTTTTATGACCGGCGGCGCTTTAATGAACAGTCTCTTGTTCTCTGCAAAATCCTGCACACGTAATGTTGCTGACATAATAATAAGTCTTAGTTTGTGCTTAGATTCAGGCGCATTTCGCAGCTTAAGCACCCTCGAGAGCATTCCTATAAGGATATCCGTATTTACATTTCTCTCATGGGCCTCGTCAATCACGATTACCGAGTACTTTGAGAGCGTCAGGTCTTTTGCCATTTCACGTAAAAGCACACCGTCAGTCATGAACTTGACGGCAGTGTTAGAGTCCAATTCTGAATCAAACCTGATCTGGTATCCTACCAGTTTATCGCTTAATCCAAGCTCTTTTTTAACTCGCGCAGCCATGCTAACAGCAGCTACTCGTCTAGGCTGCGTCACGCCAATCATACCAGGACACGGACCGTCGTGGTCAGAGAATCCGTACTCTACCAGGAACTGCGGGACCTGTGTAGTCTTTCCACTACCCGTATCACCGCAGATAATGACTACACTGTGGTGCAGCACAGCTTCCATGATTCTGTGTTCCTCGGCGTGTATAGGGAGTGCAACGCGCTGCTCTTGGATCTCGTCTGGACGTTCAATCAAGCGGTACTTGGGACGCGAATCTGCAAGGTCTGCATCTTGTAGAAGATCTTCACCTGGAGCGTCAAAGTCTTCGGGGTGGTACGTGGGCTTGAACGATTTTAAAACGCTTTCGGGAATATCAGCAACAGTAATGTTGGGTGTGGGTTCAAGTCCTTGCACAGTAGTGATCTCAGCTGTGGCCCAGTCCTTGAAAGATGGTACGTCCGAAGTCATTTCTTTTGTATCTGAATCGCTTGATCCTGAATCATTCTCCTCTAACTCGGAATCTTTTAACCCGGAGGTTTCTGCCTCAAGCTCGTCAGAGAAACCTGACCATGATTCTCCAGAGTCAGACTCAGAGTCAGACTCAGATTCCTGTGAGTCGGTAGATTCATTAGACTCGTCAGTGGATGCATCGCTAGAGTCGACATTATCAAACGGCTCATCGATCTGCGGTGCGTAAGTCAATTTGGATCGCCACCCTGTGGCTAACTTCTCCTTTTTCGGCTTCTTAGCCACAGGCCACGCTGGAGCTTGTATGACAGGCGCTACAGCTGACGGTTCTGGTTCTGGCACTTGCAGTACTGGTTCAGGCTCCAGAGGCTCATAAAGTAACTCTGCCGCTTCCTCCGTAAGCGTACCTGCACGCTCCATATTGAGTGCATCCTGTAACTTCGATTTACGAGTTTCCTTGGTACCCATCTGCTTGAAACTGGTCAGACCAGTAGTGGGTATTGACGTTTTCGCCAGCTTCTGGAGGATCAATTGCTTTTCTTCTTTCCGCAGCTGCTGTTCTATGTACTTATCAAGCCTCTTTTTCTTCTTTGAAGACATTTTCGATTCCGGATCAACAAGCGCTCGTTTCATAGACTCTTTTCTCTTCGATTTCTCTTCTTTGCTGACAGGCATCATGATTTCGGCGTTGGCGTCTGTCTGTGCTGCCGGCTGCACCATCTCCACCTCATCTGGTGCATTATCTTTCAGTACACGGTGAGTCCGGGCCTTTTTCAGTGCTTGCTGCTTCGCTAACGAACCGGCGCGCGCTTTGTCATTGTACCCTGACCGGTATTTGGCCATTTCTCGAGTGGTACTAAGAAAAATTGATCCGTATGTACACAGCAGATGGGAGTTACCCGGCTTTCACACCGGGACACGAATGTATAGTCATGCAATGAATAATAATAAGCAAACGATTGTACACAATTGCAAGCTTTTATGCGAGTTTGCACGTAAATTAACACTTTACAGTGCAGTGAGCCTTATCGGCCGGGTATTGGTATCTGCAGTCTCTCAATCTGACTGAACTGACCTATCTAACGTAACTAACGTAACTAACGTAACTAACGTACTTAACGTATATACTATGTACTATTCTGGGAGATCATGCGAGAAACCCATCTGCCAGAAGCGTGACTCCAGCACGGTCGCCTGCGCAAACACCTCGACAAGCTCCTGCAGCTTGCTCGGAGATAAATGCTGCGAATGGGTCTCGAGAAGCTCAATACCCAGTTCTGCAGCCTCTACGAAGTCCGGGGCCGCATAGTTTTCGATCCAACCCCAATACGGGTTCCCCTCACGTTTAGTGTTTGGATCGTTGTACAACCTCTGGCCGATCTGGTAGTACCCGATAAGACAGGGCGACATGGCTACCTGCAGCGAGAACCAGTCGCGCGTCTGGCCGATGTCCAGCAGGTACCTGCTATACGCCGTGCAGACGTTGTCCTCCGGCACGGCCTTCATGTCGGCAACCGAAAGGCCGAAAGAGCGGCAATATCCCTCGTGTACTTTCATTTCCTGCTGAATATGGAGCACAATCGCTGCCGACTTCGCAATCGTGTCGATATCCGTGGCCTTATACGAGGCGAGCGCGCTGGCCCGCGCGTAGTGTACCAGGTAGAGGTAGTCCTGCTGCAGGTAGTATTGGAACACTCTTCTGTCTAGCGTACCGTTGGCCAGCTGCTGCACAAACGGGTGGTGTACGAACTCGTGCCACTTGTCTTTGACCTTGGGGTGAGCGATCAAATAGTCGACGAATTTGTTGCGAGCGAACGGGAGGTAATTTGTACGAACAAGATGGTCAATTGGTCCGTTGCCGGAGCCCAATTGAAGGTCGACGGCAATTGCCTGCTGCACGTAAGCAATAGAGTCCTTGACAGCAACGAACATGGACTCGCCTTTAGCGAGGTTGGCAGCGATTGCGGCCGAGAGCGTGCATCCGGTGCCGTGGAGGTTCTTGGTGCGCGTGTAAACGCCCTCAAACACTTCGATCTCGTTTCCAACGCAGAGCACGTCAACGATAAACTGCTGATCAGCGCGGTTGGTGGTGGCTTTATAGTCGCTAGAGAGTGGCAAGTGACCACCCTTGAGCAAGATGCCGCAGCCCAGCCCGTTCGCAAGGTCGCGGGCGAGCTGTTTCATGTCGTCGAGGCATTGCGGGGCCTGCGTATCTAGGGTAAGCTCTTGAGCCAGACGCAATGCTTCTTGCAGGTTCGGCGTCATGAGCCGCGCGAGGGGCGCGAGGTCGGTGACGTAGCCGCGCACAGCATCGTCCGGCAGCAGCTGTGAGCCGGAAGTGCTCACCAAAACAGGGTCCACGACTACCGGTGGCAAGACCTTGAGCGACCGCAAGAACTTAGCAACAGTGGAAATAGTAGTGGAAGAGTAGAGCATACCGGTCTTAATGGCGTCAATGCCGATATCGGACTCAATGGCCGTCAGCGCCGTCGAGATGAACTGCTGGTCAGATACCGGGAAGATTGACTTGACGCCTGTAGTGTTCTGGGCAGTTAGTGCAGTAATGCAAGTCATGCCGTAGCATCCATTTGCAGTGAAAGTCTTTAAATCCGCTTCAATTCCGGCGCCGCCAGAGCAGTCAGAGCCGGCGATCGTCAGTACGCGCGCCCTTACAGTCATTAGTGGATGGTAGGCGGCGATGCCGGTAAGAAAGTAGACGTTAATCACGTGATTTCTATTGTCACGTGACGCGTACTTTTCGAAGCTGATTATTTCTCGCTTGCTGTATTGGTGGCAACGGTTTTTAATCGCGCTAACTTCACTGCCATCGAAATGGTTAGCACTATAATGTATGCGCGTCTTTTTAGTTTCACTAACGGTGCAGGCCTGTTGCGGTATCTGTGCTGATCCCTGCTCCCTATGAATCTCATTCTGTCATCTCCTGGCGGACTTTGCCATCGTCACATGCTGTTCGGGTAATAGGAGATAAGCCGAAGTATGATCGATAAGGTTGATTAGAGTATTGACGAAAGACAGTTACAGTAGATAACGTTCTATACTCTGTATACGGGATATAGATTGTGTATACCGTGTATACCGTTTATACAGTGTATACAGTGTGTATTTCTTATATTGCTGATATTATACATAATCTATACAATATGTATGAGTTGTATATTGTGAATTGCACTGTACAATATCCATTGTATTTGTTGCATTATTGCAATCATTTTAGCGTCTATTATACTTTTCAACCATGCTGTATTAAGAACAGTAGTAATTATATGAAAATAAAGTTTACCACGTTTAACCAGTAGCACTGTTAATCTGACTAAACCCACACAAAGTCCTCTCAGACCAGCAACAATGCTTTAGAAAAAGAAGCATGTTAATATGTTAATTCTCCGTAAAAGGTCTAAGAGACAATACCTCAATGACCGGCTTTTTCCATATTCCTAATATTGCAGCTATACGACTATCCTCTGCGATCCCATGCCAAAAATAGTCTCATTGCTACTTGTCCTGATAGGCCATTTGGAGTCTTGGCCGTGGCTTATGTCGTCAGTTTGCCGCCACACTACCATCAGAACTGTGTTATGTTTATTTAACTCGGATCATTTAACATCAAAAAAAGCCGCTACCAAGCTCTGCTGTCTACCACGTGGTTAAAATAGTCGAACAGTGTACGGCTATTGCTGGTATGCCTTACGAGAACGACATTGTTGAACGTGTGGCGGCTATGCACATTCTACAGAGTAGCGACGTAACTGCATAGCCAAGATGTAATGTGAAGCTTGTAGCTGCGCATTATCACTTTGCAATGACTACTATTTATTCTCTCGCCTTTTGACCGCTTGTAACACCGGTGCGGTCCAGTTTCTGAACCTAGACTCTGACCTATCAATGCGCTTGTTTATCTACAGTGTCCTGGAATTGCCTGCGTTACATTCGGCTGTCATCTATGCCATGATCATTGATAAGCTAGAGTCAAGAAACATTCATTGCAAAACCAACATAGAGTTTACAGACCGTTTAAGTTTCTTTATCTAACTGATCTAGCAAAAAGTCGGCCAACCGTACTGTCAACTATCCTTTGATGATGCCTCCTACTGAAGCAGGAGAAACGTGTTTGTGCTTTTCTAGAGGTATCTGAGCAGTTGCAATGACAAAGAAGCTCACAAATATGTGAAAGTGGTACCAAGTCGCTTATTCTAACCGTTGCATCTATCTACATCACTAAGTCGATTAAAGTTTCGCCCTAACGAAACGGCCTGGAACTGTCAAGTTTTTTGGAGCTACTCCTTTAATTATAGTCTGTCACCATATGTGCAGTTATAGGCGCATGAATTCTGCTAATTAAGGGTACTGAGATTGCATATTTAATCTGGACTCTAATATCGGTCTGTGGTTTCCTACATGGCCAAGTTATCGGCCAATTGCATGCTACTAGCGCGGCAAGGCATGCTTCATATGGGAACTCATTAAGTCTGAATGGCCAATAAACGCCTTTCATTTCGCCGATATTTGATTAAACGTTAGTTTAATCCAGTTAACCTTCTGATGATCGCACTAAATTGGACCTACTTGCACTCTAAAGCCGTCCAAATACATGTCGTTCTCAGGCCACTTCCATGTCCACTGGCTATATTATCCCCTTTTATTCCGGAGCCAGCCCTCGTTAGCTGACTGCTTCTGCTGAGACCTATAACTGCCCGTGAACCGATCTGTTTGACGTTCTTGTCTATATATAGAGGTGCTACTGCTCACAGTCTCTTCAATGATCATGCTAAATCTCTCCGCCACTGTTCTTGTCTTTCTCACTGTCTTTCTGGCAGGCGTATCTGCGCTGTCGGACGCTGTTGATCTGGTTACAGGCTGCTTGTACGTCTCCGATATCTACAATTTCGGCTGCTATGGTGTAGGTGACTACTACGGCTGCCGCTGCTCGCGACCTGAAATACTTGGAACGATTGCTGTTTGCGCCAACATGTTCAAGGACAATTTTGCACCCACTGAGAATACTGATGCTGACCTAGAACGTGCATGGGGCCGTGTGCTTGAAGATTGGTGCCACAATTACGGCGAAGTCAATATCGACGACTTCCAAACTGTACTCAACAACGCAACACAGTACGCTATTAATGCGTCAACTGTTGTAGTCACTAGTCGCCACTACGAGCCACTCACATTTACCGAGCAGCTTATTTCTGGCGGATATAGGGCTGCCAAGGCGTACTGGCAAAATCAGTACACTTCCATGCTTTTCGGCTGGAGTGTCATGATCTATTTCGCTGGCCTTATCCTGATATCAACGGTTTTCCGCTCCATCCGTCTTATCAGCCCGCGTGTGGGAAGGGCGCTGATATCAACACCGCATCTCAACAGAGCCCGTGGATATCTGACAATGCCTCCGACCCTTGGCCAGAAACGCGCTGATCCATGGACAATAGGTCGACTGCCTATGGGTTCTGCGCTCAAGCGCGGTGAAACGCTCATACTCATTGGATATCTCATCCTCATGGTCGTCTTTCTTACTACGGACTATCCCTTTTACGACGGCAACATGCGGCTCAAGACGATGAATGCACAGTGGACGAAGTACCTAGGCGACCGTTCAGGCAAGATGGCAATAATGCACTTGCCGTTGATCATCATGTTTGCCGGCCGCAACAATATTATTTCTTGGCTTACCGGCTGGTCGTTCGACACGATCAACGTACTGCACCGCTGGGTCGCCCGCGGTATGTGGCTCACTG
The DNA here is from genome assembly GCA_001661475.1 of Tortispora caseinolytica NRRL Y-17796. Lineage (NCBI taxonomy): Eukaryota > Fungi > Ascomycota > Trigonopsidomycetes > Trigonopsidales > Trigonopsidaceae > Tortispora > Tortispora caseinolytica. The sequence goes on from KV453841.1 coordinate 2,379,226, forward strand.
CGATCATTCATGGCGGTGTGTACACTTATGTTAACGGATACAAATATTCCTACTACTTGGAGCAAGACTTTTTTGTCTACGGCATCTGTGCCATGGTAATAGCATCGGTAATCATACTCCTAGCCATATATGTGATCAGACATGCGTCATATGAGGTCTTCTACTATGGCCACTTTATTTTTGTGCTTGTGTTCCTCGTTATGATGTACGAGCACGTCAAGATACTCGGATTTACTAACTGGGTGTACGTGTCGTTTGGTGTTTGGGGCTTTGACAGAGTTGTGCGTTGTTTGCGTATTCTATGGGCCGGTATCTGGACTACTGGTCAGTTCACTGTTGAGAACGGTGCAGTCAAAGTCGCATTGCGTACTAAACGACCTCTCAATCTCAAACCGGGTTCATACATCTTCCTGCATGTACCCCGTATCGGTCTTTTTCAGAGTCACCCGTTCTCAGTGTGCGAAGTTAAGCCTAACAACGAGTTCACGCTTATGATCAAGCCGATGTCGGGCATGACCGGCACGCTTGAGCAATACGTGCAAAAGATGCACAATATGACAGTTGAACTCCGTGTATGGATCGATGGCGCGTATGGTCACACTGCTCCTGTTGAAGACTATGACAATGTCCTAGTGATTGGCGGTGGCGTTGGTATCACTGCGTTATACGGATACCTGGATATGCTGAAGGAGTATACTGCAACAGAAGACGAGAAAGCGAGTTCAGTTATGAAACATAAGAATGTGTTGTTTGTGTGGACGGTGCGTAACCCGAACAATGTTGCGTGGGTTGATCTGGAACCTATGATAACTTGCGGCATTGAAGTCCAGGTCTATGTCACTAACTCTTCGTCTACCGAGAAGATGACTGAGAAAGAGGCTATTGTGAAAACCACAGGAATTTCTGAGTCTGTTATTACTTATGGCAAACGGCCGGACCTCGAATCGACGATTTCATCATGGATGCGGCTGCCAGGTTCGGCTGCTATTGTGACCTGCGGACCAGGATCAATGAACGATGAGTGTCGTAATATCGTTGCACGCAATTTGCGCACATGTAACAACACGATCGGATACTATGAAGAGTCATTCTCGTGGTAGTTATTTGTTTGAATATAGATTATAGATTGTCAACTAAAAAGATCTGTAGACTTCATATTTGACAAGTTTTCGTGAATTTGAAGAATATGTATCAGGTTATTTAAAGCTAAAACGAACTTTGTATAGACAGTGATGTTTTCTGGAATGGCTTAGACATTCTATATAACTAACCAATCATAGATGATCCAATATGAACTAAAAGTCTACTTCTGTAGGGTAGACCAATGTCGAAGCAGCAATTCAGGGTTTAGCGAGGTCCTAGGCTGTGGCTAATTGGAGAGGATAGCCTCATTGTTTAAGGAAACGAAAGACTTTCGAAAAATATGTCCACATGATTTAACCAATTTTTCTTATTATATACGTAACATTCGTATATTCTTAGTTGAACAAGGTTGTTTAGATTGTCTGTTATCGTAAATCTGGCAACTGCAAATTGGTGAATGTATATAAACTTTAAACTGGAACGGCCTTTCCAACTGTCAATTCTGGAACAAGGGCCAATTGGCTGTTGACGTCGGACTCTGTGACAAGTTGGACCCTGTTTGGCTATTTTTAGTGCCGTTAAGGAATTACCAGTAAAGCCTAGCAGGTTTTTATTATATGCAAGGACGACTATAGGCTGGTCACACCATTCAGGGGCAGTTCATACAGTTTGTTCTTAATAAGCAACAGCCAATAGTACCGATTGCATATATGTATAAGGTTCTTTAGGTTTAATTAACTTTCTCTAAGGACTAATACACCTTATAGGTATTGATTCCATATATTGTGCTGCGGTGCGTTTGGCAATGATCCCACACAGCCCTTGTTCTGCAGTTTCATTTGTCGTTCGAAATGGCTTATTACTAAGATAAGGCGCTTGTCTCGGCGTAGGTATATATATAGTCATTGATCGGAACCTGCTGATCGGTACCGAGAAAAACAGTTATAACCTAAAAGCAATGAAAAACATATTATTAGTGCTGACATTAGCGTTTGTACATCAAGCACAAGCAGTAGTTGACGCTACAGGAATGGTAACAGGCTGTTTTTACGCATCTGATGCCGCTAATGATGGATGCTATAACGTCAACGAGCCATACGGCTGCAGCTGCACAAAGCCTGAAGTGCTAGGAAGTGCAGCCTTATGTGTCGAAAAGTACAAGGATCAACTTGCGACTAATGACAACTCCGACGCCCAGCTCCAAGAAGCATGGAGTAACGTTCTGCATATGATTTGTTTTGATTCTGATCACGTCGACGCTGGCAACTACCAAGCCGTGCTCAAGCAAGCACAAGAAGAACAATGGCCGATGGATGTCACAGAACAGCTGGCCGAGGAAGCATCACTCGCAGCCGTAGCTTTCTGGAAGAATCAGCATACTTCTAAAATGTTCGCCTGGGGGATCATGATATACTTCGCAGCGCTCGTAGCTGTATCGGCGTTCGTACGTGCTGTGTTTTTTGTCAACAGCCGTCTAGGACGCGCTCTAGTGTACTCGCCATACCTGAACAAGCCACGCGGCTACGTCTCAATGCCGCCGACAATCGGCAGTAAACGTGCTATTCCATGGAACATCGGTCCGTTCACTCTTGGATCGGTACTGCAGCGCGGTCAAACAATCATACTTCTCGGGTACCTGGTACTTATTATTGTTTCCTATACCACGGCATACCCTTTAAACAGCGACAATATGCGCTTACCGACGAATTCCGCGCAATGGACAAAGTACCTTGGCGACAGAGCGGGGATCATAGCGGTGATGCATTTGCCGCTAGTTGTATTGTTCTCAGGTCGTAACAATATACTCTCATGGGCCACCAGTTGGTCTTTTGATTTCCTCAATGTCCTTCATCGCTGGACAGCACGCGGTATGTGGGTTTCGGCAGTAATCCACGCTGGAGTATTCACACACCTGAATAGAGAGAACTATCCAGATTACCAGAAAATGCCTTTCTTCATGTATGCATTGAGTGCAGTGTCGATTCTGTCCGCTGTGTTGTTCTTTTCCATGTATTCACTCCGTCATGCGTTCTATGAGTTCTTCTCTTATACGCATTTCGTCTTGGTGCTCGTGTTTCTAGTCATGGTGCACCAACATGTTAAAGAACTGAGATTCACTAACTGGGTATATGTCGCTGTCGGTTTCTGGGCTTTCGACAGGCTTATGCGAGTGTTGCGTATCTTGTGGGCGGGCGTCTGGCTCACTGGCAAGTTCACCATCGACAACGGCGCTGTCAAAGTCACTTTGCGTTCAAATCGTCCATTAAATCTAAAACCTGGTTCATATGTGTTTCTGCACGTACCCCGAGCCGGTCTGTTCCAGAGCCACCCGTTCTCTGTTTGTGAAGCCAAACCAAACAACACGTTCACGCTAGTGATCAAACCAATGAAAGGCATGACAAATAGATTAGAACAATATGTGCGTCGTCGTGGAGAATTATTCCAAGACCTTCGCGTTTGGATAGACGGCACTTATGGCCATACAGCACCTGTTGAGGATTATGACAACGTCCTGGTCATCGCAGGTGGCGTTGGAGTAACAGGACTTTATGGCTACCTTGAGACTTTGAAATTGTTTACGTCGCCAACAGGCGAGCTAGTGCAGTCGTCACAACGCCGTAAAAACGTGCAGTTCATTTGGGCAGTCCACAGCCATAAGAATATCACGTGGGCAAACATAGAACCGTTGTTGAACCATGGGATCGAAGTGCAGATCTATGTAACCAATGTTGCCGAAAATAGTAACATCAATGAAAAACAAGCTCTGGCTAGAGCAACTGGCATACCCGAAGATATCATACATTATAGCGGCCGACCAGATCTCGATTCGACAATCTCTTCATGGGTACAAGCGCCTGGTTCAGCTGCAATATTGACATGTGGTCCACCTGCCATGAATGATGCCTGTCGCAATATCGTTGCACGTAATTTGCGAACATGCAAAAACACAATAAGTTATTACGAAGAGTCTTTCGCGTGGTAGCCATAGGTGTTATAATTGCAATGATTGGCTGTTCTTTTAATTTTAGCCTGTAGCCATGCATCACAAGGCAAACCCAATTGGACCGGGAATATAACAGATATAGACTTAATCTGATAAATGCCAACTTTATTTGACAAACTAATTTCAATTTTAGTGAACGTTGCAGTTGTAGTTATTGCTAACAGTCACATCTGCAATAAGATATTATCCTCACTTGTCTTGCAGATTCTAGCAAAATCGCGCTCTAAATGTACCAAATCAAACGACAAATAGAAACAATTGTGCCAGTTTCGTCACTTTGATGACTTAACATAATCATAATAGAGTTCAAAGAATTATAACACAGTTCAATAACACCCCTTGATCTAGTTTTAAACTAAACCTTATCATATAGGACCAGTCTAACAGGGCTTATCTTCGATCAAGGTTATAGCGTAATGCGGTCCAGTTCTGAATTAGTTCAAAAACAATAGTAATCTGCTTAAATAAACGGCACTAAAACCTTTTAGCGTGCAAAAAACAAGAATAGTCACCACAAATATAAATGGACCGCACAAACTGAAACATCGCACTTCTAACCCATTAAAATGTATATCGCTATCTTGTTGCTGGTGTCTTTAGTGACGGCACTTTCGCCCGCCGTCGATCTCGTTACTGCTTGTTTCACAGTGTCAAATTTCTTCAATTTGGGCTGTAACAACTATGAGGAGTATTATGACTGTCGTTGCGTCAGCAATGAAGTCTTAGGCACAGTAGCTGTCTGCGCAAAGACTTACGCTTCAGTATTTGCGCCAAACCAGGATAACACCCAAGACCTTGAAACCGCCTGGCAAACATACTTGGGCACTGTCTGCAACTCGTACGTCGGAATTGACCCAGGAAAGTATACAGATATCGTTCAGAACGCTTCCCAGTATGTCGTCAACCCGCTCGACCCCACGGCCCGCTATTATACTCCAGTCAATATTGCCGGAGAATACCTCGTCGCTGCCGTCAAATCTGCGCATGTACTCAACAAGAATAAGTATGAGTCTGTCATGTTTGGCTGGGGGCTTGTTGGATATTTTGGTCTGCTTGCGTTCGTCTCGGCGGTGTATAACGGCTTTTCGCGAGTACTGCCGAGACATGCAGCTTCTGTGGCCTATCACCCGCGATTCAACAAGCTAAGAGGCTACCTGCTGTTGCCGCCGGCTGTCGGTTCAAAATGCGCCACACCGCTCACCATCGGTCCCGTTCAGCTCGGTTCGAACCTCACACGCGGGGAATCGCTCATCGTGCTGGGGTACATCGTCTTATACATTGTTTTTCTTTGCGTCAGGTACCCCGTGTACGACGGCAACCTGACAATGCCGACCGCGCACGCGCAATGGACTAAATACCTGGCAGACCGCTCGGCAATCATCGCAATGGCTCATATCCCGCTGATCATGTTGTTCGCCGCCCGCAACAACATCTTGGCGTGGCTCACAGGCTGGTCTTTTGAGGCCATGAATGTCTTCCACCGATGGATCGCACGCGGTATGTGGGTAGCCGCCCTCATACACGCATCCGTATCCACATACGTCTCCAGAGACATATACAAACTATATTTGGAAGACCCTTGGTTTCGGTGCGGTATAGCGTCCATGGTGCTCGTCTCCTGCATTCTGATCCTCGCAGCGTATCCGTTCCGCTCACGATTCTATGAGTGCTTCTACTACCTGCACTTCTTTTTTGTACTCGCGTTCATCATCGTTCTCTGGCAGCACATATACAAGGTCGGTTATACTGGCTGGATATACGGCGCCGTCGCATTCTGGGGATTCGACCGCATTCTGCGTGTGCTGCGATTGTTGTGGGCCGGCATTTGGACTACAGGCACGTTCAAGCTTGAGAACAGTTGCGTACATGTGTCCATAAAAACAGCAAGACCACTCAATGCTCACACTGGCTCGTATATCTTCCTCCATATCCCTAAAGTCGGCATTCTCCAAACACATCCCTTCTCGGTTTGCGAAAACAAAGACAACACATTGTCGCTCATCATCAAACCGCGTGACGGGATCACCAAGACGCTCATGAAGCTACTCCAGAACTCTTCAGATCAAACGGCAGAGTTGAGCGTATGGGTAGACGGAGTTTACGGTCAGCGACTTCCTGTTGAACAATTCGATAATGTCCTGCTGATTGGCGGCGGCGTGGGGATCACGGCCCTGTATTCACACCTGCACGCACTTAAAACAGATATGAAAAAGGAGGAAACCATCAAGCCAAACGTTCTTTTTGTATGGGTCGTGAGAGAACCCAGCTCTATTGAGTGGGTTGAGCTTCAGCAATTCGTCAATTCCAATATAGAAATACAGCTGTATGTCAGCGGCGACAACACGAGCAGTACAGAACCTTGTGATATTGAACCAGAGAAACCATCATTTATCACGTCCACGGAACTCGATATTAAGAATGGAAGACCAAACGTCAGTGCAATCATAGAAGAGTGGACAAATCAGCCCGGAAGCAGTGCAGTCGCTGTTTGTGGACCAAGCTCGCTCAGTGACCAATGCCGAATCACAGTTGCAAAAGTACTCAGGAAATCAAACCACAGACTGGCATATTATGATGAAGTCTTTACGTGGTAATGAAAATCGAGTTCAGCGTATTCAAGCGCACTGCCGGCCTGCTACGAATATGAACAAAGATTAGCAAAGACAAATAACGTAAAATAAATCCGCCAATGCCACTCATTACACGTAAGAAAACCTGTCGGGCATCACTACAGGCGCAATGAGCGACCAAGCATAAAGACAGAAACATATCCATGCACTTATTATCTTCAGCCACGAAGAGAAATACGTTCTGCCCACTGGATTGAAATCACCCAACTGGTCTTCGTGGACATTCATCGTCAGCAAGGTAGCAACGTACTGCGTAGCAAGCAAGAAGATGAAATGAAATATGGTATAATTATACTGCGTAGAGCTGTGCTCGTCGTCGTCAGATTCAGACTGAGCATAGTCGTCCAACGCTGAAGCCGGAAGCGCACCAGACTCAACAGCTGACCGGATTGCCTCTTGTCGCATTTCGTGTCTTGAAGGCTCGTGCGTGACCATTTGATGCTCGTCGTCAGTAGGGAGAGCTTGGTACGAGCCCATTGACGCGGTCTGCGTCGCTGCAGTAGTTGTGGTGTATGCGATCGCAAAGAAAGTGAAAAGCGCTCCAATAACTATAGAAGCCGTCCGCGCACCAGCAGATCGCACTATTGGGTTGCACATCTTATCGTCAGGCTCGGAAGCAACAGCCGACATAGTGAGATATGAGCCGTAGACAGCTACCAAGGATGCCTGGGAAAGACCAGCAGATGGATTGTATTCTTGCACCGTCGGATGGACAGACATAGCAGAAACTATTATGCAGAGCAGTAAATTAATAGTGATGGCGGCCTGGTTCATTGAGCATCCTGAGCCGGCGAAGAAAATGTACATAATAATAGTCATAGTGAGGGAGCCAGCGTACATACCGGCAGTTGACCCAACAAGAATAACTTTCCAGAGAGTCGAGTCGTCCTCTTCAATATGCAGAATGCAGGTTTCGGCCCAGGAATGTGCTGCCGACACAAGAAGCACGAGTCCGAGAAATACGAACAGATAGGTGCAAATAAGAGCAATGTAGTTGCCCCACCAGACGAAAAAGCCTTCTGGTATAAGGAAAGTGAGCACAACAAACGCAATCCAGAGAATCACCTTAAGTGGCCACAAGCCATTTTGTATGACAGACCGACGGTCACGAGATGATCTAACGCCGATCAGGAGCAATGCAAGAAGGAAGTGGAAAACAGCCAGAGCGAAATTGACCCTATGGACGGCGACAAACCCGGTACACTGTTCGCCAAAACATGTGATTTTCAGAAAATTGAAAGACAGTTTCTCGAGTTTGTGCACAATATACGGCGTGAGCATGATCCAAGAGATGGCCGAGTTGAGGATGAACAGTATAGCGTAAGCGATGCGGGTCGAGACAGAGGACGAAATGGTGCCGCACGCAGAACCCATTGCCGTGCATGCAGCAGCACCTACACAAGATCCGACTGCCGACGTAATCGCCGACGCGCCCATCATCGGCACAGACAGTAATGCACCCATTTGCGTTTTTAGATTAGTGGTTGTGGCGGTGCCAATGGAGTGGTCTTATGGACAGTAGATTAGGGTTTCTTTTGCCGCTTGAAGGGGTCGTCATTATCTGCGGCGTTTAGCGCATATTAACGTTCATTAGAACTGAACTTTTAGTCTGGCAATCATTTATAAAAGCTAAATAACTGCATAAATGTTGTTTTAGTGTATTTTCAAGCGCCGGTTTAGACTGCTCACGTTTACGTACTAAACACAATTGAAGTAGGGTTATAAGGCAAACAGTAGATCCAGTGTTGCCAGGTGAAACTCTAATTTCGACTACAACTTTGTTTACTGTTTGATTGTTCTTCTGAACACGCCTAAAAGAGGAAACACTGTCGTAAAATTGATTCAAAAATGACATTCTTTTCGTTATAATTTGCTATTATTATAGTTAGACTCGGTTAATCGTGATTTCGTTTGTTTCCGGCTCCAGAATAGGGTCAGATTAGGTTCCTACTATATATTAGCTAGACTTTCGTTTTAGTGCGTTTCTGCTTCAGTTCCCGACCAAATAGTTTGTCAATTAGCTGCTTACTTATCTGTAACGATGAATTGGCACCTTTTGAATTTAAACTCTAAAATTATTGTCTAATCCGTATTGCTATCATCCACAGTCCCGTCGAGACTGTGACCGCAGTCGAGACGTATATACGCGAACCGCTTCCTACTATCACAATCGTCTCTGAACCCTTCTACACTAAAGGTAATGGTATCGTCAAGGTATATGACGAATGTGTAACTCGCATGGTAAGGTCATATCTTGAGCTTACTAATATGCATGCACTGTTGCATCTGTCACTTCCATTACTCAGCATCTGGTCGTCAGAGACTCTCATACATAGGGCTGGGGATACTGCGAGCAGCTAAGCATCTCTGTTTACGTTACGGTTGATAAACTGTTGAAATACCTTTCATTGCGGCCCCTTAATCGCAGACTGTCATCTGGATTGGCTGCACCCTTTAACTTCTGCGCTTCTTCTGACTTATGTCCTACGAGTGATATTGAATCAGCCGAATACTTCAGCTACTATTGCTTTCAATGTCATTTCTAGCTCTGACATCGGCAAGTTTAACTTAGATAGTCCTGATCTCTCTTGTCCTGACGTTTTGATTAGCTGCGATGTGCGCTTGATTGATGTGTCTTCAACTATACTCGCGTTATGCTCCTGGTATGACAGTTCATGGTGACTGAGATAGTTAACTATATCAAGCCAAGCTCTATTATAAGCGTTATCAAAGTCTGCGCGGTAAACTACATCAGACGTTACTGATGCTTTCTATTTGTACATCTATCTTTTGCGAGGACTGGGCTATAGAATGTGAAAATACTAGTGTGATTGGCACAGGTGGTGTTATCTGGAAGAAAGGTGTCTCTTATTCTTTGTCAGCCTATATATGACCTGTGATTATGGAATTTAAGACTTTGAGTGCATTGGAGGCAGCCATGTGGTACTCATATTGTTTTTCTAGCACTTTCAATCCTTCTATGAGAGACGCAAATATGTATCATGCTACGACATTTGATTTTCCCCTACGATGTTGGTCTTTTAGGAGAGTATGGTGTTTACTATGTTTCTGTGGTATGACCCACTGCTGGGTTTCAACGCTCAGAAAGCAAAGCATCAACGAACTAGAAGCATCACGACGAAGCTATGGCATATATGGTACCCAGAAGGTTGGAATAGCGTCAACTAAATGACAGTAAAATCTTATCAGAAGGAGACTAGAAAGCTAATATGGGTGAATTCTTGGCGTTAATCTTATGTTGGCTGTTCTTACGGGCTTAGCTTTTGATTTGTTTTTGCTAGTTTACGTTGATACACTTAAATGGAATGTTCCACTAGCTATTTGTCCAATCATATTCATGCAGCCAAGGTGTAATACCTGAAATGATACCGGATTGAGATAAATCACACTAAACTAGGCCAAATCTGAATACTTGTTTTCATTAGCAACACCGTTCGTTATAGGCCGACTTTAATGGTCAAACCTTAAACTTGACTACATCAATTACGCGAAGCGCATGTTAGCTTACATTTTACTGGATATGCCTGTGTATTTTGTGACAATGTCGCTAATACTTGCTTTATGTTAAACGTTTGTTTTGCTCGACTTTACAAGTCCGCTGCGGAAAACATGTGATGCGTCAATTAAAGTGCCTCACGTGGTGTGTTAGGGACACTAATTAAACTTCCAGTTTTAGTGTCCTTTTCATATCTTTAGTCGCTTTATATCTGTCAATTCCCGAATACCTGCCTGAACGTTCTTTTATTTAAACCGTCGAAATGCCAATATTTATCTATCTCACTTTTCTGCACTATCATGCACACAGCTATCGAGACTGTGACCGCAGTTGAGACTTATCTCTGCGAACCGCTCACTACCACCACAACCATCTTTGAACATTCCTACACTAAAGGTAATGGGATTGTCACGGCATATGACGAATCATGCAACCCACACGCTAAAGTCGTGTCTGGATCCTACTGCTTCGCCTGCACCCCCACCTGCGTGACTTATATTCCGCAGCCTCCGGTCGTCAAAGATTCTCATACTTATGTCTGGGGATACTATGAACATATAGACATTTCCGTTTCCGTTGATGTTGATATCACTGTTGAAGTACCCGTTATTATTACGACTACTGTCGAGTCAAGAATGGCGACTTCCGAAACCGCTACCACCCCCACCCCCGTTCTCACTTCGAGCTCCTCGATTAATGGAGCTGGTTGCTTTTCCTCTCCTCCATACACTGCTCACACTGCCAATGCTGTTGCGTACTCTGGATCGTGGTCTGAAAGTGAGATAATCAGTGGAGATTACCGTCAAGCCTTCTCGTCTGATGTTTCCGTGCACCTCACAGAGACAAGCATTTCCGTGAATGCACAAGATGGAATAACGGAAATTTTGACATATATCCAAATGAAAGGTATTGATTCTATTCATATTGTCGTCGATTCTGCAACAATATCAGAATTCAATGCTTACCTGTTTCTGGGCGAAAATGCTATTAAGTGTAATAATATGAAAGATATTGGATCTGGAGGCTATTTCAATACTGTGACATTGTCTGCCGACAACAAGTTTGAGGCTGCATTTGCCATGGAATCCAGTGATGCTTGGTTTCCTTTGCGCCTTGTTTTCCAGCCACTGCTCGGTGGTTCTATCAGCAAGCGATATGATGTTGCCGTAGCTCATATCTTTGTGCAAAGTTCAGGACTCACTGTGCCATTAGATATACGTGGCGACTTCGTCGCTATCGCATCTTCTTCAATTGCCACGGCGACTGCCACCAATTCTGCAATATTATCTAATACTCTTGTTAGTTCTGATATTGGATCTAGTCATCTCAGCTCACTTCCTTTTCCGACCGCATTTTCTGCATCGAATGCGTCTCTCACATCCACCTCTATTATTAGTTCGCTACCTGACTTTTCTTCAAGAGCGTCAAGCCTTGTAGCTTCTGACGCTATGTCTACCTCTGTCAGCATTCCGGCTTCTGACTCTGCCGCTAGTATATCATCTTCTCCTGACTTTGTGGCCAGTGTATCCTCTTCTGTTGAGTCTAGTTCTCTACCTGCTTCCACTGCGAGCTCACTGTTTTCGTCGGTCTCGTCATCACCTGCTCAACTTTTTTCCTCTTCTGTTGAGTCTAGCTCTGTACCTGTGTCCACTGCGAGCTCAATGTTCTCATCGGTCTCATCATCACCTGCTATACCTATTTCTTGGTCAATGATCAGCAGTTGCGACAATGTGGCACCCACTGTGGTCATTTTTAATACGTATACAGCTCCGAGTGCCTCCTGGAGCAACTCTTATGTTGCTCAAGGATTGTACAGAAGGGGGAATCCCATAGGGGGTGACTACATCGCAGATTTATACAATATTCGATTTACACTTCAGACAGATGCAGCGAGCCCAACCGGATTTACCCTGAATGAACTACTTGCATACATCAGGCCAGATGGTCCAATATATGAGTTCTACATTACTTCTTACACTACAGGTCCTCGTGCGGTTGATGTGAATACCTACAACTTTGTTTTCTTTGGTGAAGTTGCGATGGAATGCGATAACCAATATTCAACTGGTCCAAATGGGTATACGGTCAGGAGCGATTTATCCTACAGCGTATCGAGCAATGGTAATATCGGGCGCAATGTTTCTAACACTGCTATTTACCTCGAAGAGGGTGCGTGGTATCCTTTGAGATTTGTTACTATTCGCGAATCAACTCAAGAGCTTGTTAATATGAGCACCACCTATGTTCTGCATTTCTCAAATGCGTTTGTTATATATTAATGCATGAATATTGAGTGCATTTATGCATGTAACATTTAACTCTTTTTATTGAAATTATATGAAAGAAGAGAAGATTTATTTCAGTGAAGCAGGCAGCCAATCTAGTATGATGTAACATCGTAGCGTAGATTAATAATATATTAACGCAATAAGTGCTACTGTAGTAGGAGACATGTATATATTATACATTACGTTAGCTTGCCGCGTCTGCCAGAGAACTAAATCCGTTCGAATGAAGTCCCTTAGACAAGGTATTTTTGCTTAAATCAAAGACTTCTGTGGACGAAGTAGCGTCACTTTGAGGAACGGGTCGTTTCGCTTCGACGGTGTGCCATCCATCGTCGTCAGATTTGGGTGCGTGTTCCGATTCGGCGTGGTTAGCGTTTGCTTCGACAATTTCGCGTTGTTGTTCTCGAATTATTTTGGCCAAGTTCTGTTTCTTTGACTTTGATCGGTGCTTTTTGGACTTGGATTTAGCAGGTAGTTCTGTCTCAGCCGAAGTGGCAGTAGCAGGTTCCGGTACTGCAGCTTCGGTAGCTGGTGTAGGTTGCGCGGGTTCCTGAGGCTCGGATTCTCGAGTGGGTTCTTGGGTGGACTCTTGGGTGGGTTCTTGAGTAGAATCCTGAGTAGGTTCTTGAGTAGACTCTTGGGAGGGCTCCTGAGAGGGCTCCCAAGTGACTTCAGGCTCTTGAACGATATGAGGCTCCTGAACGATATGAGGCTCCTGAGTGACTTCAGGCTCTTGAACAACATGAGGCTCTTGAACGACATGAGACTCACGTTCTGCGCGCTCATTAAGAGCAGATTCGGTCACGGCAGCTACTTGATGGTGAGAAACCGGCTGGTCGGACTTCTGTTTTGACTTATTTACACTTCGAGCAGACTTGGTCCTGGCAGACGGGAGCAGCCTAATAAGATCCTCCTCGGAGACGTCAGGGGCGTACTCTTCAGATTCGTCGTCATTTGTTGCCGAATCAGCAGCGGACTCGGTAACCGACCCTGAACGAGACGATCCGTTTCGTTTGGTTGCGCGTTTGCGGCGGGCTTTACTCTTCTTCTTTGAGGGCTTAGTCGCAGCTTCTTCGGATGGTTCCGGGACATAGGGCCCTGCAGACCGCAACCGCCATGCAGAAACGCCTGCAAACACTACCGCACCGACTGCAACAAAAAGCGGCCACGACGAACTGTGTTCTGACGTCATTTCGTGCCTATTTCTGTCACTGAACTTGCACTGCCTTTGACTGGCTGGTGATTCGTAGGTAGAAATTCTCCTCGCCTGGGGGTGTTGTCATTGACCGCCTATAGCAACCGTAATGCTGGCAGTGGGCGATATCTGCAACCACAATCCGCTACAGAAGAACTCAAAATAACATTATTAAGCTAAGAGTGTTTAATAATTTATCTGCATGTTTTCGATGTCGCAGTTACACGCCATACCGTCGGTGACTCGAGCTAGTCAAACTGCCGATCATCGCGCACTGTGTTATAGGGTTAGGGTTCACCATATTAGACCAAACTGCGCCAAATGTTGTGGAGCCGCTAGCGCAGCAGCAGTATTCTTGAAATAGCCGAATTCGGACTATTTATATAAGGTATAATAGTACTATTACAGATTTACTGCTGTTTTAGGTCTCCCCTTCATATTTGCTAAAAGGGGTTCAATCACGTAAGTGCTCCCGCCAGAACTCTAACACTCTATCTGCTATCTACACCAGTGTCCTTGACCTGCACCAATGGCTACAGCGCGGCTAGACATTCCCTCGTGCTGCAGGGTCGATACCATGTTGCGCCAGCTGCCTGTGAATGTACAGCGGTACTTGAGTCTGGCGGCGTGCGGCGTCATATGCTTAGCAGGTGGTAACACCTACGTGTACTCTGCGTACGGTCCACAGCTCGCAGATAGGCTGGGCCTGTCTGCGTCTCAAGCGGCAACACTCGCCTTGGCAGGTGCAATTGGCCTTGCATGGTCTGGGCCGGTAACTGGCGTCATTATAGACAACGCACCATCGCATTTGCCCACCATAGCTGCGGCTTTGTTGATGTTTACCGGCTACGGCATCGTCTATCGTGCCTACGCTACCGGTTCCTGTAGTTTCCTGCTCCTGATATTCGCCATGTGGATGTCCGGTGCAGGTGGCAGTTTTGCTTCTGGTACAGGTATTAAGTACGCGGGGCTCAATTTCCCTTACGCCACAGGATCGGCCACTGCAGTGCCCATGACGGCCTTTGGCCTTTCCGCGCTGCTATTCTCGACAATCGCCGCACTCTTCTTTGCCGGCGACACCCAGCAGTTCCTGCTGCTTCTTTGTTTGTTACCTTCTGTTTGCTGCCTGCTCTGTTTGCCATTTCTGCATTACGTGCCTGCGCCGCCGCCCTCGCTCTACGAGTTACCGGTCGACACTTCTGGGCCAGGCTGCGACGTCGAAAACATTGAGCAAGACGCGTCGACGCTACTCAGCTTCTCTCCGCAACGGCACATGTACTGTCAATCTGCCCGTAGCTCACCGCGACCGTTAGAAGACCACACACAATTGTCGCTGCGCAAGTCTACGGACGGCGCAAGACTGAATGTCGCAGAACTCAGTAGACAGATCAGCAGGACGAGCCTTCCGGGTATGCACAAGGACATAGAGTACAACGGGACACAGATTTTGCGTCTGCCTATCTTCTGGTACCACTACTTAATTATTTCATTGACACTAGGGTGCGGCCAGATGTTTATACTGTCGTGCGGCTACTGTATCCGCGCGCTAATGATCGAGGGCAATGTCCCGCTAGACTCCGTGCAGCGCATCCAGAGCCTGCAGGTGGGCATTGTCTCTATGATGTCGGCAACCGGGCGGCTGACCGCGGGTGTTGTCTCCGACATGTGCGAGTACCGGTTTGGCGTCTCGCGGACGTGGACTATTGTAGTTGCTGGTGCCGTGTTCATGTGTGCGAACTATGCTGCGATCCACATAGACAGCGTTTCGATGATCTGGGTAGTGTCGGCGTTGACGGGGCTCGGCTACGGTATTGGGTTTGGTTCGTATCCTGCAGTCGTTTCTAAGACGTTCGGAATGACTTATTTCAGTCAGAACTGGGGTATTTTAACGACATCGCCGATATTTGGGTCATACATTTTCAACAACTTTTTTGGGCATGTCTACGACAGCATGGTGGACACTGATCCCAGCAGCGACAAGTACGGATACTGCGTCCATGGGGTGCTATGCTATGCGGCTGCGTTTAGGTTAACGTTCTTTTCGTCGCTGCTAGGTACTGGTCTTGCATTGTATGTGATTTTGCGGTCGGCGAAGCTGTAACGCCAGAATGCACCATGGGACCCCCCCCCCCCCCCCCCCC
>KV453841.1:2395605-2476794 GCA_001661475.1 Tortispora caseinolytica NRRL Y-17796
TGGTCTTGCATTGTATGTGATTTTGCGGTCGGCGAAGCTGTAACGCCACGAATGCACCATCGGGACTCCCCCCCCCCCCCCCCCCAGGACACCCGCCGGGACCACCACTTGCCACCTACTCCACGTCAAATACCGGCGCACCATGTCGTCTCCGGGAGCGAAACAGGTGAAAACCGAGTCGCCGGCCGTGGTTGATATAAAACCCGAAAACGATGATAACGCGATGATGGCTGAGAATACGGAACCATCAGAGACACGGGTGACGCCCGCGCACGCGCTGCAGCAGCTTGAGACGGCTGGCGCGCACCTCCAGCAGATGCGGTCACTACTGCCGAACTTGTTTCAACCGCTAGCGAATGCGGACTCGTCAGTGCCGGCGCAGACGCAGTTTAAGGCGTTTTCTCGCAACCTCCAGACATCTGCGGCGCAAGTAGATATATTCTGCAAAGAGATAGAGTCACTGCGGTCGGCGCTGAATGTCGTGAATGAGGTCGCGCCGCGTGCTGCCAAATGACCATACGACACGCATAGAATTATATAGGGATTCACCGCTAGATGTAGATTGTAGGTGTTGTGCCGTGTGCCGTTCGCCACCAGCTCGTCAAGTTCTCTCTACCTTCGGTCACACCCATCAAGTGTTGACTTTCGTCGCACCCATGGTTCTCTGGCTCGCGGTGCTACTGGTGGCGCCACTGGTGCGAGCACGCGACTATTTCAGCACGCGGCACATCCAGTCGCTGCGTGAGGAGGTCCGCGAGATGTTTACGCACGCATGGACGAGCTACGAGCAACACGCGTTCCCTCAAGACGCGCTAGCTCCACTTTCGTGCATTGGTGTAGGCCCCGACTACTCCGACCCGCTTAACACACCGCGGAACGACGTGCTAGGTGATTACGGACTGACCCTAATAGACACGCTGGACAGTTTTGTCTTGTTTAACGACACCAAAGGGTTTGCTCATGCACTTGACATGGTCCGCCGGTATGTGGACTTCGACGTCGCCACTACCGTCCAGGTCTTCGAAACGACAATCCGTACACTCGGCGGCCTGCTCAGCGCACACGCCTACGCCTCACAGCCAGCGCTTAATTTTGCCGTTCCTGGCTATGACGGCTTCTTGCTCGATCTCGCAGTCGATCTCGCAGACAGGCTCATGCCAGCTTTCGACACCCCCTCAGGCATCCCGCACCCACGCATCAACCTCCGCTCAGGGATCGGCCTTCCGCAGCTCAGCAAGACTTGTGCCTCGGGCGCAGCCCTCATTGTCGAGTTTGGCGTGCTCTCAAACTACACCGGCGACCCACAGTACATAGACCGCGCCAAAAGCGTCTTTCTCGACCTGTGGGAAAAAAGATCATCCTTAGACCTCATCGGCAGCTCTATAGACACCGTCACCGGCCAGTGGACCTACGAGCTCACAGGCGTCGGTGCAAACACAGACTCATTCTATGAGTATGCATTAAAATATTACATTCTCTTCGACGACCCGCAGTTCCTCGACATATTCAACACAGGGCTCGCGGCGCTCTTCAAACACTCCTGGAATGGACTTTTCTTCGACAATGTCCACTACCGTACCGGCCACAAAATGGTCCACTGGATGGATTCCCTCTCGGCATTTTTCCCGGGCCTTCTCGTGCTCGCAGGAGATATCCCAAATGCCGTTAAGAACCACTTGATATTCTACAAGATCTGGCAGGCTTATGGCGCCCTGCCTGAGCGCTGGAACCAATACAGGCACCAGGTCTCCGTCAACCTCCCGTTCTATATATTGCGGCCGGAGTTCATAGAGTCTACTTACTTTTTGTTCCAAGCCACCAAGGACTCGTTCTACCTCTATGTCGGCGAGCAGATCGTCCGCGACCTCCAGCAACTAATGCGAGTCCCCTGTGGGTTCGCCTCGCTCGCAGACGTCGTGTCCGGTCGGCTAGAAGACAAAATGGAGAGCTTCTTCCTCAGCGAAACACTCAAGTACCTCTACCTCTTGTTCGACATCGACAACCCTATAAACCACATAGACTCGAACTTCGTCTTCTCCACAGAGGCGCACCCGTTGTTCCTGTTTCGCAACTCAACTGTACCTACACGTACAGACACTGCAGGATCGCCGAACGTTCCTAGGGTCCTACATACAGATACACCACAGAGCGGAAAGTGCATGGGCCCTCCTAGTGGACGCCTCGATTTGCCGTTCTCATACGTTATGAACTGGGAACAGTTCTACATGCTCGACTACATATACATGTACCCTGATCCTGCGCTGAAAAACGCTTATAACAGGACTCGCATACTCGTCGATTCAGGCTTGGTGCTCGACCATGGAGTATGCGCCGCAACACACGCGGCACCCTTGCAAGCGAAGCTCAATTGATATTTAACGCGCGGCGAGTCTACTCCTGGCCGGCAAGGATAGTATACACTGGGCTCGACAGCTTGTCTCGGCCCTTGAGGAAACTCAGCTCCATCAGGAACAGGTACTCCAGCACCTCGCACCCAAGCTGGGCGATCAGATCCCCTGCAGCCTTGGCACTGCCGCCAGTGGCAATGATATCGTCTACCACTACAATTTTCGATTTCGCAGGCAAAATACCTTTTTGCATCTCAAACACGTCCGTGCCATACTCCTTTTGGTACTCGGCCTTGACGGTCTCCCCCGGTAACTTGCCCGCTTTGCGTACAGGCGCGAACGCGCAGTTCAGCCGCAATGCAAGGGACGGGCCGAACAGAAACCCGCGAGACTCCAAACCGACAATGACGTCAATTTTATCATGAGTTTTCTGCAGATGATCCGCCATAACGTCCAGCAAGGTGTTGAACGCTATCGGATCGGCAAAAATAGGCATAATATCTTCAAACAAGATTCCGGGCGATGGGAAGTCTGGAAACTGACGCAATTTTGACACAAGAAACCTACGTTTCTCTTCTATCTCGCTCATTTTCGCGCGTTTTCTATTTTTATTTGGTTCTTGTTTGCTGTTTATTATGGTAATCGACGCTTTGGTCAAACGAAAGGAAGGTACTGCAGTGACTGTTGCCATGGAGATTTGCAGTTACCTGAATCAAATTGCTTTGCAGCTTTCACATACTTACGCGCAACACCGAAGTGTGATGTCGAAGACAGACGACGATCTGTACAGGGACTCGAGCCAATTTCGGCGCTGGTCTTTCCGTAGTGCAGATCTGGTCGCGCTGCGGCAGCAGGCCAACGAAAAGGCTGCGGCCGCCGTGCTTGCGCGGTTGCAGGAGCTGGATGTGAACCGCGACCCGCTCACGGTGGCCGATGAGCTGACACTTATCCAATACTACTGCAAGCAGGTTGAGGGTATTGTTAACACTGTAAAGATGCCGTCATATGTCGGTAGCACGGCTATTGCGTACTTGAAACGGTTCTACCTGCACAATTCGGTCATGAACTTCCACCCGAAACAGATTCTCCACACTTGTATATTTCTCGCGAGCAAAGCGGAGAATTTTGTCGTTTCGATATCGCGATACACGAATGCGATGCCCAAAGTGACGTCCGCCGATTTGCTGAAGTACGAGTTCGATGTGCTAAAAAGCCTTGAATTTACACTGATGGTGCACCGGCCGGCGGCGTCGCTGCGCGGGTTCTACATAGACATGCAGACAGTTCTGCCGGAGATAAAGATGTCGGAACTAAACAAACTACATAAAGAATCAGAGCACATTATATCATTATATGAATTCACGGATGTCATGTTTTGCTATACGCCGCCGCAGATTTCATTAGCTGCTATATACTTAGTGAATGCTGAGCTGCTGAAGAAGTACTTAACGAGCAAATTTCCTGGGTCCATGTGTGAGCGACTGGTGGCCACAGTGCAGGAATGCGCGAAAGAAATGCAAGTTCCTGCGCCTTCGCGGGATGAAGCAATCAAGATCGATAAGAAGCTGTATGAATGTACGCGCGGTGCGCTGAAGAGGAAACCGGCTGACTAGTCGAGCAGACTCGACACGCACATTTTTTTAACGCCGAGCCCGCTGCTGACTGGGTCTAGACGTTCAGACGAACGCTTGCGTTCTATATTATATGACGACTTATTTAACGGCGTGTAGTTTGTAGAGAATGATTTGTCGTTGAGTGCCATTTCGAGTTGAGTGACCTTCTGTTGGAGCTCTGCGCAGCGTAATTCTGCTGCAGCGAGCTGCGATTTCATCTTTGCTTCGGAATCGCGTGCGACAGCTTCGGCGCATTTGCTGGCGAGGTTTGCAGACTCGAGTTCACTGACGCGGCACTTCAGCAGGTCGTTGACAATTTCGAGCTCGCCGACTTTTGCGCGCAAAACTAGGTCAGAGGGGTTTGAAGCGTCTTTAACTTGCGAGTTGTCGTCGTTGTGGAGAGAGAGCGGTGGTGGAGTGCCGCTGCGTGCGGCGGACCGCAGCACGGAAGAGACCGAGGGCAAGTTATGAAATGATGAAGGTGTAGTTGAGCCGACGGAGGCGGCAGTAGCGACGGCGGCAAGGCTGGCCATTGAGTCCATTGGCGCCGGAGAGTTGACAGAATGCGGTATTGGGGGCAAATGCGAGTAGTCGTAAGAGGAGGAAGAAGTGTTGTCTGGTTCGCTGAGTGGGCGGGCTATCGGAGACTTTGAGAGTAGGCCGACCGCACTGAAGGAGCCCGGGTGGTCGTGATCTGCAGATATGGTGGATGAGCAGCGTTCGATGGAGCCGCCGAGCGGTGTGAATTTGGGGCTGTTGAGAATTTCGGTTGTATGTAAGAACGAAGGAGAGTTAGGCCCGAGCGATGGGGACTGGCCTATATGTTTTGGCGGGGGTAGTTGGTAGTGTCGAAAAGAGTCGTGATGGCTGAGAGAAGGAGAGTGTGAGAGTTTGACGTCGGTGGATGCTGGCGCAGACGCAGACGCGGACGCTGATGCCGAGGCCGAGGCGGAGTTCGCCGGGGTCTGTGGCAACGAGTTGATCAAATTAGTATGAGATTTTGAGCGAGAATGAGAGGACTGGCGGGGCTGCGATTGCGACCTTTGGCGCGGAGACCGTGGAGTTGATGCGGTGCTTGAAATGCCGTCTGACTTGGTAGACCGACGAGCTGAATTCTGTGGCGCTCTGACTCTATTACGGCTCTTTATGACGTTCGATTTAAGTGAGATTGGTCGCGGACGGTCGTGAAGTTTAAGGAAAAGTCCGCAAGCATTGCAGAGTACTCCACCATCATTATCTCTACGCCAAAGAGGCGTGGTAGTAGTTTTACAGTTCTGACAGACCAGCGGTACAGATGATTTCTGTTGTTTAGATAACGAATTCTTTGCGACTTCAGCTGCTGCATAGTTTGCAAGCGATTGTTGTGATTGTTGTGATTGTGGTGATTGTTGCGATTGTTTGTCGGCATCAGGATCAGACGACACAGATGAAGTGTCACTCATTGCAAGAGACATTGGCGGGAATCGCGCTTGAATGAAAATTTAGCGCAACTGAAATTGATCGCCGTTATTTATGACAGCGAAGTGTAATGGAAAATAAGGAGAACTCCGGAGATTTCAGGGTTGTGTGTGTGTGTTTTTTTTGTGCGCTTTTTTTTCCTCTTGGGGGTTTTTTTTAGCTTACACAATAGAAAAAATGGGAAAAAAAAGAGATTTAAGGTTTAGAAGACTCACTGTTTCGGCTAATGATCAGGCGTCAATAAGAATAGAGATTTTCCTTAAAAAATTGTCCCTATATATGCACAAAAAAAATAGTTCTAACGGGTATATCGGATAATAACTTATCTGCTATTAATTTTCATTACTTAAGTAATCTATAATTTAACTAGTCTTGATGTGCTTATCCCTTTATGTTATTTTTAAACTCGGCCGGAAACTTTTAAACGGCCCAGTTAATATCAATCTTCGCCAACTTTGCTAATGAGTCACATAAACTTAAATTAACTTATCCCACCTTCCTTATCGGTACGTCTATCTCGTAATCAATACATCTATTTACTTGAAAATCCATTTGTCAGTTCGCATAAAAAAACGACTGCTTTTATAACAGCCATCTGTACACTTTAGCACACTGTATAACAATCTTATAGTCTTCTTCCTTAGTTGATCTTATCGTACTCTTAAACCTTATCATAATTTAAAGTTATCCGATATCTGTCAACGATAGCACACCTGATTCTCAGATGGTACTTACGCCCGCCTTACAGGTCTAGACTTCAGTAAATCACATCTAAAAGTTTTGATTCATATAACAATTCTATGCGAATTATCCAATTTCTGACAATGTTCCAACTTCTTTCAGTAACAGTCGATCAACGTCGAAATAACCGATCTTAATCTATCTGATCTACTCCACACACACATCGTCCCCCATCCTCTCCAATCTACTACCATCTCGAGTTCTTATATTTTATTTCTTTATATTTTAATACTTCTGGTACTATTCGTACCTTTTCTTTCTATACTTCAGTTACTCTCCTGACTTCTAGGTACTGCTATAGTTAGTACTAAACTCGGACTTCTCCGTCGACCTGGCATGCAACACTTTCGAAATGGACAATCTTATCATGCGATCCTCAACCATACAACCATACATCTTACCAATCACGCTATTCATTATAACTAGTACACTCTTTGTCCTGTAACACCACCATAATCGCCCCTTTAGTACCGTCTAGTACTATACCGCTAATATTTCAGGGTCAAGGGTTCATACTTCAAGGTTCTGCACGAGTTTCTGCTCCACTACGCCTCACCTGACCATGGATCACGTCCCGGACACTAGACCGCTGCTTTTAGAGCAGTCGCCGGAGATTCATAATGGGCCGAAATATAGACCTTGGTACCCTGACCCAGTAAACAGGACAAATATACCCATATACTACTCAGTGTTCCAGGCTCCATACCCTGACCCGCCCTCGCTGCCAGATCAGTCCGGCGAACTAGAACACTTCCAGTCAATCGTCGAATCTGCCAAATATGCAATGGCCAATGGCGTCGATCCATTGTTAGTATCTGCAGGCTCTTCAGGATCCTATTTCATCAGAAATATGGACAAACAAATCGTCGCTATCTTTAAACCCAAAGACGAAGAACCCTACGGCCCGTTGAGCCCGAAATGGGCAAAATGGATCCACAGAAACTTGTTTCCTTGCTTCTTCGGTCGCAGCTGTCTTATACCGAACTCCGGCTATACTTCCGAAGCAGCCGCTTGTATATTAGATCGCCGACTCGCTACCAATATCGTCCCATACACTGCAATTGTCGAACTCAGTTCGCCTTCGTTCTATTACGGCTTCTGGAGCCACCACGGCTGCTACTCTCATAGAAAACTGCCTCCAAAACTCGGATCCTTCCAATTGTTTCTCCACGACTATCAGGATGCCTCCACGTTTTTACGTAAACATCCTTGGCCAGAACAGCACTACTGGGGAAATGCCGCGGCTACCGCCTCAACTCCACCACAGCCTGCCCGCCCTGCTAATTCAAATGACCCTTGGACGCACACAATGCAGGATTCAGAAATTTCATCCAATGATCATATGTTGAACTTGCTCCAACCTTCTACAGCAGTCAGCACTCCTCCTACAAATTTCTTCTGGACAGCTGATCTCCAGTTCCAATTCCGCCAGGAACTTTCCAAACTTGTCATCCTGGATTATATAATGCGAAATACAGACAGAGGTCTCGATAATTGGATGATAAATATCTCGTGGGACACTTCAGACACAGCTGATTTGGCGAACACATCGGTCCCGCGAGGTCCTCGCCCGAAACTAAAAATTGGCGCTATAGATTCTGGTCTCTCTTTCCCTTGGAAACATCCAGACGAATGGCGTACGTTCCCTTTTGGATGGCTTTTCTTGCCTATCGCGCTCATAGGTCAACCGTTCTCTCCAGATATCCGTGAACATTTCCTCAGAATCCTCTGCTCACGCGAGTGGTGGTCGCAAACAGTTAAAGAATTACGCGACTGTTTCGCTATAGACCCGGATTTCAAAGAACGGATGTGGCTGCGACAGCTGGCAGTCATAAAAGGTCAGGCGTTCAATGTTGTAGCGACACTCAAAGACCCTCAACAGGGTCCGCTAGAACTCGCTAGACGTCAACGCGTTCTGGTATGGGACGATATTATGGACATACCAGTGGCGATTCCCTATCGTCGCGCTAAACCCTTTGTATTCGAAGAAAACTACATAACAAACGCTGATCATGCTACCGAATCTCCTGAAAC
This sequence comes from Tortispora caseinolytica NRRL Y-17796, assembly GCA_001661475.1. NCBI lineage: Eukaryota > Fungi > Ascomycota > Trigonopsidomycetes > Trigonopsidales > Trigonopsidaceae > Tortispora > Tortispora caseinolytica. The sequence continues at coordinate 2,403,800 of KV453841.1, forward strand.
TATGACAGATATTACTGCTTCATCAGACTCGCAGTCCGCCCGCATTATAACCCTAATTGGCTCTGAAGCTGAGTCTGAGAACGTGGAAATTGTCCTTAACGCCGACACGTTCCAGGATACCAGCAATGTTTCGACTCTGTTTGGATCTGAAGGGTCGCAAGAAGTCATTTTCCCGCCTTTGCCGGTAGTTTCGTCCACAAGACCATCTACTGCCATTCGCAGCCCGGAAAGAACGAAGACAGCCTCACGACCTAACAGAAATAGAACATACAGTGATTTAGGTATCGACGTCGCTGAAGGTTGGAATGAACTTTCTGCAAGTAATCGACAAGTCATCGTCGAAAGACTCGAAACCGTTAAGAGTAACCCGGTATTTACCTGGTGGTGAATTGAAGTTCTTTATCGTTCAAATATTGCCATTTTGGCAGTATCAAATGGATTCCCAGATCCTTTTATGTCTTTAACCAACCCAACAAGAATATTTCCTTCCGGCGTGAAACTCGAAATTGATCGTTCTAGTTTGTCGTGTACGCCGTAAGTCAGTTGGTGAGTTGCAACCAATTGGAGTCCCGGGAACGGAAGATATGAATATATAAAAAGTTCACTTGCCGTACCTTCTTTATGGAGTAATAGCAAAACAGCTTGGTTGTTTTCAGGATCCACCATACTTGATATTCTGTACGAGGAATATTGGGTTTTGGATACACAGTCGATAACTGTTTCTGAAAGTGTGATTCCGCTAAATGTGGTTATACGCAATTTCAGCGTCTGCGGGGTATCAAAGTATACACATGCAATCAGGCATCCTCCGGGAAGAAAGGTTTGCGCAGCAATGCTATTTGGACCTTTAATACTAGCTGGCATATTCTTTGAAGCACGAATATCGTACACGAGTGACTCGTGCTGCATAGTATAGCATATAAGAGTGGTGGGATCTGCCCATTGAGGATCAATCAGGCAATCTGATCCAGGGCCACGGACAACAAGAGACGGTTCTGTGATTATCAGTGGCGGGACAGACATTCTATGGTCTAAGAAAAGAATACCGCCGCGATGTCCTATGCAGACAAGTTCATAAAAAGGACGTTTGGCCAGTTGCGGATCTAACCTTGCTACGGGGTGTCCAAAATCACTTGGTGCTGATTCCTTGTAATTGCACTTATTAAGCACGGCATTTCGTTTCAAAAGAGTACAGCTGTCGGGTTTTTGACCGCTGTTGTCGTCTAGAGCATCATGAATATTGATACTCCAACTTTCGCGGGATATGTTCACGTCGTACAGTCTGACTATATCTGTGGTGTACCTCAAGGACGTATGTGCTAGATATATCTGACTGTGGTTATTGGACGGCACCAGGCTTGTAACTGGCCGCTTCAGATTTTTGATCACAGTCTGTGTTGAATAGTAGCACGGCCCGTCGCCGTTCTCGTCCATTGACGTCTGCCAGTGGCACTGCATCACTTCATGGCCGTCAGCAGTAGTGGCGCCCCAATAACACGCGCTCTCTGTTTGCTCATTGATCATCATGCTCCCGAAACATTGCACGTCATTCTGATCTGCATTGTCTCTAGAAACGAACGGCCGCTGGACCGCGTATTCATGGTCGCGATCTCGACAAGTCATGGCTAAGACGCGATCGCGTTCAGTCACTTAATTAGAAAAGCCGGGTAACTTTAGTCAACCTTGACAGCACTGCGACTTGCGCAACACGCCACTACAAACAGATAGAAGTCGTTTTATTGGTTTGATTCTTCTAATGTATATGTATGTATGTATGTATATATTTCTCACTAGAACTCCTGAATTGCCCGCACTGCTGTGCCGCTGCCGTAACCGCCGCGACTGTCCGATCTCCACCCTGAACCTTCTTGGCTCACCCTGAACCTCTCCACTCAAAGAGATTACATGCTGAGGGCTGCCTGCCACAGATACACATCTCGAGCGCTCTCATTGAACACTAGAATGGCGAACATCCACGTGATTGCAGACGATATCCAGAAACCTCTGCTCGATGATCGTCAGTACCGCGTGGTACAGCTGCCTAACCAGCTCGAAGCCACACTCATACACGACCCGGAGACCGACAAGGCCTCGGCTGCGCTAGACGTCAATGTCGGCTCGTTTGCCGACTACAACTACCTGCCGGGCCTTGCTCATTTCTGTGAACATCTCCTGTTTATGGGCACTAAGAAGTACCCGAAAGAGAACGAATACTCGCAGTACCTCAGCCAGCACTCTGGCCACTCAAACGCATACACCTCCACCGACAGCACCAACTACTACTTCGAAGTCGGCCACGAGTTTTTGAAAGGCGCAATGGACCGTTTCTCTCAGTTCTTTATTGAGCCGCTGTTTAACCCTGAGTGCAAAGACCGAGAAATTAGGGCTGTAGACTCCGAAAACAAGAAGAACTTGCAGTCGGACATGTGGCGTCTCCATCAACTCGACTGCTCCCTCTCTAATCCCGAGCATCCACACTCAGGCTTCTCTACCGGAAATTTACAGACACTCTCGTTTGAACCTGGCTCTAAAGGTATAGACGTCCGTGAAGAGCTCCTCAAATACTACCATTCGCACTACTCCGCTAACATCATGAAGCTCGTCGTCGTCGGCCGCGAAGACCTCGACACTTTGCAGAACTGGATCACAGAAATGTTCTCGCCAATAAAAAACTTAAATATCCCTGCACCTCCAACTTACGATGCTCCCCCCTATCGACCTGAAGACCTCGGTTTTGTCGTGTACGCCAAACCCGTCATGGACTCCCATACTCTCAGCCTCATGTTTCCCTTCCCGGATCAAGATCCGTACTTCGAGACACTTCCAGCTCATTACTTTTCACATTTGATTGGTCATGAAGGACCTGGCTCCATTCTTGCTTATCTCAAGTCTAAAGGTCTCGCTACAGGCCTCTCTGCCGGCTGCAGCCACGTGTCCACCGGCTACGACTCCTTCTCTATTGACGTAGAACTGTCAAAACATGCTGTTGACCAATGGAGGACAGTTCTTGATATTGTATTTCAGTATTTAACTGTCTTGAAGAATGCCGGCCCTCAAGACTGGATCTTCGACGAACTGCGTGAAATGTCTGTTATCGAGTTCAAGTACCGCCACAAGATAGGTGCTGCTAATACTGCATCGCGCTTGGCGGCAGCTATGCAGAAAATTCATATTCCTCGCGATAGACTGCTCAGCGCTAGCTCGGTTTTTGTCACTTACAAACCAGAAGTGATTTCTCAGTTCGGAGAATACTTTTCTCCTAACAACTTTAGATGCATGCTCGTGAGCCAGGACTACCCTGGCGACTGGGATCAGACTGAAAAGTGGTATGGAACTCAATATAGAATTGAGCAATTCTCCAAAGACTTTCTATCCTCTTTGGGAAGCTCTGGTTCACTTCCTGAATTGCACCTACCTGCTCCTAACGAGTTCATTCCTCGTAACCTTGCCACCGAGAAGACTGAAATTACTGAGAAAGCACAAGCGCCAACTTTACTCAGAGATGAAAGTTATATCAGATTGTGGCATAAGAAAGACGATACGTTTTGGATGCCTAAAGGCTCTATTTCTATAGAATTTTTTAACAACATAGCTTCTGAGTCCGCTAAAAACAGCGCAATGGCTTCATTTGTCTCTGATATGCTAACTTATTATCTGAATGAGTACTCATATGCTGCGGATATGGCCGGACTTAAATACAAACTCTCTTCGTCTGATTCCGGTATGGTTCTTTCTATTTCTGGATATAATGACAAGCTTCACGTTCTTTTGGAAAAGATCCTACAGGAAATAGTGGCTTTCACAGTTAAGCCTGATATCTTCAAGGTGGTGAAACAGAAACTTACTCAAAAGTTTGCTAACTTTGGCTATAATGCACCCTATACTCAGATTGGAATATATGGAAGCTATGTGCTGAACGAACGAAGCTGGTCTGTGGAAGAGAAACTTGAAGCTCTTGCAACTGTGACTGAAGACGACGTTAACAATTTCTCCAAGAAACTATTTTCTAACTTGTTCTTCGAGATGCTAGTGCACGGAAATATCACTAAAGACCAAGCGTTTGAACTAGCTAAACTTACTACCAATACTTTTGGTCCTGAGTCATTTATTTCAGCTGACAGACAACTTCTTAGCGCTTACATTCTTCCTGAAGGTAAATCGTTTAGATATGATGTGCCCCTTACCGACAGGGAGAATGTGAACTCTTGTATTGATGTGTTTTTCCAGGTTGGAGAGTTGACTGACCGAGTTATGAAAGCAAAACTAGACCTTTTGTCTCAAATCGCAGTAGAACCAGCTTTTGACCGACTGCGTACCGAGGAACAACTAGGTTATGTTGTTTTTAGCGGCACTAGAACATCCAGGACTACTGCCGGATTCCGTGTATTGATACAGTCAGAACGTGACTGTAGGTTCCTTGATAACCGCATTGAAGCATTCCTGGTGTACCTTGAGGAGATACTTACTTCTATGAATGACGAAGATTTTGCGAAGCATGTTCATAGCTTAACAGTGAAGAAATTGGAAAAGATCAAGAGTCTGCAGGAGGAAGGCTCGAGATTCTGGGGCTACATTTCTAGCCGGTACTACAATTTCACCCAGCGACAAGAGGACGTTCAGATTTTGGCTAAACTCACTAAATCTGAGATTATTGAGTTCTTTAATGAGTATATTAGCGCGAAGTCTCCAAAACGAACGAAACTGATTGTCTCATTAGTGTCGCACAAAACGCCCAGTGAGGAGGAATTCCTTGAGCGTGGAGTGACAGCATTCCTAGCGCAGAAACATTTTTCTGTCGAGCCTGAGGCACTCAAGAAAGCCATGTCAAAACTGCAAGAATCCCCTCAGAGTTTTGCTGAAGAATTGCATCAGCTGCTGATTAGCAAGGGCGCTGACGAAGGTCAAGTGCAGGAAGCTATGGCAGAAGGCATGGCTATGCTTCAGAAGATCATGGAAACCCAGGCCGGCGCTAGCAATGGTGAGTTAGATGATTATATTGCGATTGAAGATGTGCAAGAATTTAAATCGAGTCTGAAACTTGCTGCGCGTCCAGTGCCAATGAAAGATTTGAGCATCTACAAGGACTCATCGTCGGCTAAACTCTAACAGGCTCGTAACTAATATAATATTTGTCATAATCTACGAACTCTCGATGATTGCTTTGTGTGAATCAAGAGCATAGCGAGTTCCACAGTAAGTGCATGGAACGGCTTCTGGCTTGTCTAAGTTGATAAAGACTTTAGGATGACCCTGCCCGTAACCGAGGCTTTCACCATCACAAACAGCGATATGGTTAGAAATATAGCGTATGGGTTCTTCGGCAATAAGTTCTATAGCGGCATAGGGAGCCGGCTGAGCAGTCAGATCTTTCTGTTCGAATCGCGGACCGGTCATTGCCTCTCTTCGTGGCTTCTGCGACTTTGCCCATGTTTCGACCCGGTTCGGTGCCTGTTTCTGTATAGTGGCGACATTCGCTTCATCCAATGACGTCAAGGAAACATCTCCACGTGCGGCATATGTACGCGAGAACTGTCGCAGCGCAGAGCGTGATCTCAAAATTCGAGAAAGCATCGTCTGCCGAATAAGTCGAATACTGAATCTACTACTTGGTGTAGTCAACCTATTGATTAGCCCTGATTGGGTAGTTGGTTGTTATGGCAACATGTCCGTTTTGGTAACTCTATCAATACCCATTGTAAACAAATACGAACCTCGTCCAGCACAAACTACTACTAATAAATGGCTACAAAAATTGCCGAGCTGAATTCAGAGGATAACTCCTTGCAGGAGTACATTCAGAATGTGTTCCAGGAATCACAAACTTCAGCCTCTTCGCACAGACGGCTGGTGCGGACTCTGAGGAAAGTGCTTGATCGCGCAGACGAACTTGACGAGGTAACCGAGTTCTTCAACGAATTCGCCAGATGCGTGGCCTTTGTTTTGCCTCTGCGGAAAGCGGAACAATGTGCCGAAAAGGTCGTGCGGTTTGTCACTCTTTTTGTGAAAAATTGCCAACTCGCAGAAGATGAGGCCCCAAATCCAGCTTACGCCCAGATCACAGATGATCTACTCGCTTTCTTGATCCATGGTGTTAATGCAAAACTGAAAAATGTCAGATTTAGATCTATCCAGCTAATTGCATGTATAGTTTCGACGTTAAACGAAATTGAAGATTCGCTCTCTCGAGTACTAGCCTCTGAGCTTATAGACCGTTTGCAGGACAAGGAAGCTACCATCAGAGTACAATCTGTTCTCGCACTCTCAAGACTGCAGATCGATATCAGCGAAGAAGAGGATGATGAAGACTATGATAACGAACTTGGCCGTCTGGTTACGGATAAATTGCTCACTTTACTTTACAGTGATCCTTCCCCGGAAGTCCGTCGAGCGGTACTTCTGAACCTGATCCGCACAAAACAAACATTACCCTATCTTCTCGAGCGAGCTCGCGATGAATCTGATCTCAACAGAAAATGGGTTTTTACCAGAGTTTTACGTCAAATCCCGGATTTTCGAATGCTCTCTATAACTATGCGCGAAAAGGTTTTGAAATGGGGCCTCACCGATCGCGACAGCGGAGTCAAAGATACCGCTGTGAAATTGCTCGCTAATAATTGGATGGAAAACGTTGACGGAGATCTCATGGAACTTCTAGAGCGTTTAGATGTTATGAATTCGGAAGTTCCCAGTTTAGCCCTTGCTGCCCTTTTCGACCTACGTCCAGAGATTCCGACCGGTATAGAACTGCCTCCTGAATTCTGGTCAGAACTGTCTGTAGAAGGCGCTTTTTTTGCTAAATGTGTCTGCAAGTACTTACATGATAAGTCGATTTACTCTGATGTGCTGCCCACTCTTAGTCAATTTGCTGAAATGATGGAATCGCTTCTGTGCACACTCAACGCCTTGGATGAAGATTCTCCTCAAGCACCAGAAGCTGATTTCAAGCTGGAACAGCTGCTTGAGATTGTTGAAAATTCAGATTACTCTGATGAAGTAGGACGTCGAAGGATTTTAGATGTGTTACGCTCAATTCTGCTCTCGCTTTCGGTTTCTGAAACTCTTACACGAACTTGCGTGAGATTATACCGCAAACTATCGGCCAACGACTCGGACCTTGCACTTCAAATATCTGAACTGTTTGAGGAACTAAGGGAAAGATATTTGGAGCCACTTGAAATGACACGGAAGCGCCGTTTAAGTGAAGATAATGATAATCCTAACGACGACTCCGGCATGGAATCTGACGACTCTTTCCATTCCGCTGTTTCAAGCGTGCCAGAATCAGAACAATCTGGAGAATACAAAACACAAAAACTTGTTATAGAATTGAGGTTCTTGATCATTATTCAAGCCATGCTCGAAATTTCAGGCAAGTCCTTACAGAGCAATCAGCATATCACCAACATGCTTAAAAACAATATTGTTCCTGCAATTAGGAATCATGATGAAATAATCAGAATGAAAGGGTTGAGATGTTTAGGATTATGTGGGACCGTTGATATTGAGCTTGCGCGAATGAACTTGAATACGTTTTTGCAATGCTTTGAGGATGGAGATGAGGTGTTAAAGATTGAGGCATTAAAAGTAATTACTGATTTTGTTATTATACACGGATTTGATTTGGCCTCTGACCGAAATGAAGCTACAGATACTGTGCCTTCTAGGGTTCCGACTACTAAAGAAGATTTCATTAAGAAGCTTGAGGAAACCCTTAGATCAGCCCTTGTTGCACAGGACATGGCTATGTTGCAAACGGTTGGATGCGAAGCTGCCGGTAAGCTGCTCTTGCTACAGTTTATTAAGAGCTCAAGTCTGCTCAACTTTCTGCTTGTTCTCTATTTCCATCCACTAACATCCAAAAACATTGAATTGAGACAGTGTCTTGGCTACTGTTTGCCTGCGTTCTGCTATTCGCGCAGTGAGAACCAAGAGATTTTTTCAGAGACGTTTGTTGAGAGTTTTGCTACCATTGCAGTTGCACTAGAAGAGACGCCATCTGAAGACGACGATTTGACACTGTCTAAAGTTGCTGGACAATTTATTGAATGGCTTGATCCTGCCAAATGTCTATCGGAAGAACCCAGCAGCGTCGCTGGGATGAATGTGGGCAAGGACATCCTGCGGTACCTTCCGAGCGCCAATGCCACGGAAAGGAAAGCTCTTGCATCTGTGCTGGGTAAACTACCGCTTTCTCCGAAAGTGTCCTTAGAGTATCTACGAGACGTTTACGAGAAGGGATCGAACTTGGTAGAGCTGAATGTACTAAAAGATAGTGCATCGACGTCTGCCGTTAAGAAGTTTGTTGACAGGTTGGAGACGATGGCCGGACAGGGCGCTGAAGATTTATCTGGGATGATGGAGGAGAGCATTTTGAACGAAGTAGCTGAGGAGATGTTAGATGCTATTTAAAAAGCACTACTGTGTATTAATAACTTTATGCGAAAGACAGGGACAAGATTAGTACCTAAAACAGTAAGTGCGGCTAAAAGTGCAAACTTTAAAACTTTTTTTTCACTTTCTTAACACTTGCTTTGAGACGAAGAAGGTACCAATACTGTTTTGAACGAGGACTCGATCGCTACCGAGAGGGTTTTATTGTTGTTGTTTATTGTTTATTGGAGCGGTATTTATTGTGCATTCAGGAAGAAAATTGATTGTGGCCGTCGATACCTGTGTGTTTGTGCGAGATACGACATAACGAAGGCGAAGGAAAAAATAGGTGATACTTGAAGGATTAATGAGGGTTGGAGTGCCTATCTGGTAATAATTTTGTGCTTAATGACTGAGGATTATACGACTAGAACGACTGTATTTGACGCATATGTTGTGTTGTACATTGCGACGACCTGCGACGACCAGGGGATACATACCACCAAGGAAAAGATGGAGATAATTGAACTGGCGTGGTCGATCTGCGACGCTAATACTATTGATACATGGACTACGGGATCGGCACGGATAAAGCCGCAAACTTCTTCTGTGAATAGCATGTGTACATCATTAACGAACTTGACGTACGATGATTTGAAGGATGCCGGGTCTTTAGACGACGCGCTTGAGCTTCTGCATACAGACATCGAGACCTGTGTACTTGCGCATAAAAAGTCCTTTGCATTTGTTACTTTTAACGCATGGGATATCCGAGTACAGCTCATTAAAGACGCTTTCGTTAAAGGCACGCTTTTGAAGCAATACCTCCGCCACCCGAAAGTGTTTGATCTCAGATCAGAGTGTGGTCATTGGAGCCTTCGTCATCCTAGTGCGCCTATACAGTCTCCGAATTCGCTACAGAACATCTACAGCATTCTGGATATTTCTGGCGACTCTACCGACGACATTGCGCGACTGGCACTAAAACCCACGCGCAGCGGCGATGAGGAGATCTTACTGATAACTCAAGCGCTGCGTAGTTTGAAGCGGAAGTCTGCGCCCGCCGAAGAGTATCCGGAAGTGCTGACAATGCCGCTAGATTCGTGGGCAGATCTCTGTGCGTTCATGTCTGAACAATCTAGAGTGCTGTTTCTTAGCAACTTGCCTATAGAGACAACACAAAGCGAGCTGGAGCAGTTTTTTGCACATTATAAGGTGAAACCGCAAGCTTATTGGACTCTGCGGACCCCTGACCACTTGCGATCTTCTGGCACCGGTATTGTTGTCTTTGAGACGCATGAAGACGCATCGCATTGTCTTACTTTGAACGGACGTTCTATTAACGAGCAGCCCGTCGAGGTTTCTGCGTCTTCCAATACGATCCTGGAACGCGCTCGCGATATCCTGACCTCTTTTCCCGTCAACAAGAACCGTCCGCGCCCTGGCGACTGGAACTGTCCTATGTGCGGCTTCTCGAACTTCCAGCGACGCGCGTACTGTTTCAGATGCTCTTCGCCATCGCCTGCTGCTGCGTTTACGGGGAATTACCACCATCAACACCAGCATCAGCACGGGTACAACCATGGTACGGGCACGCAACAACACCGACACAACGGTGGTGCTTCTAACGCCGTGCCGTTCAGAGCGGGCGACTGGAAGTGTGGCACTGAAGGCTGCGGATACCACAATTTCGCAAAAAACGTCTCGTGTTTGCGCTGTGGTGCGTCACGTGCGTCTGCAGCGATCGTCGCGGACTCTACGAGCGTTGACAGTCTCAACAGCCAGGCCGGGCAGCCCGGGCAGTCTGGCCAGGCTAACCACCCACAGGCGCACCCCTCAAATTCGCGCAGACTGTATAATAATGGCGCACGCGATATGAACGGCACCGTGGGCCCGTCGCATATGCTGAAACGTCCTCCAAGCGTTCCTGCGATGTCGCCAGGGGCTCTACAGCATTCTGGCGGGCTGCGCGGTTTCAGTATCGAAGGCTCTGCGTCTACGAGCATGCTGCCGACAGTGCCGCTGGATGGGTTTGCGCCGTCGCCGCTGGTTTTGCCAAGAACGAGTATTGGCAGCCCACTGCTGACTACAGGCGTAGCCGGACGTCACAACGACGAGATCAGCATGAGCGCGTCGTCACTTTCACTAGACGCTTTGTCTTTAGACGACAACATCCGTTTGTCGACGCAGCACGCGCCGTTGAAGGGTAAACACCAGAAATCGCTTTTCTTCGCTGACGCAGGTGCAGCCTAGACGCAGAGACTTTGTGCGCACTGCTTACGACCGAATATTTTTTACAAATGGGAACAATATACACAGGGAGGCTACAGGAATAGGAGCAATACTCAATTACGGCTGCAATTAGCGCGCGCTGGGCTCGAATTTAGTGAATTCAATTGATATTCAATTAGCACGTGTATTATACGTAGGGTTCGCGGGCCATTAGGGCTACAGTGGAGATAAAGAAAACCTTGGAGGCCGGGTAACAACACATTTTTTCCCTCCTAAAAAATTTTGCCCCAGCAGGTTAACTACTACAGTCACCTGCAATAGAACCTGCAGCCACTTTTATATCGAGCGATTTTCTTTATTACCGCTCATTTTCTAGATATTTGTTTTCTCCGATAACTGTCTAGTTTAATAATTCAAAATGGTTGCTTTCACAATTGACCAGATCCGTGAACTTATGGATCATGTGACGAACGTCCGCAATATCTCGGTCATTGCGCACGTAGATCACGGTAAATCCACTTTAACTGATTCTTTGGTCCAGCGCGCCGGTATCATTTCCGCCGCTAAGGCCGGTGAAGCTCGTTTCACCGATACTCGTGCCGACGAACAGGAACGTGGTATCACTATCAAGTCTACCGCTATCTCCCTCTTCGCTGAGCTTGGCGACGAGGATGTGAAAGACATCGCCCAAAAGACCGAGGGTAACTCTTTCCTCATCAACCTCATAGACTCCCCGGGGCACGTCGACTTCTCTTCTGAAGTAACCGCCGCTCTCCGTGTCACCGACGGTGCCCTCGTCGTCGTCGACGCCGTCGAAGGTGTCTGTGTCCAGACAGAGACCGTTTTGCGTCAGGCTCTTGGTGAACGTATTAAGCCTGTCGTCATCATTAACAAGGTCGATCGTACTTTGCTCGAACTTCAGGTCACCAAGGAGGACCTCTACTCTTCTTTCTCCCGTACCGTCGAGTCCGTCAACGTCATCATCGCCACCTACCTCGACAAGTCCCTTGGCGACGTCCAGGTTTACCCCGAGAAGGGTACCGTCGCCTTCGGTTCCGGTCTCCACGGCTGGGCTTTCACCGTCCGCCAATTCGCCGTCCGCTACGCCAAGAAGTTCGGTGTAGACCGCCAGAAAATGATGGAGCGTCTCTGGGGTGACAACTATTTCAATCCCAAGACTAAGAAATGGTCCAAGTCCGGCACCGATGCCGACGGAAAGCCTCTTGAACGTGCTTTCAACACTTTCATCCTCGACCCTATATTCCGCATCTTCGATGCCATCATGAACTTCCGCAAGGAGGAAACTGCTACCCTCCTCCAGAAGCTCGAGATCCAACTCAAGGGTGACGAAAAGGACCTCGAAGGTAAGGCTCTCCTCAAGGTCGTCATGCGCAAATTCTTGCCTGCCGCTGATGCCCTCCTTGAAATGATCGTCCTCCACCTTCCTTCCCCCATCACTGCACAGGGATACCGTGCTGACACCCTCTACGAGGGTCCTAGCGACGACGAGGCCTGCATCTCCATCCGCGAGTGCAACCCCAAGGCTCCTCTTATGCTCTACGTATCCAAGATGGTTCCCACCTCCGACAAGGGTCGTTTCTACGCTTTCGGTCGTGTCTTCGCCGGTACCGTCCGTTCTGGTATGAAGGTCCGCATTCAGGGACCCAACTACGTCCCCGGCAAGAAGGATGATCTTTTTATTAAGCCTATCCAGCGTACCGTCCTCATGATGGGCCGCTACATCGAGCCCATTGACGATGTTCCTGCTGGTAACATTGTCGGTCTCGTCGGTATTGATCAATTCTTGCTCAAGTCAGGTACTCTTACCACCTCTGAGACCGCTCACAACCTCAAGGTCATGAAGTTCTCTGTATCTCCTGTCGTTCAGGTCGCTGTCGAGGTCAAGAATGCCTCTGACTTGCCCAAGTTGGTCGAAGGTCTTAAGCGTTTGTCTAAGTCTGACCCTTGCGTTCTCACCACCATGAACGAGTCTGGTGAACATATTGTTGCCGGTACCGGTGAGCTCCACTTAGAAATTTGCTTGAAGGATCTGCAAGAAGACCACGCTGGTGTTCCTCTCCGCATTTCTCCTCCTGTTGTCGCTTACCGTGAGACCGTTAACTCTCAATCTCGCATGACCGCTCTGTCCAAGTCTCCTAACAAGCACAACCGTATCTTCCTTACTGCTGAGCCGATGGATGAGGAGCTATGTGCTGCTATTGAGTCCGGTGTTATCTCTCCCCGTGACGATTTCAAGACCCGTGCTCGTCTCATGGCCGATGATTTCGGCTGGGATGTCACTGACGCTCGTAAGATCTGGTGTTTCGGTCCCGACGGTGTTGGCGCCAACTTGGTTATTGACCAGACCAAGGCTGTTCAATACTTACAGGAAATCAAGGACTCTTGCGTTGCTGCTTTCCAATGGGCTACCAAGGAAGGTCCCGTCTTTGGCGAGAACATGCGTGGTATCCGTTTCAACATTTTGGATGTTGTTCTCCATGCTGATGCTATCCATCGTGGAGGTGGCCAGATCATCCCCACTTTCCGTCGTGTGTGCTACGCTGCCATGCTTTTGGCTGAGCCCCGTATTCAAGAGCCTGTTTTCTTGGTTGAGATTCAATGCCCTGAGAACGCTATTGGTGGTATTTACTCTGTTCTTAACAAGAAGCGTGGACAAGTTGTCTCTGAAGAGCAACGTCCCGGTACCCCCTTGTTCACTGTCAAGGCGTACTTGCCTGTCAACGAGTCTTTCGGATTCACTGGTGAGCTCCGTCAGGCTACTGGTGGACAGGCTTTCCCCCAGATGGTGTTTGACCACTGGACCACTATGAGCGGTGATCCTCTTGACCCGACCAGCAAGCCCGGTATGATTGTTACTGAAGGCCGCAAGCGTCACGGTTTGAAGGAAGGTGTTCCCGGCTATGAGGAGTACTACGACAAGTTGTAAGCGTTATGGCACGTACCGAAAAAGATTATTATCGAATTGTTTCATTGAAGTTGTGTTGTAGTTTTAGTGTGATTTCTTTGCGGAAGATTTCTTCTTCCGCCTGTTTGATGCGTCGAGTGGTCGTGAAGATGTGATGTATTCGTAGTCCTGGAAGAGCTCATAGGGCGAGTTGCGCGACTTGAATTGGTTCCAATACTCGTCGCGGTATGATTCCCAGGACGCGCGAACGTCGGGTCTGATGCCTTTGGCTAGCAGGGTGAGTTTGACGTGAGACCTGGAGATTCCGCCGTAGCGGTAAAGCGGTGTGTGGTATGTGCGCGAACGTTTGCTTTTAATTGCACCGATGTATCGGAAAAGCCAGTGGCAAAAAGCAGGTAGCGAGTAGAAGAGGAGATGGTATGCATAGAGACAAGTGCCGACAATGTTGTCTTTGAGGACTACTAGCAGGGAGCGGTGAACCAGGACTAGGCGGAGGTTGAACTGTCTGAGAGCCTTATTTGCGTGCGGTATAAACCTCCGCGGGTATGTGATGCCGCGGCTGTACATGCCTGAGAGATAGAAGATAGTCCAGGAGACGACGCCGAATACGAGACTTATGCGGTTGAAAAAGATGAAGTAGGCGTACTGTGAGGGGCTGATGAAGACTGCATAGACAAAATAAAATATCCAGAGGTATATGGCGGTAAGAAAGATAATGTACATGCGACGTCGATTGCGCAAGATGAGGAATTGTGCACGAAGCGATTCTTCTATGATCAAGAGGTCAGGGAACATAGTCTCTGGTTTTGCGTATTCGGATCGAGGGGCGTCTGCAGGGTGTAGTGCAGCGGGGAATGAGTACGCTACTGTTATTTCGTCTACGCCACTTTTAATGTCGGTTTCACGCGGTAATTGTGGCGTTTCGTCCGTCATTGCGGCAGAAGAGGCCTATGATGGTGCAGGAAGGTGATTAAGGGGAGTTGGGTGGAGCAGGTGGAGGTGGGCGTCAATTTGTGGAAGTGGGCGTCTTGGGCAGAGGGGTGCGACCATCCTTTGCGATTGGCAGGATGCTGGCGTCACAGGAACGCTAAGGAAGGATTTTTTATTCTCTAGGTAATTGGACAAGAACGGTCTGGCTGGTTAAAGACGGCTGATGACTTGTTCGGTGTAGTGTTTGGTGGAGGCAGTGCCCTTGAGGTCACGGGTAATGTTGGCGGGACCAGAAGCAAGCGTAGCGAGAATGGCGGACTCAATCTTGTCGGCATACTCGTTGAGCTTCATGTGGCGAAGCATCATCATCGACGAGAGCAGCAAGGCAGTGGGGTTGGCTAGACCCTTGCCGGCAATATCCGGGGCGGATCCGTGAACGGCTTCGAAGATAGATACTTTGTCGCCCATGTTACCCGAGGGAGTAAGACCTAGGCCGCCAATAAGACCGGAGCACATGTCAGACAGAATGTCACCGTACAGGTTAGGCATGACCATGACCACGGGTTTGTAAGGTTCCGGGTCAGTGACCATCCTGAGGCAGGTGTTATCGAGGATCTCAGACTCGAGCTTAATATCAGGGAACTCCTTGGCGATGTCTTGGGCAGTCTTCAAGAAGAGACCGTCGGACATCTTCATAATGGAGGCCTTGTGGACGACAAGAACACGGGTCTTGCCGATAGACTGGGCATACTGGAAAGCGTACCTGATGACGCGCTCGCAAGCGGGACGGGTGATGAGCTTAATGCTCTGGACGACACCCGGGACAACGACGTGCTCGATTCCAGAGTACTCGCCTTCTGTGTTTTCGCGGATCAGGACGGTGTCGACGTTGTCGTAGGCGGTTGCGCAGCCTTCTATAGACTTGCAGGGTCTGACATTTGCGAAGAGGTTGAATGTGCGACGGAGGGTCAAGTTTAGGGAGACGTGGCCTTTACCGACGGGTGTAGCCAAGGGTCCCTTGAGTGCGACAAGATTGCGGTTGATCGACTCGATAGCGACGTCAGGGATCGCCGTGCGGCCGTCCTTGATAATCGGAGTAACGTCGACGGGCTCCCATTCTATGGGGACACCGGCAGCCGCGTAGATGTCCTTGACGGCCTGAGAGATTTCGACGCCGATACCGTCACCCTCAATCATAGTCACTGTATATTTTCCATTCGCATTCTTCTTGCCGTTATATGCGGCGACGTTGGAGGATGCATGCCTGATGGACTTTTGGTGTTAGTAGGTGCGGGAGGAGCGGTTTCGCCAATTGCGTCCAGGTGGAGCGCGGCAGTGCAGCTAATACTTACGTTGCGCAGAACAGAAGCCTGCAGTAAAGATCGCTTGAATAACATTCGAGAAGCCATCTTTGTAGTGAATCTGACAAGAAAAATGTCTGTGTCTCTTTCTAAGCTGCTGCAGAGATTGTCCTGGTAAATAACCCGGGATCCCGAAAGTTTATTTTTGGCAAAATTACACAAAACTCTAAATTGTATGTGTTGCTATGCGAATCCTGTCCTTCAACATACACCACCAAGCCTGCCGCACCCGGTGCAATCAACAGCATGGACCGCCAACTGCTGGAGTTCTACGACATTCCGTCGCTGGACCCCGTCGAATGGACAGAGTCTGACGCGTCTAGTGCGCTTAATGACTATGCATCCGGCGATTACGACAGCATGTCGGCCGAACAGCTGTTGCAATTACTGCACAATGACGCGCCTGCGCTCAAGGACCTCGTTGGCAAGAATCTTGACCAATTCGTGCTTATTAAAACTGTCATGGACTCCATATCCCATCAAATGAACTCACACGGATACGGCTCGCTCAACCCGACACCAGCAGACGATATAGTCCGTGATCTAGAGCACGTGACTACAACTATTGACAAGATCATGGACCCCGTGCTCGAAAACCGCAAGACTATCCGCCAGCTGCACACTGCTCTGTCTACCAGCGAGAAAGATTCGGCTATATTTGATATGCCGTCCAAGCTATATGATAGCTGCACCGCATTCAACCACGCAGACGTCATCGCCAACTACAACAAGCTACGTGTCGCCCGCGCTATGTTCGCGAACATGTACGACAAATCATTATCGACGCCCCAAAACCTCGTCCGGTTCAAACTCTTCTCGGTATGTTCGCAACAATGTGACGAAATTATCGAACCTTACAAGGAGCGTGTCTGGAATACGCTCGACAGCGTCGGAGTCGACTCCAACTACATGGAGCTTATAGACATTTTGCTCACTTTAGGCGTCGAAGACAACCCCATAATCGTGTGGCTCGACCGACGCTGCCAGGACCTCCAGAGCAGGCTTGACCACCTCTTTTCGAGCCATTCGCATATAATCACACGCAAACATCGCGCGCTGCTCGAACGCACTGTCGGCGAGTCTCAAGAACCGCTATACAGAAGAGCCGCAATTCTCTCTCAACAATCACTGGTTCAAAATAACAATCTCGATCTTCTTGAAAACTCTGACGTCTTTGCATTGTGGACTGCTATAACTACGCTGATCGACGACTACATGTCCACCGCTGCCTCTGAGCTCTCAGCGCTGTGGGACGTCGCATACAGCTTTATGTCTCAACAGCGTCAGTCTCAGCTAAGTCGCGGGTGGAATGGCACGTCTAGCCACCATCTGTCTCTCTCAGACACAGAAAAGGCAGCTATACGATCTGACATCAAACGGCTGTTGGATTCAGTGGCGCAGAAAATCGGTGCTTTTTTCTTAGACCCCTGCCAACTCGCGGTCATCGATTCGGTGGAGAACAAAAATCTTCAAAGGTCGCTCTCTTATGCATTTCTGCCGCCAGGCACAAGCAGCCTCGAAGCTGTATGGTACTGTCAGAAACTCCTTGCATCGCTTAATCGCTCATTTACAGAGCTCGGTAACATAAACATATCCTCGTCGTCTACCGAGAACGTCCGTTCGCTGCTCACTTCTATCAGAGAGAGAATAATAGGAGGTTTGGCATCGCTCTGGGTCATCGACAGCGCGGCATTGCCCCACATCGACCTCTACAATACCTACACCGATGCGCATCACGGCTCTACGGAGCTGCCAAAAATCATAGAAAACTACAACGTGGCCTTCTTGAAAGGTGTCCGAAAACTGCTGGTGCTCGACACTGAAGACGACGCCGAAAACGGTGTCGTATCCGAGAACGTCATTATTGTGACGCAGCCTTCGACAATGATCTACAACGGACTGCACATCCAGTTTGTCAGCATATGCACAAACACATTCCAGGAGATGTTTGATCTGCTCGACGACAATGCAGTATCTGACGATCGCAGCCTGGCAGTTGAAGCAGACGCAGATCCTATTGAAGCACTTTTCACACCAGGAAGAATCGCACGAGACTTCTCTATTGAAAACCGCGCTACAGCTACTGACACGCGGCTGCTGTTGACACTCGGGAACCTTGCAGAACTAAGAAGCAAAATCTTTCCAGAATTGAGCAACAAATTTAGCGATATCGTTTCGACAATAACTTCACCGCCACTAGAGACAGCGTACGATCTCGCGGTCTCGTTAGAAGACAAACTGTTTGAAGCGTTTATTTCGCCGAAACGCAAAGCGATCAGTGAGAACATTCGCGATGGCGTACTGTCTATCAAAGGGTTGTGGGAGAAAACCAGTAAACCTGTTGATGTGCAAGGATATGCATTCGAGTCGCTGCTGCTCTTTGTGCTTACGCATGCACAAATCAAGAATTTCAGTCGCGAGTTCCGACAGCGCGTGTTTGCTACACTCACAGTTTATGTGTTCCAAGCGATATTAGAGTCGGTGAGAAACATAGAACGATTCTCGAGGAACGGCGTGCTTCAGATCGTTATTGACTTGACGTTCATTAACGAAGTGTGCAAGCAGTTTGTCACGAAAGAGTCCGACTCGTTATTAAAGCGGGCTGTCTCTGCGATTCAGACTACATCTAACATCAATGTTCCTACGCGGGGCCCGGACTTCGAATTCGTTGAGCAGATTGTGAACAAGGCTATAAAAGCCACACACGAAGAGTACAACTGCTTGACTGGCTGAAAAGGAAGCATTGCGTCGTTAAATATCAACTACGGGTAATTTTATGTACACGTCTGTACCCCAGCCGTAGTAAGTGCGCAGGGAAAACGTACCGCCGACAAATTCAACATAAGCTCTGCTGAGCGGCAGTCCGTAGCCCATTCCTGCAATTGTTGACCCGCCGCCGCCGGGCGGCGTGTTGAGGGTGCGGAACCCGTCGCCTTCAGCAGCGTCGAATGTGGTGAACGAGTAAGCGAATATGTTTTTATGCGTGTTAGGAGAGATACCGCCGGCGCTGTCCCTAACTCTTATAGTGACGCCTTTCGGTGCTTTGGCTATTGTGATAATAATAGGCTTGTCGAGTTTGTCATTTTCGACGGTAGATCTGAACGAGTTCTTAAATATTTCTGTCAAAATATATTCGAGATGCACGGGGATATAGACCATTTCGACGTCTTCGCCGTGGTCGATTTTCCATTTCGGGGCTGCGCCGTACTTCATTTCGGACAGGTCGCTGACGAACTGTGCGCAGCTGCGGACGACGGTGGCAGGTTTCAGTTTCGTGTCAATTGCGCCAATATACGAGTCAGATATCGGGTTTGTGAGCGCTATGTGGTGTTCTGCGAGGAGACGTGTTCCTATTCTGTCGCGGAGATGGAGGTCGATGTAAGTGTTTATATCGACAGGGTTCATGTACTGTTTGCACTCGCTGAACCCCTTTGAAAGTGTTTCGATTGTTTCTGAATGCAATTGGACAAGGAATTGCAGATTATCGACGAAATCGGCGTTTTGGTCGAGCGTTTTTGGCGTATCGAAATTGTACAGTTTCGCGAAAGAGGTGAGGTAAATGTTGTAGATCTTAGCGAGGTGAGGATTGAGCAGTACAAGGTACGGCAGCGCTCTGAGAGCCTCAAGCCGGTGCGCAAGCCTTACACGGATACGGTGGATCGTATTTGCGGCATTTTCGAGCAGAGTATTCTCTGAGTACGGTGGGAACCCGAACTTGACGAGATTGTGCACGTCGACCTTTTCCTGTGGGATTGATGCATATTCAGACACCAAAAGCTCAGTATTGTGTATATCTTGGATTCTTCTTTCCTTTTCGGCAAGTGATGAGTAGAATCTGTTAATTTTTGCAAAATTACAAGCAATATTGCAACTTTTTAGAGGCGATCTGCACGCACGCAGCATGATGACTGTTTCTTGGTGGGGAGACTAAGTGTATGTGTATATGAGTCCCAATATTCAGCCAATCACAGGGCTCTATTGGTCCAATAAGTGAGAAAAAAAATACCTATGGGTTTTCAACTTGCACACTATTGATCTTCATGGAACAGACTAACAAACCACACAGGAAGACGAAAGACAAGAAAAAGGTGCAGTCTCAAGGCCATAATCCGAAAGCGTTTGCATTCTCGGGGCCGGGTAGACTGCGAAAACAGGCACAACGGTCACACGACGTCAAAGAACGCAAATTCCATGTACCTGTAATTGACAGAACACCTGACGAACCGCCGCCTATTGTTGTTGTTGTTGCTGGCCCTCCAGGTACCGGCAAGACAACACTTATACGCAGCTTGGTCCGGCGGTACACTAAGAACTCACTGACGGAAGTGAATGGGCCTGTGACTGTGGTTGCGGGCAAGCGACGCCGTATCACTTTCTTTGAATGCGGCAACGACCTCAACTCGATGATCGATCTTGCCAAGATAGCTGATCTCGTGCTTTTAATGATTGATGGAAACTATGGGTTTGAAATGGAGACAATGGAACTGCTTAATATTCTGTCGTCGCACGAGTTCCCGCGTATTCTTGGTATTACTACGCACCTTGATCTGTTCAAGAAACAATCAACTCTTCGTGACTCTAAGAAGAAACTTAAAAGACGTTTCTGGACTGAAGTTTACCAGGGCGCAAAACTGTTTTATTTGTCTGGAGTCATTAATGGACGGTACCCTGACCGCGAAATCCTGAATTTGAGCAGATTCATATCTGTTATGAAGTTCCGCCCGCTGAAATGGCGTAATGAGCACTTCTATATGCTCGCGGACCGCATGGTAGATCTCACACATCCTGCAGAAATAGAGAACAATCCTAATATCGACCGTCAGATTGCTCTGTACGGTTATGTCCGCGGTACAGCCATCCCGGCCACGGGTGCCAAAGTTCATATCCCTGGTGTTGGCGACACCACGATAGTTGAGATCGAAGCAAACGCCGACCCCTGCCCGACGCCCTACTTTGAGAAACTGCAGGCAGATTCAGGTAAAGCTAAACGGCGCACACGTCTTGATGAGAAACAGAAACTCATCTACGCGCCAATGAGCGATGTAGGTGGCGTGCTCGTCGACAAAGACGCTGTGTACATTGACGTGCCTACAAACTCTTTCTCGGAGGACCGCGCCACGGGAATTGGCGAACAGATGGTTGTCGATCTCCAGAAGTCCACAGAAAAGCTGGACAGTGGTCTTTCTGCGGCACAGTTCCAGCTGTTCTCGGACAGCATTCCAAAGACAATAGAAAATCTCGAGCCATCTGAACCTGAGTCTGACTTAGACGAGGAATTAAGCGATAGCGATTCAGTACTCTCTCAAGACAATGGTCGCACTACGCTTCGCAAGGCCAATTTGTCTGGCGGTA
The DNA here is from genome assembly GCA_001661475.1 of Tortispora caseinolytica NRRL Y-17796. Taxonomy (NCBI): domain Eukaryota; kingdom Fungi; phylum Ascomycota; class Trigonopsidomycetes; order Trigonopsidales; family Trigonopsidaceae; genus Tortispora; species Tortispora caseinolytica. The sequence goes on from KV453841.1 coordinate 2,424,971, forward strand.
GTTCTCGTATCGAGGAGCTGGACGACGACGAATACGATGAACTTGACGATGCTGACGAAATTGATGAGATCCAGTACGATATAGACCCTGAAGACGAGTCTGATACTGATGCTGATCTTAAATGGAAATCAGGTTTAGCTGAGAAGGCTCAAAGCCAGTTTCTGAATCAATCTAAACCAAAGACGTTAGTCAAGCTCATTTACGATACCGACTATCCAGCCGATATAGTTGTGAAACGCTGGCACAGCCCTGAAATGGAGGAGGACGATGAAGAAGCTGATTTGAATGATAACGATGATATATTTTTGAAGAAAAAAAGCAGCAATATTCTTGAAACTGATGATGCCGTTATTGACAAGTCGCGCCCTGACTATCCTGATCTATCCAATTGGCAGTCGATATTCTCCAGAATTGCTGCTAGATTCCTCACGGGAAAACTTAAGGATGATAAGGACGGCGATGATGGTTCAGATGAAGAGTTGTACGATGATTTTGAAGATTTAGAGGCTAATGGGGATGAAGAAAGAAACAGCGGATCCGAAGAGTCCAGCGACGATGAAGACGACGAGGATGAAGAGGGCGATGACGAAGAGAGCCAAGATGAAGACAGCGAAAACGAAGAGAAAGACGACACGAAACCTATTGAAGAAGATATAGAAACTTTGAGAGAAAAAAATGCACGAAAGAAAGAACTGCTTAAACTAAAATTCGAAGAAGAAGAAGACGTTTTTGGAGTTGATGAATTTGGTGATGAGAATGAGACTTACGATACATGGCACGATGCGCAGAAAGCGAAAATTGCTAAACAGCTGGAGATTAATAAAGCTGAATTAGAAGACTTGGATGACGATATGCGCGCTAGGCTACAAGGGTACACTGCTGGAATGTATGTGCGTATAGTGCTACACCATATTCCATGTGAATTTGTTAAGTACTTTGATCCTAAGTTCCCTGTTATTATTGGCGGTCTGACGATGAACGAGGAGAAGTTTGGATTTCTGCAAGCGCGACTGAAACGTCACCGTTGGCACAAGAAGATCTTAAAGTCTAACGATCCATTGATTATCAGTTTAGGATGGCGACGGTTCCAGACTTTGCCAATATATACTACCTCTGATTCACGAACTAGAAACAGGATGCTGAAGTACACACCTGAACATATGCACTGCTTTGCGAACTTCTACGGTCCGCTAGTGTCACCGAATACTGGATTCTGTGCAGTACAATCGGTATCGAAAGAGAACATGTCGGGATCGTTTCGTATCGCGGCCACGGGCGTGATTTTGCAGGTGGACTGCGACATTCCTGTTGTGAAGAAACTGAAACTGGTAGGAGCTCCGTACAAGGTGTACAAAAAGACGGCATTTATCAAGGACATGTTTAATTCTGCACTAGAAGTTGCGAAATTCGAGGGCGCGCCGATCAAGACAGTTTCTGGTATTCGCGGCCAGGTGAAACGCGCTCTGAGTAAACCTGAAGGATGTTTCCGTGCGACGTTCGAGGATAAGATCATTATGAGCGATATTGTGATTCTGCGTGCATACTATACCATCCACCCGCGGAAGTACTGCAACCCTGTGACGTCGCTGTTACTTGAAGACAAGCTGAACTGGAAAGGAATGCGACGGACGGGCGAGGTACGGGTACAGGAGCAGATTTTGACGCCGCAGAACGAGGACTCGCGGTACCGGAAGATAGAACGTTCTGAACGGAAGTTCAATCCTCTGCGCGTGCCTAAAGCGCTGCAGGCGAATTTGCCGTTCAAGTCGCAGATCCACGCAATGAGACCAAAGAAACACGAGTCATACTTAGAAAGACGGGCTGTTGTTGTGGATGCTGAGGAGCAGAAAGCGCGACAACTGATGCAGGAGCTGGTGACGCTTCGTAACGAGAAGGCGGCGATCCGCCAGAAGAAAGCCGAAGAGAAGCGCAAAGAACATTTCAAACAGGTGACTAAACGCGAACAACTGCGTGCGGAGAAACAGCGTGAAAGAAAGAAAGAGTATTTTGCTGAGCATGGAAAACGCATGCATACGGGCGATCAATCGAACGCGAAACGCGCACGCCATTGAACGACGATCTCAGCCGCACGTCTTTTTTAAGATTTCGATAATAACATTTACGACGCTACGACATGAATTGTAAGTAAATAACAACATAATCAAAACTTGTCTAACTATTTAAAGATATTTTTGCATTTATTTTTGCAGTGGTTGCGGCACCTATTGTTGTATTTGTGGCGTTAATGTCACGTGCAGTCAGACGGCGTGTCATCAGCAAATTCAACATCTCTGATGGCTCGATCATTGTAATCACTGGCGCGAACCGCGGACTCGGCGAAGAACTCGCAAAATTGTTTATCATTGACGGTTTTGTAGTGGTCAATCTCGCTAGAGAAAAAGCCACTTATATTCACGAAAGACTAGTCAATGTCACATGCGACGTGTCCAGTTACGACCAGGTCAAACAGGCTGCACAGTATATTACCGAAAATGTAAGTTTAGTTTGTTATTTGTGCTTCGTTTTACTAACTTGAAGATCGGCATACCGAATATCCTTGTGAACAACGCAGGGGTAGCGCAGTTCGACAGTATAGATAACATGTCAATAGACGCCATTGAAGAGACGATCGATGTCAATTTACGCGCACATTTCTACACTACAAAGACTTTCCTCGGAGGCATGAAGAAGTCAAATAAACGCTGCTGGATCGTCACGGTCTCGTCAGCTCTCGGATACTTAAGTCCGGCATTCCTAGCCGCTTATGGCGCCTCTAAAGCTGGTGCAGTAGCGTTCCATGAATCATTGACCGCAGAACTAAGGTACACTAACCAGAACCTCAAAATCTCTACTTTGCTGGTAACTCCCGGACAACTCGATACTCAGATGTTCAAAGATGTTACAGCTAACAGACTCTTTGCGCCTGTTGTCTCAAAAGAGCAGGCAGCGAAAGCAGTTTACCACTCCATGCAGGAAGGTGCTTGTCATTGCGCATTACCTTTCTACGTTCGATTTCTTCCGATTGTTCGATGTCTTCCTGATTTCTTAGCGCGATTCCTCCGCTACGCCAGTGGAATGGATCAGTCCGCTTACAATGCTGTATCTGTCCACTGACTCACTCGTCTAATGTTCTGTCATATTAAGGTTTCTTGGTCTTCGTATAATGACCTTTTACCTAACGCATCTAACCAGATCACATTCTACCTCAAAATGTCTGATCATATTTACTCCGCGCATAACGCGATACATATCGCCTTATAGCACGATCCTCTTGTTTCTATTTGCTGGTTCACTTCTCATGGCTTGACAGACTCATCATGCTCATCTTACATAATACGCTGAACCTTAATATAAGCTTTATTAAGGTGCTTTTTTTCCGCGCTTTACGTGCTCTTATCCGACGATAACTTACCCACCTAGATTCTGACCTGTTTCACCTCATTTTTTTGGCTTTGATTTTTATTTGCAGTGATTATTCTTATATTTCACTGTAAGTGTTTATCTGTTCCCTGTTCTGTGCTATACTGCTGCTCGGAACCTAACTGGTGCGGGGATCACATCCGGATACACCTCGACGCAAGCCAATACCGCTGAATTGTGATCTGAAGGTCTCTCTTCTGTTTAGTGAACAAACCAACAACTCAAAATCATGACTGAACCATTATCACGGACGCAAAGTTTGGTACATTCATTGCGCCAATTGCATTCGCAGCTCTCCGAATCAGATATCGCGTCCATCGACGAACTCGGTGCGGAATTAGCTGGCGACAATTTGACTCACACCAAATCGGAGGCACCAGGTGACAACGAAAAGAAAATATACAACGCTCCAGATGGTGGACTATGGTCATGGCTTCAGGTACTTTCTGCCTTTTTAGCTTGCTCATCCAGTTGGGGTCAGGTTAACACTTTCGGTGTATTTCAAGCATATTACTCATCAACACTGCTAGCTGGGAAAGTGACCGATTCCCAGATATCCTGGATCGGCACAATTCAGAGCTCGCTAGTTTGTTTAGTGGGTATGTTTACTGGAGGTCTTTTTGACAAAGGTTACCGATACTCACAGGCTGTTATAGGCCAGTTTTTTATGCTGTTAGGTCTCGCAATGACATCTCTATCGACCGAATACTATCAGTTTATCCTTGCCCAAGGTGTATGCATGGGTCTGGGCGCCGGCCTGGCGTTCTTTGCTGCACTCGGATGCATTCAAGCTCATTTTAGCAACCGGCGAATGATAGCCACAGGTATAGCTGCAACTGGCTCATCGTTCGGCGCTATTATATTCCCGATCATGTTACATCGGCTCATACCCCAAATCGGCTTTGGTTGGTCTGTCAGGTGTCTACTGCTTATCGAAGTCGTATTCGCGGCCGTTTCTTTGCTGGTATTCAGAATTCCTAAAGAGTTTGATGCAATAGAACGCCATCCGCGCCCAATTGTTGATATCAGTATATTCAAAAGTATCCCGTATACCTGGGCTGTATGTGGCTGGTTTATTATATTCGTTGGTGGCTATATACCACTATTCTACATTGAAGTTTACTGCAACACTATACCTGGGTTCCAAGGGAATGATTTGGCGCAATATATGGTCTCTATAACTGCTGCTGGCTCGATATTAGGCCGAATTATACCTAACTATCTCGCAGACAAGTTTGGCGGACTCAATATGATGATCCCAGGAGCCCTGATGGCGTCTATTCTTTGTTTTGCCTGGATAGGCATAAAGAACGTGGCTGGAATGATTGTTTTTGGAATACTTTACGGTTACGCTTCTGGATCATTGGTTTCGCTAGCAGGAACGTCTGTTTTACGGCTTGTTGATGACATATCGCGCGTAGGTGTTGCGCTAGGAATGAATCTGTTTTTTTGCGGTATAGGAGCATTGATTGGCAGCCCCATTGGCGGCGCAATCTATTCAAACACAGGATCATTTTTGGGATTGCAGCTGTTTGCTGCAGCGTGTCTACTCTGCGGAGTTGGATGTATGATGACAGCAAAGCTAATATACCATCGAAAACTGATGCACGTTGTTTAGCGGCTAATACAAAAACTAAAAGATAACTTCATATGAAACTTATACGACTAACAAATGCCTAGTATCTTGTACCGATTATAGATCCATAGTGAGGACCATCCAAGTGTCGCAAGGACCAGGAGACAACTGGAACCCAACCCAGTAGAGGTCAGAAGCGATTACTTTGACGTCTGGCGCGTCTCTGGGCAGGCATATAGACACCTGCTCGCAGTTCAAACACTCAGAAGCCAGATCAAGCAAACACATCAGACCCTGCTTGAGGTTCGTTCTATGAGCAAGATCATAGAAGACATACAAGTGGGAGTCAGTGACAATCCCTTTCCATTGCGAACCTTGAATCAAGTCCCACAAAAACATGTAAGAAACGCATGCGGATCCTTTGCCAAAGAGCCTCTCACTCTCTCTAGCAAGTCCCCGCAAGGCCTGTTGCTTAACAACAGGTCTTAAATTAATAGGAACCTCAGGCCCGCCACTCGGTCCCTGTGTCCACGGTAGTGGAATAACGGAAAGCAGAGGAATCCTTCTCAGATACAATCACGCAGGTGGCTTGTACGGATTCCTGTTCCGGCAAATGAAACTCGCCTGCAGACTTAGGAGTACTTAGTCCACAGGCATCGCGACTACTGCCACTACTGGAAATATTACTTGAAATCATATCGCTGGGAATGTTAAAGAGCTTGAAAGCGGCAAAAAAAGCAGGTAAACTTGATCGGATAGTTGGTTGAAACGTCAAATAATGGTAAGAGGAAAAAACAGCCGGTAAAGTGAGGCAAAATATATCGTCAGGGACCTAGCAGTTTCTGTGTAGTTGCTATGGTGATGAAACTGTGGGGTGACCACCAATGATTAAGAGTTTGTAGTCAGCAGAACGACTCGGAATGGTCTGGCCGGTTTAGTATTTTATTCGATATTATAAGTAGAGATTTACTAGCTATTTACTTTAGAGCGGCCTAGGTAGTAGTATGTATATGAGTCGTTAGAATAGATTGTACTGCAACCTTAATGTGTATATACTTTTCCGATGCAGCAGTAAATACAACTGCAAACCTCAGATTACTGCAGTAATTTGTGGCAAATTGTGTGATATAATATAGATATATCATAATAATGTAATGCACAATGGCTCGTCAAATATCGACTGGAAATTGAGTGTTGTTGAGTAACATATTGTTCTTGATCACGTGAACACACTCAGCAATGGACACATCCTCCGTGGAGAAATCGCTGGTGTCTGGATCACTCATTTATGTCGGCCAGCAGATTTTATCTAAAGGAGTCAGTTTCGTACTAAACCAATACCTTGTACGGATATCTAATCCGACACTGTTTGGCGATGTCGCTTCTTACGAGGCTCTGTGCATGATGGTGTTGTTCTTCTCGCGGTACGCTGTACGTTTGGCTGCCCAAAGACAGCCTTGCACTGCTGAAGGAAGATCGAATGTCGCTACTCTTGGTAGTGCTAGTGTTTTATTTGGTTCAGCGATGTTACTGTTTGTATCATTTTGGTGGCGCCATTCACACACAGCACTCGTTTACGATATAGCCACGTTCATTGAACTGTGCACTGAACCGTTCTATTGTATGGCGATGTTCGACTCTAAAGATTTAGTGATTGCACGCGCTGAATTCTATTCTCTTATAATAAAAAGCCTGGTCTCTGTTTATTTCGTCAAACAGTCTGCTTCGCCACTCTCGTTCGCTTACGGTCAAACTGCCTATGCAGTCTCTCTACTCGCACTCTACGTGGTCTCGACTAAATCAATTCCTTCTCTCACGCGTCTTGCAAAAGACAACTACATTCTCCTTCTTACACTGTTCGGACAGAGCCTGTTCCACTACTACCAAAGCGAAGGCGACCGTCTGCTCGTAATGTCCCTACCAGCCGAAGACAGAGGCGTCTATTATGTCGCAAGCAACTACGGCTCTCTTATCGCGAGACTGCTGTTTCTACCCGTTGAAGAGAAAATCCGGCAAGTCTTCTCGCGAGCACGCCAAAGCAACCGCGCATCCGATATCTTGTCTCTCGCTCAGGACGTATTAAGATGGTACGCGTACTTCGCAGGTCTCATTCTGCTCTACGCTCCACTACTACTGCCATTTCTTTTTTCTTTTGTTGCTGGATCGTCCTGGTTAGGCATAGACCGTATTCTGCACGCTTACGGCTATTATGTCTCCTTCCTGGCGCTTAACGGCGTCCTTGAAGCTATGCTGCAAGCCACACTTCCTGTGCAAGGCCTTCGCCGCCAGACAATAGTCTCATTCATTTTCAGTATACTCCATTATCTCCTTGGAACGCGAATGCTCCAGTACGGTGCTAAAGGGCTCATCTTTGCAAACATTGCAAATATGGCGCTGCGTATAGTGTTTGCCGCAATACTGCTCTCTCGCTCTCTGAATGTTGGCCCCACTAGCATCGATTGGCGACTAAGTCCTTTGTTTGTTGTCACTTATGCTATTCTTCCAAGTTCGATTAGCAATTTCTACGATCTGACCAAAATAGTGGCGACTGGCTTGACGCTTACCGCTGCGGTCGCGGTAGTAGAGTTGCGCAAACTGCGCAAAGTGAGACGGCAACAAACCACAAAAAAGGAACATTAAATTAATTATGACTAATATACGCGCTACAATAGATTCATGGGAAAAGAGTATCGTATACCGTTATCTAAGCAGAGATAGCATCAGGGAACTGACGGACGTTAGCCTCAATAGGACCGCGCTTTTGAAGGAACTTAACGTAAGCACCGTCCTGTTTGACTTCACCGGCCTGGCGACGGCTGACGTAGTCATCACGGTCGAGACTTGTGAAACCCCATTTCTTAGAAACAATAATCTTCTGTTGACCAGGGAATTTGTATCGGCTGCGACGAAGAGCTTCGATAGCGACCTCTTTGTTTGAGTCACGGGTGCGGACAGAGATAAGGACTTGGCCAATATCGACACGAGCGCAGGTTCCGTGAGGCTTACCCCAAGCGTTACGCATACCAGTTTGGAGACGATCGGCTCCGGCGCAAGACAACATCTTGTTGATACGCAAAACGTGGAAAGGGTGGACACGGATACGCATATGGAAAGAATCCTTACCGGTAGTCTTAGTCATGTACTTGTTAGCGCAAATGCGAGCGGCTTCGAGAGCTTCAGAAGAGAGCTGTTCGTACTCATTGGAGACTAAATGGATGCACAAAGGAAACTCATCGACATCAGCGCGCTTGCGACCAAGATCGTAGATTCTGATCTTAGAGTCGGGAACACCACGGTTGTAGCGCGACTTAGGGAAGGGCTTATTCTTGCAATAACGGTAGCAACGGGCTGGTCTGCGTGCCATTTCTACTAATATGTGGTGTATAGGTAAAGTGTGCGTTAAGGAAAGAGAGGCAATTGGGTGTGGGTTTGCCGCTTACTCAGCGGTTGCTATGTCGATAGGTGCGTTTCTTGTGCGTGACTGGGAAATGTTAGGGCAGGGCAGTTTTCATGGTTGCTATGCTGGTCAGATATCTTCTTAGTCGTTGCTATGTGCATTAGCATCATATACTTACTATAATTCTCGTCAGATGCGCAGAATTCGGCAGTTTTAAGTGCTAGCAGGTGTTACGCAGCTCGCCGATGAATACCGGAACGCATACTCTAGTTGTTTGAGAGCCACTTGTATCGCTTATGAACCCATAGCCGCGCTTATGTAGCCGCGTGTTAGGGATTGACCTTTTGACATCGAAACATGACCTGCTGATCGATCTGGCGAAATTGAAGCAAAACGGAAACTCTACAGCTGCAAAAGTTATGAGAATTTGTAAGAATCTTGTTCTAATGATCTGATTTCTACGAGTTCTAGAGTAGTATCTGCCACAGCTCTACAATGCTGATTGAATCAACAACTACCAATCACCTTAAGTTTATTCCACCCTACTAATAACAGCTCTGCAAGACTCGAGTCTAGTTGTTGTGTTGTTATTACTACGTACATGTATCCTGCTTGGCCCGTTTAGGCATACTCTATGCCATGGGACCCTGCAACTGCCAGAAGAACACAGGTGGTGATTTTTCTTACATTATAAACACGTGATTTCGTCTATGGTATCTTCCTCCATACAGCGACGCATTCTATATCATGCGGCTTGTTCCACTCGTGAAGTTCATGCAAACACTACATGAAACGACGGATACCCATGTGACCCTCGGTTTCATGACAACCAGCTATATATATTCTCTAGTGATTGTTCTCATTTCACTAAGTGAATTATCCGTTACTGGTTATCGGCTCATTTGCTACAGTTTTCTCCTATCAACAACGCTTTATGGTTCTTATCGACGGACAGCAGGTAGTCACTGCCGAGGAGCAGAGAACCCAGCTTAACTTGGAAAAGCCCTCCAAATGGAAGAAGTGGGGTCCTTATCTCAGTGAGAGACAGTGGGCCACTGTTCGCGAGGATTACTCCTCAAATGGTGATGCTTGGGGTGCGTTCCCTCACTCTCAAGCACCTTCACGCGCTTACAGATGGGGTGAGGATGGTATCGGCGGCGTTTCTGATGACCGTCAGCGACTGTGTGTTTCTTTTGCGTTCTGGAATGAAAAAGATCCCATTCTCAAGGAGCGTCTGTTCGGTCTTACCGGTCATGAAGGTAATCATGGTGAAGATGTGAAGGAACTCTACTATTATCTTGATAACGTTCCTTCTCACTCCTACATGAAGTACCTTTACAAATACCCTCAATCGGAGTACCCCTATCAACAGCTTGTGGACGCTGCTAAGTCTCGCAACCGTCTGCAGCCTGAGTATGAGCTTTCTGACACTGGCATCTTCAACAACAATAAGTTCTTTGACTGTTTTATTGAGATGGCCAAGGACGATGCAAACGCCGAAGAGCTCAACTTCAAAATCACTTGCACAAACCGCTCTGCTGAACCTGCTCCACTTCATGTGCTTGTTCAGGTTTACTTCCGCAACACCTGGGTCTGGGACGGTAAGACTCCCTGCGCTTCTGCCTCGAAACTCGATGACCATACTGTGAAACTTCAACATAATGACATGGGACAGTACAAGTTCCAAGTTGTTGATGCCTCAATTGGAAACGTTACCCCTGAGCTTCTTTTCACCGACAACGAGACCAATTTCTTGAAGCTGTTTGGTCAGCCTAACCGAACCCCCTATGTCAAGGACGCTTTCCATGAGCGTGTGATCCATGGCAAGACTGAAGCTGTTAACCCGCATAACACCGGAACAAAATCAGCTGCCTGGTTCAAGTTCTCTGGTGACCAGAAAGTTCCTGCTGGTGAGTCTGCTGTAATTCGATGCCGTCTTTCTAATGCCGATAGTGCAGCTACTCCTGTCAATGCCGGCGCTATTGACAATGTGATCTCTTCACGCAAGAAAGAGGCTGACGAGTTTTACGGAACTATCTGCCGTGCCAATGTTTCTCCTGACTTGAAGAATATTCAAAGACAGGCGTTTTCTGGTCTGCTGTGGGGTCTCCAATTCTACAATTTGGTTTATTCTCAATGGATAAATGGTGATAAGAGTATGCCTCCACCTCCTGAATCGCGCAAACAGCTGCGTAACATGCGTTGGAAACATATTCACATGGAGGATGTTCTTTCTATGCCTGATAAATGGGAGTACCCGTTCTTTGCAGCATGGGATCTAGCATTCCATTGTCTTCCTATTGCGATGATTGATCCTGGTTTAGCCAAACGTCAATTGCTTATGATGACAAGAGAGTTCTACATGCATCCTAACGGACAGATTCCTGCTTATGAGTGGAACTTCTCTGACGTCAACCCGCCAGTGCATGCGTGGTCTGCGTTGCGCATTTACGAGATCGAAAGAGAAGTGTATGGCCGTGAAGATCCCCTTTTCCTTGCTAGAATCTTCCAGAAGCTGTTGATGAACTTCACATGGTGGATTAACACTAAAGATCCTGATGGAAACTTCTTGTACGAGGGTGGATTCCTTGGTCTTGATAACATTGGACTCTTTAATCGTTCGGAAGACTTGCCTACTGGCGGTGTTTTGGAGCAGGCTGATGCTACTGGATGGATGGGATTCTACTGCTGCTGCATGTTGAAGATTGCATTGATTTTGACGAGGACACGTCCTGCCTACCAGGATATTTGCTGCAAGTTTTTGGAGCACTTCCTTTACATTGCTGACGCTATTTCATTCAATGGAACTGATATGCCACTATGGGATGAGAAAGATGGGTTCTACTACGATTTTATTGTGAAACATGACATTAAAAGCCGTGAGCCTATTCCAGTTCGATCATTTGTGGGCTTTATTCCGCTCTTTGCTGTTGGCATTATTGAGAAGGAAGACTTGGAGAGAAATCCTGAACTTGCTGCTAGACTTGAATGGTTCAAGCAGAATAAGCCTGATCTGATTGACCGAAACATTCAGACACTTGCTGTTGCCGGAAAGAACGATCGACTGATGCTTTCTCTTGTTCCTAAGGACCGTTTGATTAGAGTGTTGAAGTATATGCTCGACGAGAGTGAATTTTTGTCGCAGTATGGTATTCGCTCGCTTTCAAAGTACCATGAGTACCATCCGTACTCGCGTGTTGTGAACGGAGAGAAGTTTGAGGTTAATTTTGTTCCTGGTGATTCTGACAGTGGATTGTTCGGCGGAAACTCCAACTGGAGAGGACCTGTATGGCTTCCCACGACGTATTTGCTTCTGGAATCGCTTGAAAAGTTCTACGACTATTATGGTGACACTCTCAAGGTCGCGTTTCCTACCGGAAGCCAGAACCACATTGATTTGCATGGTATTTGCAAGGAAGTTGGTAATCGTCTGGTATCAATTTTTGCGCAGGACAGCGAAGGCCGACGGGCATACACTGGAGGTAATGACTTGTTTGACAAGAATGAACATTTCCGGGACCATGTGTTATTCTACGAATACTTCCATGCGGACAATGGTCGTGGTATTGGAGCGTCACACCAGACTGGTTGGACTGCACTGATTGCCAAGGTTATCGAGAACAAGTAGCTGGCAATTGAGAGATGGTAACCAGCCCATATAGTATTTGTTTATTTAAGCCGTCTAAACCTATTAATTTTGACTTCCTTAAGTTAAATGCCCAAACTAATTGGACTAGTATTAGTTTTTAGATCGATTTTGTGCCATTTGTAGTATTTAGTGCCAATTAGTTAGTGCCATTTGGCGCCGCGTAAGCCCCCTGTACTTAATCAAGGTGAAAGTTTGGGCTACTCTAGACGCACTAAGCTCGCTATTAGGCGGACAATAGCTCAATAAGTTCGACTTATATTGCTGACTAATACTAAACTTGAATTTAGCAGCAAAAAAAAGATCACTTAAATCGAAGAATGTGTACTGTATGCATGAGATGCATGACATAATGTATAGTGTCAAAGTACACGATACAAAATTTTTAGGTTCAAAACTACACTTTAAATCTGTAAACTGCTATAACAATAGATAATGAAACAACGATTGTGATGCATGTGATAATGGGAAGCCAAAACGGTAGTGTTTGATTGACGACATTGCGCGATTTAGGAGGAAAAACATGTGGCAAGAATAGTTGATGGAACTTTCAAGGAACAAATTTCAGCGCACTAGTGGATAGGTCATGCGAAGGAAAGTTATCGGGGAAAGATGTCAGAGTTCCGGATTAAGTTAAAGAAGCGTTGAGAAGTTAAACTTAATTAGAGTTCGAGTCCCTTAACATTTTGACAAAATGAGTAATGAAAAAACGCGGTAATAAGCCTAGAAATGATTAGACAGAGTAGAGCCGTGATATTATGGAGAGTTTTAAGACTATTGTCAGAACTAACCAGGCGAGTGTAGTTTGAATATGCAGGCCGTTAGACTGGCCGTGTTTGGTTTCTAAGTTGTAGGAACTTGTCCAGAAGGTGCGAAGTAATAGGAGGAAAAAGCTACAAATTTTAGCTCCAAGAATGTTCTAAAAATACAAGTTTTGCCATAACCGGCATATGCCATTTTCGGCTATTAATGACTATGAACCGAGTTTTGCAAATTAGTAGGATTTAGAGGCGACATAAGACATTATAATGGTTGATTTCGAGAGGGAGTTGTTAATAGATCGATCGCATGCCGCGGGACGGAATGAAGTATAGAAAATGCTCATACAAACAACAAAAAGCTAAACAGTTAAACGAGCCAGTTGAACTAAAACATTAATACCTTAATTGAAATGCAAGATAAAGTTAACGTAAATGCCTAGGATAGCGTCCCTATACCAGTGCAAGGCACGCATCCGTAGGCCTCTGCTGCTGAATATTTAGATATGAGAAAAGCGGGCAACAGGGTCAACGCTTACGAGTTGCCCAACTACAAGGATAATCCACGTGAAGTACAGGAGTCGCGGCGAATGGCGTGCCCGCCTATATTCACTCAATTTGCCGTTTGCTAATTATATTTGGCACTAAACGTAGATCGATTCAAGAAAGCTAAATATGGCTATTGGGTATGGTCGGAAGGAGAATAAAGTTACTATCTATGTCTAATTAAAGTTTTTCATCGATCAAAATCTTTTAAGTTTTGTTGGTGCACCGGGCAAGAGAATCTGCGATTCTAGGTAAGTACACTCGCGTCATTCAACGCCAACGGCCATGCTAACGAGTACGCGGGCTTCTGGACGGCCAAAAGAAAGGCAGGATCGGCAAAGTGTCACCGGAGAACGATCGGTCCGTGCCCACCGAGAAATGAAGAGAACGGAATTTCGATATTTGGCATCGATTTGACTGCGATTTTTTTTGCATAATTGCCCAAGAATCTTTTAAAATCGTGCTATGTTTGGCAGTTCCGAAAATAGTCGACCAGATCAGGTCTCAGATCTAAGCGGGTTCCGGATCAATGCGTGCAGATGACCATACAAATGGTCTTCTACTATATGCCACGATTCCCGAAAACAAACATGAAGGAGAAAAACATTGCCGTATATAAGTAACATATCTGATCATGCGATCGCAGGAGAAAGGGTATTTCCAACAAAGTAAAGCAGGAGAAAATAAACTCAAAAAAGTCGGATAATCCTAATAAATAAAATTAGCCAGTTCTCCGAACGTAATGAGCGAGCATCCGGCCAGCGGTATCGCCTAACTTTACAGAAGCCCGCTAACAGCAACAGCAACAACATTAATGATATGACCATTTGGTTAAGTTGAATGCACTAGTAAAAGACAATGTCCAGTTAAATAAATAGTTCATTAGCGATGCTTGCGCGTACTTTTGCTTCGTTGTAGGAATTAGTTTGACATAGTTAGTCGATACTCAACCAAAGCAGGACCTACATGTGCAATCTATGAGCAAGCATATCAGGATCACGGGGACCAATCAGTAAACGCACTGTACCCGGCAACGGCTCTAACTACGGCTCTGGCGGTATTCTAACGCTAGCTGTAATTAATGGCTACTTGATAATGTCAATGGTACCGGAAAGGGTATAGACAATCCCTTCGAGCGGCCTAGCTGTGTGCTTAACTATATGTTCTACGGAACCGGAAAAACTTTGAGTTGTTCCAGAAGACGGGCAAGGCAAGCGTGTATCCGCTCACGCGCATGTAATTGTAAATGCGCTTAACGTAAAATTTAGACCAGTCTATATGTCTATGCTTTTGCAAGAACACTAAAAAAGAGTGCTTGGTTTAGATCTTCGCCGTTTAAAGATCACTAAGCATTGTCAGTTTAGTTAATCCTTATTCCATTTAAAGTTATGCTGAGTCTATTTAGCGTTTCTCCTAGAATGGCTGCTGCTGGCCTTATTATTAACCCCCTCCCCCAAAAGAAATTTTAAGGTTCAGCTAAGCTCAAACTTTAAAAGAAGCACACATCTAATCAATTTGTCTCTTTTCTATTATATAACAGAACGCATTCTCGTGCCTCTAATTCCCCCCAGCTTTGCCGCTGCCGAACAGCGAACCTGTACCGATACAACGCTGTAGAACTGTACTGCGCGCTGACTGCTTTATCTTAAGAAACAACTTCGCCACGTCTAATTCTCAGTCGAATTGTCTCGTCTAGTCTTTCTTGGTCGAACCCACACAGGGTTACCCGCACAAAGCCGTCAACTGCACAAATCCCCGGTATCACCATCATCGCCACTCGTCTTTTGTTTTCCCCTTTCTCATATTTGCCACCGTCTGGCTTTCTTCTCATCACACCCGTCTCCGCTCCGTTCAGCACAGGAAAGGAAAACCGCTTAGCACTGGGCCCCCACTAAAACTGTACTATTCCCAACTCCCCACTCCAGCACTACAGCACTCCTGACGCTATCCTCGCACGGATCACTTTCCTGTTCTGGATCGCTCCACTCTATTGGTTTGTGCCGCGAGAGACCGCTTTATTGTCCTTCCGCACACTCCTTTGACCCTCGTTTTCTTTTCGTCAGCCTCTCTCTCCGTCTGCCCTTCCCCCTCCTCTCCCCTTCTACCAACTTCTGTCCTTGGTAACGTCGCCCAGGCCTGATCCCTCGAACGCCAGCAGTCCTCGTCCGCTGATCTTGTCATGCCTCCAGACTCTCCGCCCGCGCCCTCCACATCCGCGCACCACATCGACTCAGATAACGACGTTCAGAGCAACTCCTCGGCAGACGACCAGTCCGTCCCAGACGCAAGCGATCTCTCTCCCGATGACGAGCAAAAAATTGAAAAGATATCACAGGAACTTGGCCTCGTCGCCACTCCGTCCAGGACCAACAAAATACCGCGTCCCAGAAACGCGTTCATACTCTTTCGCCAATACAACTACATCCGTGTTCAGGCAAATCACCCTGACAAAAACCTCCCGGACATATCAAAGATCGTCGGTCAGCTCTGGAAGGAGCTCGACCCAAAAGAGAAGGCTGTTTGGCACCGGCTCAGTCTCAAAGAGAAAAAGGCGCACGAAGAAAAGTTCCCAGAGTACAAGTATCGTCCTCGCCGGCAGTACCGTGCATCTCGTGACGAAACATTTGCCCCTTATGATGACACAAGAGCCCCAAGGTCGATTGCCAAAGCTGGTTCCGCTGTAAATACCTGGAATCAACTGCCTAACTGCAATTCTCTCGCTAGATATCATTCCTCTCACCCGCCAGTCGTCGCCACCGCCTCGTCTGCTCCCGCGCCCATCGGTGCTTCCAGCACCGCACCCGCTTCAGTGGCCCAGTATCCCTTCCATCCACACTTCCAGCCTGGCCGGCCCCCGTCTCCTCCTAATTCGTCTGGGGCCTCTGCTCATATGCACGGTTCTCACGCGTCGGTCTACCCGGAAACGGTCTCCAGATGGCCCTCCAGGGTGGGGTACGCTCCTTATCCAGCATACCCACCAGAGTCTATCCCTTTTCAGCCTTCGCCCTACACAATGCATTCGGTTCAGCCGGGATTCATGCCTCATAATGCCTCTCAAACGCACCAGCCTCATATAATGGCTCAGCAGGCGGCCGGTCCGATCTTCTGGCACTCTAGATCCCGCGCGGACTTCCCCCCGTATCCCACTAGCGCCCAGTTGTCTCCCTCGTATGCAAAACAGGAGCAAAACCGGCTTCCTCCGTTGCATTCTGCTTCTACCGTCAGCAGCGATGGCTGCGGCAACTTCACGCTGCCTCCTATGCACCCTCTGTCCGACAAAGGATCGCGCACCGCTTCTCCTCCACTTACTACGCCTCACCTCCGCACCAGCCCGCTCTACCGTCTCATAGCCGAAATCGACGCCGTCACGGTCGCACCTGCTGCTGCCTCTGGGAAGCTTGTTGCTCTAGAGTCGAATACGGCCGACCAGAGCACGCAGGAGTTCATCCAAAAACTCATGCAGTCTGTTCCGCACCTTGTGCACCTTGACGGAAGGGAGTACCTGAAGAACCTCCGCGAAAGGTCCCAAACTCCGACGAATGGCCTTACGGAACAAGGCGCATTTATTGAGCAGGTACTTGCTGTGCACTACATGTGCGCCGACGTGATGAAAGCGTTAAACAGCGGGAATACTGTCCTGGTTACCGGCTATGTGCACTCTATGTCTTACCAGCGGTATGTGCAGGGAGTCGATGCTACGTCGTTAGCAAAACCCTTTATGAACTCACTGATGCCCATTGCT
The DNA here is from genome assembly GCA_001661475.1 of Tortispora caseinolytica NRRL Y-17796. NCBI lineage: Eukaryota > Fungi > Ascomycota > Trigonopsidomycetes > Trigonopsidales > Trigonopsidaceae > Tortispora > Tortispora caseinolytica. Next base: position 2,442,056 of record KV453841.1, read on the forward strand.
TATGTTATGACGTTTAATGAACTCGCCTCTCCCTCTACCGAAACCCTACCTAGCGGTTGTAAATTGTTTGTTATGAATCGGCAATCGCAGAGTGTTGACTTCTGCGTGCAGGAGATACGCTCTCTACTCAAATAAAAAAGCTAGGCCGCGATTGAAGCCCTTCCGCATATGTCTATATGTACTATGCACGAGTTATAGTGTCCCTTATCAGCGTTCGCTTGCAGTTATTACTGTCTTGATTATTGTTAATTACTGATTAATGAGTTGTTACTTGTTATGATTCTAATATTATTGTTATAGAGCGATTAGTGATAGCGGAGCCATATGTACGTGCCCAAACGGTACGCAATTATAATTGCAAACAATATGCCAATCCATTGCTGGACGTGTCTATTGCCGAACCCGACATTTTCCAGTACCGCCTTGCCGGCGATCTTGCACTGACCCTGCAGCTCAGAAGTGTACATGCAGTGGCATTGCGAGTCGCAATTATACGTGCTGTTCTCAAATTGGTTGAACATCATACCTTGGAACACGTAGCGCTGGTAGTCGATCCAGTAGAATGTATAGTACCAGAACACATTAAGGATATCTGCGGGCACTAGGAACCCACCGACACTCATCCACATGCCGTTCGCAAAGGCCGTTAGCGCTAGTGCAAGAACAAAATTCTGTACAAGAGAAGTGATTAGTACGACAAGCGATTCGGCCGCGAGCAGGTCAATAAAGAGCCACAGCACATATGTAAAGAAGCCGGAACCGCTTAGGCGGAAATTGACCATGAAGTACGTCACAATTGAGAAGATCAGCGTGATGAAAAACAAAAACGGCACAGCGATTATGAAGTTAGAAATCAAAAATGCAAACGGGCCGTAGAGACCGTTGGCTCGTTCGCGCTTGAATGTCCGTAGGTCTTCTATGAAGGAAGGGATGTACGCAACCGCCATGAACGACATGAAAGCGCCAGAAAAGAATATAGCGTTTGTGAACGGCTGAATTGAGTTCTGATCGTAGCCAAGCCGGAGCCACACGGTGCCCATGAGAATAGCCAAGCCTAGGTACATCGCTAGACGTACATGATAAGCCAGAAGGTCGCGGGTGGACTTCTTCATGAGCCGGCGCATCAGAATAAAGGAGTGTCTAATCGGGGACAAGACTTTGCTCACGGGCTCAAAGCTAGAAGCACCAACATCGAGTTCCTTACAGGTAGATGGCGGATCGCCGAGCGCCTGGTCGAACTGAATCTTCTTCTGCCTCCAGAGGGCAGTGAGGTCGTCGACTGCGGTGCCTGAGTCGGCGAAGTCCTTGTTGATGAGTTCGAGCGTGTATTCGGAAGAAGAAAAGCCGTGCGGGATCGGGTAGCCTGCTCGAGAGAGGTAGGAGTCAATTTCAGTAGTAGGCCCGAAGAAGACAGTCTGGCCGCCGGACATGAAAGTGACGTAGTCGAACAGGTCGAAGGTGGAGGTGGAGGGCTGATGGAGAGAGGTGATGACGATCATGTTGCGTTTAATGGCAATAGATTTGACGTGAGAGATGACCTCGTAGGAGGCTTTAGAATCGAGACCGCTTGTGGGTTCGTCCATGAAGAGGATATGCGGAGATGTGATAATCTGAGATGCAGTACTGAGTCTGCGTTTCTGGCCGCCAGAGAGCGATTTGGAGAAAGGTGTGCCGACGAGGACATTGGCTTGGTCGCGTAGACCGAAAGCAGCCATAAGTTCAGGGACGATTTCTTTGCGGGCCGTGGTTTCAATACCAGCGAGCTGCGCAGTATAGTCGAGCGTCTCCTGAACGGTGAGGCTGCCGATGAGAGTGTCTTCTTGCTCAACGTACGAGGAGACGTTGCGGAAATCAGCAGGAGAGCAGTGAAAACCATCTACAAGGATCGTACCTTCGTGAACGATCTTGCTGCCGGCACTGCGGCCAGCGAGGATGTTGAGCAACGTTGTCTTGCCGCTGCCACTGGGACCCATCAGCGCAAGCATCTGACCGCCTTTCAAGACGCCGCTAGCGCTGTCGAGAATAGTTTTCGGCGGCGATCCGGGCACAGTCGCGGTTATATCTTTCCAGGAAAAGCAATTGACCATTTTACTGTAGTACAAATGCTCATTCTGGTGTATTTATAGTCATTTTGGTCAAGTTAATCGGTGATCAGCTCAAACACCGGAAGGTTCAATGTTGGGAGAATGTGCGGCTTGTATTCCCAGCGTGGTGTTTCAAACACCGTTCCGGTTCAATCCCCGAAAGATCAGCAGAAGATCCCCGATCACTCCACCAGACATGATCAAAGGACCCTGAACCAGTAAGACTGTATATATTGCTTTACCTCTGTTAATCTCTTCTAATATAAACTATTCTGGGTGCTCAGCGAAACCCCTCTACTCAGCCAATCAGCGAGCCAATCAGCCAGACAGCCAGTCAAATATATGCCTTCTCTCACCGGCATCGCTTCTTACTCATCCTCCTCGTCCATTTTACACCATACTATGACCGAATTGGTCAGCAAGGCCCCCAAGGTCGCATCACGTGCCTGTTTGACATGCAGAAAACGACATGTCCGATGTATACCGCTGCAAGGTTCGCCAAAATGCGAGTTCTGTGCTCATAACAACAAGGACTGCGAGTTCATCCAAAGCCGTAGAGGCGGCCGCCGTCCACGTCAATCTGCCGGCAGCATTGATACTTCGCAAGGGTCTCGCGGCTCGCAATCTTCTGTTCCTGATCTCGACGTCGATACCGGCTCTCGCAGTGGTCCTAGCTCAGATATAGACTCGGACACTGTTATTCGATCTATCAGCCCCAAACTCCACTCATCGCTCCAGCAACTCGTCCACGTTCGCACAGACGGCCAGTCTATTGATGTCTCGCACGATGCTCTCCTCGAACACTCGGAAACAATCCGCGACCTCTTTGTTTGGTACTACACGCACTTCTTCCCCTCTCACCCGATTTTCCTCTCAATGGACCACGTGCTCGCCAATATTCTCCAGTACGGCGATCTTGTCGCCGCCCTCGTCGCAAGCAAAACTCTCCTTCCCGCTTTGCCCTTTATAAGTTCCCCAGTCGACGTCAAAATCCCTTTCAGCCTCGATGGCAAGGATCTCGTCACCGTGCAATCGCTTTACCTTTACATGATCGAGGCTATGCTTCAGGCACAAATCGTGATCGTAAGCGTCACCCGCGACCTTCTCGGCCAGATCATCAAAAACACTCCAGGTCTCTGGAACTCTCCGCGTCTTGCTACAGTCCCTAAAGACGTGCTCCAGGAATCATATACAAACACCATACTCGAGGTACTCTACTGTGACTCTATGTTTACTATGTTTTACAACGAGGTTTCGGTCTTCCCCGAAGCTATATTCCAAGGCCTCGCCGGAATGGTTGCTTCTTCATCTATTTCTATCCGCCAAAATGCCGTCTCTTTTGTCCGCAAAGTCGTCGGAAAACGCATGGCTACCTGGAATTCGCGCAAGGAGCTCATGAAACTGGACGTAGAGTACTGCGACTGGAAGGACAAACTCGACTTCTCACGTCCTGGATCCTACGAGCTCGTAGATGTTCTTGGAAACGTCGACCAGACCGTTCTTCAGGCAGCAATCGCTATCTATTCCTGTTGCATCTACCTCCACTTCCCGTTGTCGTCACTAAAAACAATCCCGGGATCAGAAATGTCCTGCGACGGCGCCGAAATCTACAACGACGTAGAGTCGAATATAGCTACAACACCCGATATGATCCTCAGCACAAGAAGATGCGTCAATGCGGCTGTCTCGATATGTTCACTGCTTACGCATATCACTGTGGCCGATTATTCACCTATTCTTGTATGTTGCTCTTCTTCGGCGATGCTCACACTTGCTCGCTACTACTCGGCCATCACAAGCTCGTCGCAGGTGCCGGAAGAAGAGGTCAGGTTTGTAGAGCTGGAAATCGGCGTGCTCAGCAAGGCTTTAGAAGACACGCGAAATGAATGGCCCATATCCGGGAAAGTACTGGATACGCTATTAAGCATTCTACACAACGAATACCCTACGTTATACTGGAAACTGTTTCCTGCAATGACAGAGGTCCCAGAACTAACTGACGATGCACTTAACATGGTTATGAATTTCCTAGGTGTGAACGGCGCTGAGCAGGAAGCCGCAGGGGTAATAGATATAACTGGTGAGATTAATGATTAGCAAGCAAGCACGCAAGCAAAGCGCTACCAAAACTTGCTGACAATGACAAGCAATATTAATATGACCAAAACAACAATAATAGCTATACTAATTATCCGGTTAGTAGCCAGCCGGCGTGTCATTCCCTTCAGAGTCCGGACACTGTGGTCCACGTAACCGTCTGCCTCGAGAAGTGTGTTTCTCGAGTTGATAATCTGATCGCGCTGCCCACGAAGGTCCATGAGTATTCCGGATCCGATTTGTTCGGTCTCGTTGGCGACCCGCTGAGACTGACGAATGCGATCAGAAGATTGTTCCAGTCTTTCAGTATCTGAGAGAAGTTGCTGGCGTTGAGAGTATCCTGGTGCGGCACCAGTCGGCCCACCCAGAAGCTGATCTCGCTGATCGGCTAATTCAAGGTCCTGCAACGCCCGTTTGTGCTTTTCAAGGTCGGATTTATATTCTCTCAGTCGTGAATTGGCTTTTGATCGACTCTGCGACGGAATGTTTTGAATTTCTATAGCTATTTGGTCGCACAGTTCGCGGGCGTCGTCAAAAGCCCTGTGTGCGGCACTTAGTGCCTGTGACTTTGCGCTGGCTGCAGCCTCTGTGGCCTGATCGATCTTCTGCGTAAGTTCTGCATACGCAAGCTTAAAGTCTGACTCGTACGATGCCAGTAATTCAGAACCGATTTCGCTGTCGAGAATAGGCATTATGTTGCTTCAAAGGTCGAAAGTAAAGTGTCTGTGTGTGCAGGTGGCCACGAACGGTCATAGTAAAATAGGGTTTAGGGTATGCATGACAGTTGCAACTGTATTCAGCTACTCTTGACCAGCAGCGGTATGAGCAGTGAGCAGTGATGTACGGCAGACAGTGCAAGTCTAAGCATTGTTTGCAGATTGGCCGTGTGGAACTGTGTTCGGAGATGCGGAATCTTTGTGTGGGGTGGTTTTGGTGTAATGACATTCAGCCACGACCGGGGACATAGGAACTTTAACTTCGACATAGCGTGAGAATGCAAAAGTTTCGACCGACATTGCTGCGCGCGATTATGCGGCCAATTGCGCGACCGAATGTGCGACCGCTGTTGCGTGTACGATATAATTCGACAAACCCCAGTAATGGAACTGGAGGCAAGTACGAGTTCTCGAGGAAACCGCTGACGCCGCAATCGACGAACTTCGAGGAAGTGAAGGCGAAACACGAGATCGGGATGTTCAACTGGAAAGCAGGATTGTTTTTTGTGGTGGTGGCTATCGGGCTGACGGTTGTATTTCAGCGTGAGAAGAAGCGGCTTGAACTTCGTCGAATCGCCGAGGAGAACAAAACGATTGGCAAACCAGCTATTGGAGGCAAGTTCAGTATGATAGACACTAACAAGCAGCCGTTCACAGAGGAAAACTTGAAAGGCAAGTTCAGTCTTTTGTATTTTGGGTTCACTTTGTGTCCAGATATCTGCCCAGAAGAACTGGACAACATTGTGTATATAATGGAGAAGTTAAAGAAAGAGGGGATCACGATCCAGCCAGTGTTTATTACTTGTGATCCGGCCAGAGACGATCCCGAAACGATTAAGGACTACTTGGAAGAGTTCCATCCGGACATAATTGGACTTACAGGGACATATGATGACGTGAAAGCGATGTGCAAGACGTATCGGGTGTACTTCTCTACGCCGCCGAACGTGAAGCCCGGACAGGACTACCTTGTTGACCATTCTATATTTTTCTATTTGATGGATCCCGAGGGCAACTTTGTAGAGGCGCTCGGTCGTCAGTACACGAAGGACCAGGCGGTAGAACGGATCAAAGATCACATAACGCACTGGGCGCCCAGCGACGACAAGAAGAGCTCGAAGATATTTGGCATTTTTTGAGATATCGACGTCGACGTCAGTACGGCATCATTCTAGACGTCTAATCAACAAGGATGGCGTCTTTCTGCTGCTGGAGCGCGACAGACTCGAGCGTCGCATAATAGGCGTTTGTATCATGTAAATAGTCCACTTTTCCGTCGTAGAGAAGTACTTCGCATAGAGCCTTAACGTCGTCTTCAGAGAGCTCGACAGTAGCTACATTTGATTCTTTGACGAACCGGTGAATCTGCTGGATGTTCGGGTATCCTCTGTAAGTGGGATCGCGCAGCTGTTGGTTCTGTAAAATATCATTAAGATCGCCGGTAGCATTAGGAAACGTCTGCGAGACTATGTAGAGCCATATAATGTTCAGTAGTCCGTCGATAAACTCCTGATCGAGCTCGGAATCGGTGAACCAGGGCCCGCCCGTTAGCTCTATCGACGGCTGCAGGGAAGCCAGCATGTATATTTTTCTTGTTGGTGTTTTCACGGATTTGACGGCTTTAATGTACATTTTTGATTCTAGCGACCGCAGACACCGTTGAACGACGCTTTGATGCAAATTTGATTTGGCTCTGATTGTTTTAGTCCAGATACCGTCACGGCCAGATGCTTCAATATACCTAAATACCATAGACTCTTCTGCAGACATTGCCCGAAGTTTTGCGGCGTCTTCCCTGCTGATGACTTGATACAAGATATCTCCGCCTTTCTGTACGATTTTCACTAGATCGTGATCCGACAGCTGCTGGATTGCGCTCATTAGTTGTCGTGGATCTTTGTTTGTGATTAAATTCTGCAGATCATCCTGCGAAAATAGATGGTCTTTTTTCTGTACCATTTCATTATAAAGCTGTTCGGTTTCCCCTGAGAGTTCCATTGCAGTGGTGGAAGTTATGTGAGCAGGTAAGTGTAGGTAAGTGTAGGTAAGTGTAGGTAAGTGTAGGTAAGTGTAGGTAAGTGTAGGTAAGTGTAGGTAAGTGTTGAAACAGCATTTATTTATAGTGTTAAGACAATTATTATCTATTAATTATTATTTATTATTTAATGTTTATTCTCTTATATCCTTGCATTCTCTTACTACCAACTACTCCTATTATTCCCTTATTCTCCTTCTCAGATCGACGATTTGTCCGATCTCGTTAGCAAGTTCATCAGAACCCTTAACATACTCGCGCAATGTCTCCTCAGCAAGTTTAGCTACATGTTTGTCGGCATTCGCGCTATTCAGCGCCACACAGCTGTCCTGCAGCCGGTCCAACGCTTTGAATAGTTCCGACACTTTAGCCTCGACATTATTTTCGAGTTGCGCAGTAGTGCCGTTCAAAACATCCGATGCCTGGATCAATTTCGAGTAATTGTCGTAAACAAGCGTCTTTCTCTCGCTCTCGAGTGCCTTTAATTCACGTATTACATCCGTTTCGTGGCGTAGCAGCTGCTTCGAGTCCGATTGCCGTACTATCGCCTCCAGGTAAGCCTCTGATCCGACCCTATCGATCTCGGACTCGTTCACTGGCACTTCGCTAGTCTTCTTGTTACGATAATACTCTCGCAACGCACTCCTTCGCGCTGCTTTCCTCGAACTCGACACAGTCGAGTCTGCCAGGGACGGATTGTCCATACTGTAAAGTGTAAGGTTAGATGAGACTGTGAGGAGGTACCAGCAACAGCACAATTTGTATTTGTCGATTTGCTCAATTGATTCTTCAGTCGATTGTTAAATCGATAGAGTAATAAAACACTCTATTGGCTATTCTACTATTCTACGTCAACTTATTACATATATCGAAAACAACTCTTACATATATCGAAAACAACTCATAGTAACAATCTACGTTAAGTCTCTCAGTATGCCTGTCAGACTGCCTTGTACGCCTCCTGCCGCATCCTTCCATGACAGATACATGCCGACGCAGGACGTGATCATCGTAGTAAGTAGTCACTCCGAAGAGTAACAAATCTTGTCTCACGCTAAGGCATCAAGGGATACAGCTCATCAACCAGGTTGGATACTGTGGCTCTTTTGAGGAGCTCAAAGAGAGACGTTACCTATAGAAATGATCCTACTAGTAAGGTGTTAGTATCCAATACACATTTCTAAACATATGCAAAAGCATTTAGTGTAAAAACTTACTGAAGTACGTCGTCAAAGAAAAAGAAAATTCTTCGTCTACCCAGCTCTATATATACTCGTATTTTTTTCAGTACCCTAACCCTCAATAATGTGAAGAGAAAAATCTGCTCAGTGTGCCGCTAGCCCTAGGGTTAGACTCTACAATTACAAGTCACGCTGTATACCACACAGCGTCCCAAACACCCAACCGAGTTCACTAAACGTCCACCAGCTGGTACTATCCATTATAATTATACACACAATGAGTGAACCAAAACTATACGTCAGCGGAAAGCATTTGTCTTACCGACGAGGAAAGAGCTTACAGTATCCTAATGTGTCTCTCCTTCGTCTTGACGGAGTCTCTTCTGCTGAAGAAGCACAGTTCTACCTCGGAAAGAGAGTAGTCTTCATCTACAGAACCAAGGGTTCTTCTGGATCCCGTGTCAAATTCATTTGGGGCCGTATTGCCAGAACTCACGGCAAATCCGGCGTCGTCCGTGCTCGCTTCCGATCTAACCTTCCCCCTGTCTCTTTCGGAGCCAAGGTCCGCGTTATGCTCTATCCTTCTAACATCTAAGTGGTTCTGATTTGTTGCCATATATGACGGATGTATATGGTAATAAGTTATAGTTACGCTATATTGATATGTCTATGAGTCACATTGTAGTTTTGTTCTTCGTGGCGGCTTCACAGCCCCCGCCACTGTGTCGCTTTCGATCGAGCTGCGAACCTCGCCAGCGACTAGTCCTATTCACCGGCCTGTTTCGCTTGGCTAGCGATCATCCACTTATCAATCTTGTAGACTCCTATGTACACCATAAACCCCCGCCTCACGTCTATAGCTATTACTACATCCTGCTCATATACTCATTGCTTTTCATACACCCTCGATATCATAACTCCTTCGCCATCATAACTCCTTCGCCATCATAACTCCTTCGCCATCGTAATACCTCTGCAATCGTAATACTACTATCAATGTCGCTGCTCCACCACCAAATGTTCGGGCACTTTGTACATCTCACTGATAACGCTCTGGCGCTTTACAACTTCCAGCTGCTTGTACCCGTCTTCCATCAGCGCCTGGATCTTGCCAGAATCGGTCTCGTGCTGATGTTCTCTAAACCCATCGCGAGTCCTTCGTACAATGTACGATCGGAAGTTATAATCCTGGAACTTCTTTCCGTATCGCAGTATGTTTCGGTACAATTTAGCCGCTTCTTGCATTGTTGCTACTTTTTTGCCGCGGAAATGTCTCTTGCCGTCGATGTCTGTGTTCCCGATGTAGGTGTAGTGCTGACGAATCAACCCTAACAACCCTTTATTTATTTTCATCCACCACAACAATCGCTAAGGTGAACCTCACTGACAACAGCCCTTTTTCGCCTCTCCTTCTCCATCTGCTGCAAGCGCCTCCCTCATATGGACCTCACATCGCTACAAGAAACCGCGCTTATCATTCAGAGGATCGGCGTACACCCTTCACGCGAATGCGAGCGCTGCAGAATCCATCCGGCATCGCACTCTAAGAACCCGCTTAGACCGCTAGAATGCATATGGTCCCCAGTCCATGGATCATGTTCACGCTGCAAGTGGGACAAGTATAAGTGCTCTTTCTCTACCAATCCGCCTTCGGAAGCGCCCTTGTCGTCGTCTACCCCTGTCTCAGACTTCCCTTCTCCTAAACGGCCTAGAGCCCGACAGGTCGCCCCGGCCACTGATACCCCTATCCTGCGTCGACAGAAATTAAAGGCTCGCAAAATCGGCGATCCTGATGCGCCATCCAGTCCCGTTGTCATCACTTTCAAAAAGAAGTCAAAACTGTCCCTTCCACCATTCGTTTCCGACCACCTCACTCGCCACTCCGTCGCAAAACCAAAGTCTCCAGACACTCTCGCCGCTGAAGGCTTGATCCAACTCAGATCGGAAACAAACCCCGTATCCCCAACAGTCGAAATACTTCACAGTTGCCATCCTACTGTCTCTATCCCTGTTTACAGCTTTATGTTCCATTCCCCTGTTTTCAGAACAAACTACTTTCAGGGTATGCACTTCTACAATATCACTGCTCTCGTCGGCGAGTCGATAGGACCCAACGCTATCTCAATGCTCCCGCTAATTTTGACTCAATCTCATCGATCCCCTATGGATATTGTTGAATACGAGTGCGATCAGGACATAAACCCGCTCGAATACGCAATGCTCTACCTCGACCTACTGCAACTCATTCATATACTCGGCATGGAACATACGAACCCTGGCCCCGACGAATGGCGCAGAGCCCTGGCTTCTGCTCTTGTTAAGTCTCTAGTTTTGCGTAATATTCTTGAACCCATTGTTCTTTTTCTGCAGAGCGGAATTGATGAGTTAACTGTCGCAGACAGAGACCATTTAGCTATCGCTACTTCTCTTTTCGAAACCCTGGATCATTTCGCTTACAAGTATAGTTGCCCGCAAATCTTAGGATACTTGTGGGCCAGCTGCAGTGAACACGAAACCATTCTCTCGCGATTCCCCAGCTTAACCTCTCTTATGATCAAGCTGCTCTCAATCGACAGAGAGCTTAACTTGCAAGATCGCCCCATGACCCCCCGGTCCAATATATCAAGGCTCTTTGCATTAGACAAAACTTGGCTAGTGGATCTAGAAGCGTCTCTAGTTCGTCGTTTTGAGATCTTTCCTGATAAGGAAGACGTCGAGATGCAATCAGTTTCTGCCGTAGAACCGGTCCCTGCTCTGGAGTCAGCACCAATATCTGAATCTACACCGATACCTGAAATTGTCCCGGCTTCTGCTGCCCTATACCCCCATACCCATCACCAAGAGAATACCGGTCCGAATGCATTTTCTGGGACCATGGAAGCAGATAACTCTCACGTCCTGGCAGACCTGCCAGTTGACTACTGCGCCAATAAGACAATGGAGGTGGTCAATGTTCTTTGCGAGCTTCCCACTAACCGCGGTTCTCACGACAGCTCTATTGAGAATTCCAGCATTGATGCTGCATCTGATGCGATCCTCCATGCGAATATGAAATCCTGCTTCTGATACCATTTAATATACCCACACCACGACGAGATGCTCATACCATTACCCCTGCGACGCGGATTGCTACTATAAACCTACAATATATAATTTTACTAATTTAATTTCAAGTAGTTGTGTATGAATTATAAGGATATACTCTAATTATCAAGCGAAACGACAGCGAGATACCGGCTAATTGGAACTCAAGATGTTACTTTTTCTGCACCTAACACTGTTGGCGCATTTAGATGTGCTTGACAGCGTTGTAGAAAGCTTCTCCCTGGATCTTGGCCTTCTTGAGCTCGATCTCGGTAGGTGATCGAGAGCCATCGGCGCCGGCGTAAGTGCCAGCACCCCAGGCGGAGCCGCCATTGACGCTTTCAAGGTTGGTCTGTTCGGCGAAAGTCAGCTTGTATCCGAGGGGAACAAAGATGATACCATGGTGAGTGAGAACTGAGAGCGAAGTCAAGACAGTGGTCTCCTGGCCGCCAGCGGGCGTACCGGTAGAGACGAACACACCAGCATACTTGCCGTAGAGGGCACCTGAGGCCCACAGTCCTCCGGTAGCGTCCCAGAAAGTCTTCCATTGGGCCGGGTAGGTACCATAGCGGGTAGGAATACCGAAAATGAATGCGTCGTACGAAGTCAAAGTCTCGTTGGTGGCAATTGGATAATCAGCTTTAGGAGGAGCATGCATCTTAGCTAGGATCTCATCAGAGAGGGTTTCAGGAACCTGGAAGATGTCAGCAGTTCCGCCGGCAGCTTCAATTCCAGCCTTCTCAGCTTCAGCAAGCTTGGCTATGTGACCGTAGGTAGAGTAGTAGATAATAGCAATTTTGACCATTGTTATGTGTTGTTGAGAAAGGAGATTAGACCAGCGGCCTTATATACCACGGTGTTGTAACCTCAGTTGGCTGACAATGTGAAACTTTAATTAAAGTTCAATCTGACTCCGTTTACTAGTTTCCGGCGTAATCAATGCGCAGTTCGCGCGCAGTCCTTGGTTGAATTGAACGAGAAAAACTGTTAGAAGTAAAATAGCTTTCAGTATAGCAGTATAATAACATCAATTGGCCTTTTTCCCCACGCTAGAACGCGCTGCAACTCGCATAGTCTGCAGGGCAATGCAAAGTCGTGAAAGTCCTATTTGGGAAATAAATCTCTGCCGACCCTTGACCCTAATCCTAGCACTAGTCAGCATGACATTACAGAAGCAGACCATTGACCGACAGACACTATTTAGATAAATTTACGCCATTGCGAAGATTAGCGCTACTTATTTTCTGCATCAATGGCTAAAATTGCAATCGTTCTGTATTCTATGTACGGCCACGTCGCCAAGATGGCGGAAGCGGAGGCTGCTGGTGCCCGCGAAGCAGGCGCTGATGTGACCATCTTCCAGGTCCCCGAGACTCTCAATGACGAGGTTCTCGCCTTGCTCCATGCTCCTCCTAAGCCCGAGTACCCTACCATCACTCCAGAAGAACTCGTGAACTATGACGCGTTTATTTTCGGCTTCCCTACGCGCTTCGGCACGTTCCCAGCTCAATGGAAGACGTTCTGGGATGCTACTGGCACGCTTTGGGCCTCTGGTGCGCTCTACGGCAAGTATGCCAGCGTGTTCATTTCTACTGGCACTCCAGGAGGCGGTCAGGAAACAACTCCGTTTAACTTCCTGTCGACATTGTCTCACCATGGTATAATATTCTGTCCACTGGGTTACGCAACCGCGTTCCCACAGTTGACAAGCTTCGAAGAAGTTCACGGGTCTTCGCCGTGGGGCGCTGGCACTTTCGCTGGAACCGACGGATCGCGTAGCCCGTCTGATCTAGAACTCAAGATTGCAACCATACAAGGAACCGAGTTCGCAAAGACCGTAGCTAAAGCCGTTGGCGGTACTGGCGCTGCTCCCGCCAGTGCCCCGGCTGCTGCCGCTGCTCCTGCCAAAAGCGAGAAGGTCGACGAAACTGCAAAAGCGGCTGCTGAGCAAAATTCTGATACCGGATGCTGTAACAAGTGCATCATCTCATAATCTATAGAGCACTATTATACATTAGACTGTCGCCAGGAAGCTGTTGACCAAGTTTCGCACCGTATAATATATGGGGTCTGCAGTTCCTTCCACGATCACCTTTCCTTCGTCCAGCTTTCTAATATACACTTTGTCATTGCACACAAGTACACCAGATCCCCGTAGCTCTGCAACGTAGCCTCTCTTTATCAATTCTGCTTTCAATTTGGCCAGCATAACATTCCCAACAGTCACTGGTCGAACTCTTGCGCTAATAGCAGTGCCGTCGGCCGGAACAAGTTCAAGCCCGCCATGCTCATTGAACGAATATTTACCTGTAATATGTGCAACGGTATAGTTGTTGCTTAGTTCTTTCCATCGCAGTCTAGAGGCAAGTTCTGGCGATACCTCAACAGAGAAGGCGCTGATATCCACACTAGCATCAATTGTCTCTCCTATTTTTGGCGTCCTGACCGACCGTACTCCAATACTTACTAGCTCGTCAGCAAGGCTTTTCACTTGTGCAGGCACTTTTGTGCTTTTAATGTCATCGGGGAAGCTCAGTAATATGACGTTGCGCGGCTGCAGCCTCGGAGCAATCATTCTAACCGAGCGCGAGTCAGTAAGGCCCTCGATATCGTAGTAGGCGCACTGGCATACCACATTCAATGATACAACTTGGTGCAAGAGTTTAGTTGGAATGTATCTAGCGGTCTGTTGCAGAAGCAGACTCTGTTTGTCTTGCTCTTCGATTTCTGACTTGTTCATGCCGGGTTCGTCAATCGCGTAATCTGAGTGCTTTATTACTTCTCCGTATTCGTCAGCTCGTATACGTTTCTGTATAAATGGGAACACTTTGTCGCGTTTGGTAGCAAAACGAACGTCAATATCATGTACCTTGTCTGAGTAAACCAGCTGGTACACTCCGTCTGTTCGTTGGGTGCTCTGGCCGGCGTTCTGGTCATCATCTTCTTCCTCTTCGGAGGAGGAAGAGTCCTCTTCTTCGAAAATGCTCTGTGTATTAGCATTTTCAGCTTGTTCTTTCAGCGATTGCTTGAGCTTCTGCCTACGCTCGAACTCTTCGCGCTCATTGTCATCAAGTTGCACTAATCTTGACACTTTTATATCCATCGACTTAGACAGAGTGACTGCTTTAGAGGGCTCGTTCAGGTTCAGTTCGTCGTACAGCACACGTGCCGTGGTGGCAAGACTTGGTGTTTCGCAAAAGAGGACTGCGGAATTGGGGTCGCCGCTGATTGCAGCAAACACGTAGCGCGAAGGCCCCCATTCGAGGCCGGTGCCGGGGCAGAGTATGACTTTCGGCCCGGGCACCGATAAAACCATGTCGGGATGCGGAACAACGATCATGTGGTCAAACGCAAAATAGCCTGCACCTTCCCACTGCGACGTGACCTCGGCAGTCATCCACTCCTGCATGACCTGGGCATAAGAGAATGTACGGTGAGCGGCTTCGGACACTAGGTAGAGCGGGTATGTGATGTGCTGTGAAGACCAGTAGCGGTCGAAGATGACTGCCACCTCTAGTAAACGACCGGCAGACTCTGTAGGTACGAGCACGGTACCTCCGCGGTCGTTAAAGCGCACGGCAGCTTCTGGCAGTGCGCTAGGCGGCTGACGTGCGCCGTGCGAGAACCTCAGAGATGTGATGAAGGCAGTCGGCCGGCTGAAAGTGTCCAAGACAGATCCGTCAGCACGGACAAGCGATGTAGGCATGAGATGGCCGTCTCTGGAGTGGTTCCAGTCGACAGCGAACAGAACGTCTTCCTGGCCCAGTCGCAAACTCCACATGGTGCCTCCGACGGTGTGGCCGGCGTTGTAGGGAGTGACTATGAGCCCCTTTTCGATCGTAGATGTCTGAAAGTATTTCAAAACGTTGACGGCGTCGAATATAGAGTCGATCTCGTCGGTAGTGATGACATCGTCAGAGACGCCGAGTCGTTTGGCGATATTGGTGTAGTCGAGGTAGCGGTAGCTATCGATAGAGACGATTCTGCCCATGTTTATGACGGGCAGGGATGCATAAACTGGCACGTTTGCAAACTCAGGCACTTTGGCTTTCAAATAGGCAAATGCACCGATATGGTTGATAGTAGCATGTGTGAGTAGGACGACATCGATTGTCGAGACGATATTCTTGAGCGGCTCAATGAATGAAGCGTCTAGTGTTTCGTGCCATCCGGCGTCTATAAGGACACGTATGTTGTCAATGACAAGCACCGACTGCGCGACCGTGCCAGTAAGCCCTCCGGCCGACAGAATCGGCGTATATGTGAACATGCAGGTGTAGTTGGCTCTGTGCTGGTCAGTCAAAAAATAGCAGGTGTATAATTGGTCACGTGATGTGAAGTTATCCCAGTGAACGCGCCAGCGACAATTACAGATTTCGAGAGACATGGACGCGCGACAGATACCGTGGGTAGAGAAATATCGTCCGAGCAAGCTAGATGAAGTTGCTGCTCAAGGGAATACCGTAGAAGTGTTACGGAAGAGCTTGAAGCTGGCGAACTTACCGCATATGTTGTTCTATGGTCCACCAGGGACAGGCAAGACGTCTACTATCCTTGCTCTGTGCAAGGAACTGTTTGGGCCTAAACTGATGAAATCACGTGTACTAGAACTGAATGCATCAGATGAACGTGGTATTAATGTTGTTCGAAAATCGATTAAAACGTTTGCACAGCTGACAGTCTCTGCAGCGACACCAGAAGACAAGCAGAACTATCCCTGTCCGCCATTCAAGGTCATTATTCTTGATGAGGCGGATTCGATGACGCAAGATGCCCAAGGTGCTCTGCGCAGGATCATGGAGAATTATTCGGAGATCACGCGGTTCTGTCTTGTATGCAACTACGTGACTCGCATAATTGACCCTGTCACGTCGCGTTGTTCTAAGTTCAGGTTCACTTCGCTCGACAGGAACAGTGCGCTTGCGCGGCTCGACTACATTCGCAGTAACGAAGGGCTTATGTGCGAAGACGGCGTGCTAGATTTGCTACTGCATGCGGCCAATGGCGATCTGCGCAAGGCCATTACGTATTTGCAGTCCGCGTCTATGTTCCATCAGGGAGCTGCCGAAAACGGCATGGAGGTCGACTCTACTACGGTTACAATGGAAAGCGTGCAAGAAATTACCGGGTTGGTTCCGGAAAGTGTCATTGAGGGGTTTTTACAACTCACAGAGAGTATCGACGTCGACACAATAAAACGTGCCGTCGAAGATGCCGTCAATGACGGCTGGAGCGCAACCCAGATACTAAGTCAGTTTCATGATACCATTATTCAGAACAGCTTGATCGGCACAAACGCAAAGACAGAAATATCATTGTTGTTGTCTCGCATTGACAGGTGTCTGACGGACGGCGCCGACGAGGAATTGACGTTGCTCGATCTGCTAGTTCAATGTGCAGAGATTCGGTCTAAGTATTAAGAGGGGAACACCTGACGAACATTGATGTTGATTCTTTTGTTGCTGATCCAGCCAGGGTACCGTTCAGGGTGCAGTTTTGTGAGCTCGCTGTAATCATAATCGCACAGATACGCGGGACACGTATCGGGAAAGATTTTGGCCACACCATGCCACGCTCGTCGCGCTGGGCCAGACATAATGAGCATGTCGCCGGAATGCAGCAGCAACGGCTTCACGTCATCGATACCGGCCAGAAAGAGACAGTCACAACCGAGACTAACACTGATAAGGTCCGCATCGCATAGTTCTGCAATATCCTGATGCAAGAACAGAACGTCGCCAGGCGAATAGAAGTTGATAATCGCAGCTTCAGGTGTGATCTTGACGTTTTTATTGTTTTTCAAGATCTTCGTTAGCGAGTCGGGGAACTCAGGAAACTCAGGCGATCCTTTAGAAAAGCTCGGGTACACTTTTGCTGACCAATCATACTGTCCGCCAAGAGTGACCCAACGCAGTTTGCGTGCGATTTGATCAGCGTTGAGTTTCTTGCCCGTATGGAACGTGATTTGTGTGGCTGGATCGAGAATATGAAACACTGATGGGATCTCATAATGTGGCGTTAAGTTGCTTCTATGTACAGGATCAGCGACGTACTCTTCGACAGTACGCACAAGCATCTCACGCTGCTCGCTCGGCGTGTAAGCGTTGCGAACAACCACCAAACCATCTGCAACATCCTCGTCGCCGTTCACGGCTATGCAAGGGTTTGCACGATACTGCTTGAACTTCTCACGCAAATGGTCAGGCACCGGTGGCCGCAGGTCACCACCGCATTCTGATGATCCGCTCATTTACTCCCCCTCCCCAGGCGCGATGGTGCGATCTTGATCTACAGTTTCGCCTATTTGCGTGATTTTCTCGGCGACAGGTTTTTTTTTTTCTCGCACGCTTTTGCGCGGCGCTTTGCCCTGCACCCTTGTGTATGCTTATTGCGGTTATCTCGCAAATTGAGTCTATCATCGCCCGGCTAAAATTACCTCTTTGGGCCAATGGCCCGGTGCCTGCACACTATAGATTACCACCATGCCGCCTCTCCTCATCGCAAAAACATCACAAAACGACCCCCATTTGAACTAAAATGTTTCTACGAATTCTCTTCTCAAGAACCGTAGCAGTATACGCAGGAGAACCCGCAATCAGGGACTAACCGATGACGCGCTAAGTATCCGAGTACCAGGTCATCGTATGTGGGGCTTCCGACGCACCCTGCGTCCTGCGATTCTGATTGGCCAATACTGGTAACGCTAAGCTTAACTCTCCTTATCCCGGAGCCACCCCCGCGAAATGTGGAGATCGTATTTATAGTCAAGCTAGCTGCAACAAGTCCTTTATTCGTTCTACCACTTGCTCACAGTCTCGACAATGCTTCGCATTTCCCGTTCGAGAGTCGTCGCGCCCTGCGTGCGCGCTTACTCATCGTATCCGATGAGCCACGACAAAATAGCCAACCCTAAAGATGCCACGAACTTCATCAATGGCAAGTTTGTGCCATCAAAGGCCACCAAATGGTTCGATATTCACGACCCGGCTACTAACAACTTGGTTTCTCGTGCTCCTCAATCTACTCCCGAAGAACTAAAGGCCGCCGTCGATGCTGCCGCCGCCGCTTACCCGGAATGGTCACGCACCACCATCCTGAGTCGCCAGCAGATAATGTTTAACTACGTCCGACTCATCAGAGAAAACTGGGACAGACTTGCTGCCTCTATCACTTTGGAGCAGGGTAAGACCTTTGAGGACGCCAAGGGCGATGTTCTGCGTGGTCTGCAGGTCGCCGAGAGCGCCTGCGCCATTCCGCACCAGCTGCTCGGAACTAACCTACCTGTCGCCAAAAACATGGAAACTAGAGCGTACCGCGTACCTCTGGGCGTTATTGCATCCATTTGTCCCTTCAATTTCCCTGCTATGATTCCGCTGTGGTCAATTCCTCTTGTCACCGCCACCGGTAACACCTTGGTCTTGAAACCCTCCGAGCGCGATCCCGGTGCAACCATGATCCTTGCTGAGCTCGCCAAGGAAGCCGGCTTACCTGACGGTGTCCTCAGCGTTGTCCATGGTGGGCACGACACTGTTGACTTCATACTGGACGAACCTCGCATCAAGGCTATCTCGTTTGTCGGATCCAACCGTGCTGGTGAGTATATTCACTCGCGCGGATCTGCTAATGGAAAGAGAGTCCAGGCCAACTTGGGCGCTAAGAATCACGCTGTACTTATGCCTGAAGCAAACAAGAACCACGCCCTGAACGCTATTGTCGGTGCTGCCTTTGGCGCTGCCGGTCAAAGATGCATGGCGCTGTCCACTTTGGTCACTGTTGGCGACTCCAAGGAATGGATGTCGGAACTCACCGAACTAGCTAAGGGACTAAAAGTCAATGGAGGATTCGAGA
Organism: Tortispora caseinolytica NRRL Y-17796; assembly: GCA_001661475.1. Taxonomy (NCBI): domain Eukaryota; kingdom Fungi; phylum Ascomycota; class Trigonopsidomycetes; order Trigonopsidales; family Trigonopsidaceae; genus Tortispora; species Tortispora caseinolytica. The sequence continues at coordinate 2,461,101 of KV453841.1, forward strand.
AGGGTGCCGATCTCGGCCCTGTTATCAGTCCTCAGGCTCGTGAGCGCATTGAGGGACTTATCGAAAGCGCTACTGCTGACGGTGCCACTATCGCACTCGACGGCCGCGGATTCCGCCCGGAGAAGTACCCTAACGGCAACTTTGTTGGTCCTACTATCATCACCAATGTTAAGCCCGGCATGAAATGCTACGACGAGGAGATCTTTGGTCCTGTTCTTGTTGTTCTGCACGCCGAAACTCTTGACGAAGCTATTTCTATTATCAACAACAACCGTTACGGAAACGGTGCTGCTATCTTCACGAACTCTGGACCTGTTGCCGCGAAATTCGAGCGCGAGATCGAGCCCGGCCAGATCGGTATTAACGTCCCTATCCCTGTTCCTCTCCCCATGTTCTCTTTCACCGGAAACAAAGACTCTATCCGTGGAGACATCAACTTCTACGGCAAAGCTGGTCTCGACTTCTACACGCAGTTCAAGACCGTTACGTCCTTGTGGCGCGCAGAGGATGCTACTGAAACCCGTGCTTCTGTGGTCATGCCTACGAATGAGTAAACTACAAAAAGTATGTGAATACAGTAAAATAAGGCATATATATGGTTATAGTCCTCCCCCAGGGCAGGTGTATATACGTAAGTGAGGCCGCCACCTGCGGACGGCTGCAGTGAGTTGCAGGGCTGGCAGCGTGATCAAGTGTTGCTCAGCAATTCCTACTGCGATCAGCTGCGTTCTTTGTGTTCTAGTACAAAGACGGATGCTCCTGGCCCTTGAGCCGCTCGTTCATTTCCTGCTGAAGCTCTTGGGTCTTGTCGCGCTTGCGATGAGCGGTCGCGAGGTACCTGTTGCTGAAATCCGGGGCTTTGGTGCGGCTGAATACTTCCACTATGCGTCGTTGTGTAGAGCTCGCGTATTCGCTGATGCTTCTGCCTTTGACGGAGATGCTGATTGAACCGTCTTTAAAACGGATGTCGTCCTGCTCTGCGAGGCGCTGTGAGACATTGCACTTGATATGCGAAAACACGCTGTATGCAATAAAACCGGCGATGGAAAGCAAAACAATTGACACGCCAAGTCCTATGAACGTGACAGCTTTACCCATAGCAATGGTGGAATCAAGTCTCAAGGCGCAAGGCAAAGGACGGCCCTTTATATGGTGGTGCCTGAGGTACGTATGACACAAGTGAAAAAGTGTAATTGTAAAAATAAGGTTCACAGCCACGTTAGAGCGGGCCTTACGGTCAAAACAATAAAAAACCATCATAATACTTTATATTGAACTGATAAATATTTTCTTTTGTATCTAAATCAGGAAAATGTGCTTGTTCATAACTAAGGCGAGCCGGGAGGCAGGTAGCTCCAGTTGGGGGCGTTGATAATAATGCCGTTGATGATACCAGCGACAAGGCCGGCAATGGGCAAAGTCAAGAACCAGCCGAAGTAGATCCACGCGACCATGCGCCAGTTGATCGCTTTGAAGTCCATGTTGCAGAGACCAACGCACACAATTGCGCCGGTAATACATTGTGTAGTCGACACTGGCAGTCCAAGCTGTGTAGCGATGGCAATTGTAATGGCGCCGCCAAACTCGACGCTAAATCCACGAGACGGCGTGTGCAAAGTCAATCGGTTGCCCAGCTGGCACATCATATGGTAACCGTATGTCCATAGACCGATAACAAGAGCTGCAGCACAGTATGCGAGAATCCAAATGGGCACGTCAGACTTCTTTCCAGTCGTGCCAGTACTCCAGACGGCGTACACAGCCGATAGCGGGCCCACAGCGTTGGAAACATCGTTGGATCCGTGTGCAAAGGAGGTCGTAGCAGCAGTGAGGATCTGCAGGAACGAGTAAAGATGCTCGACCTTGTTGTCAAACACCTCGGCACGTGCGTGCGTGGCGGCCATGTCGCCGCCAAGCTTGCCTCCGCGGAGCTGTGCTGTATGAATATCCTGTCTGACACCGCGAAGAATACCGTAAACGGCCAATCGGGCTCCGTGGTGAGGATGCCACCACTTGCTTTTAGACTCCTCGAGTTTTTCAAGCGACAGGTACTCGTTGACGTGGTGCGTAATCTTTGCTATTCCAGTCAGGGGCTGGCCAGTAGGTACAGCCTCCTGCGAAGGCTGCTTGTCGCCTAAGGACTCGTCACTGGCGCTCACATTCTCGAGATCCTCAGAGGAAGTGGGCAATTCTTTGCTCATCTTGAGAGTCTTGTAGTAATCAGTGATACCCGTTTCACCGGTCGGGCTAGGACCAGGGTCAGGACGTCTGAGAACAAAGGGGCCAAGGAACACATGGTGTCCCTTGAGCTTCCAATCGTTTTTGACAAGTAGCTGATAGAAGTACGGCACAAAGAAGATGAGTGAGATCAAGAAAATGCCTCCACCAACACCAAAGATGCAGCCGACAGTTTGAGCAGCAGTCCAGTCGTCGAGGTTCAGCGCAGGAGCACCTTTCCAGACAATGACCATCGTCAACACGCAGCCCGCAATGAGGAAGTAGATTGGTACCAGTGCAAGGCCCCAGTAGATTGCTCTCTCGCCGCGGCGCATGACAACATATTTTGTTATGAGGAAGGAAACGGCTGCAAAACCACCGGCGACGCCCGGAGCGATACCCCAAGTAGCGAAGACGGACGCTACGCCTTCCCAACCCCATTTGACGTTGTCGGCACCAATGGAAGCGATACCGGCACCGATAACACCGCCAATGATGGAGTGTGTAGTGGACACAGGCATGCCCATGAATGTAGCAAAAGTGAGCCAAAGAGAGGAACCGACAAGGGCAGTGCTCATAGTGATCATGAGCATGAAGGGGTTTGAGTCAAACTGAGAGATATCTAAAATGTCGTTCTTGATTGTGGTGGTGACACGAGCACCGGCAAGAACAGCACCGAGGAACTCGCATACCGTGGCTAACATCATTGCCTGGTATAGTTTGAGCGAGCGTGAAGAGACCGATGTCGCGAAAGAGTTAGCGACATCGTTCGCACCAATACCCCAAGCGTCCAAGAACGCAAAGATCATGGTCAGCGCGAAAATGTAAGTATACTGATGTAAAGGGAATACTTCAACTGAGGAGTCCATGGTTGATCAAATACAGCAGCGTTGTTTCAATAGCGCACAAGCGTAGAGAGAGTTTAAACGTAGAAGCAGAGAAGACAACCGGCTGCGATGTCGAATTTATCAAACGATCAGACTAGCGACAGGAATGTGCATTTTCGGCCGGAAGTATACTGCCCTTATATAGCTAGCTGATCTAAGGAGAAACCCGCGTCCGATAGCAATTTTTTGGGCCGTGTGTATCGTTATTGGCTCTTGGCTTGCGAAAACTTTTTTATTTTCCTCTTCTTGGCGGTATGTCTGAAGTGTAGAGTCTCATTGGCGGCTGTGTTTGAAAGGGCACCGGCCAGGGTCTTGGCAAAGTTTTGACTTGCATTCAGTAGAGATCTGGTGCACCTAAGTGCAATGCGTGCCGAGGATGGTAATATTAAACTGGTAGGCGTTGATGCACATATTGCAACACATATACGGCTGTCTGCGACGTTTGTGTGGCTGTGTCGTGCGACCTCGACCGGCGATTCACCTCGGTTAGTGTGCTGCGCCATTAAACCAAACTTAAAGGAGACATTGGCCAATAAGAACCCTTGCACGGGTTTTTGTTGAACCTTTTCATTGTTCACACAAGTGAGTTCTTGGCGTAACAGAATCGACCAATCATAGACCATGATCTCTGCACGTTCCTCTAAATGCCAGCGTAGTCAGCTCTATAGTATCGCATAGCGTTTCTGAATATGGCAGAATGCTGCAGCACCACTAGCTGCAGCATCGGTCTGCAGATAAGCGCAGGATGCCTAGAATATTTCAGGAACATAGTAACTGGCGCAAAGGCAATAAGGTTTCCCCTACTCACCTATCCGCGAGCTATATCGAGTCACAGATCATCGTATCAGTCGTTCGGAACGGTTTAAAGATTGTTTTAGACTATAAAAGCCAAAACCCTGTTTGTGCAAAGCGCATGGTCCTGTTTCCGAGCGTCTGGTTGGTCTGGCGGACTTGCAGCGCAGAATTTTGCGATCGAATGCCCGACGGCAGCGACTCGTTGCCCCTAGACCACATGCCTCAAACGGCGACAGTTCATCGCTTCTCTAACTGCAATCCGTCTATTTTTCGACTAATACGGCACTTCTGCCATATACACCTTGTTCGCTGGCTAGATGTCATGCGGCAGACGCCGATGGTGCGGCTAGCCGCACACTGAAACCTACCTAGGGTTTGCCCAACTCATCTGACTCACCCTCAACCACTAATCACCAATGGGCTTCGATTTACAGCAGCTGGCCAGGCCAAACATCCTCAAGCTCAAGCCGTACCGCTGTGCTCGCGATGACTACTCCGAGGGTGTCCTCCTGGACGCCAATGAGAATGCATACGGCTCCTCCGCGGACTTCGCCTACGACGGCAAGAATCTCAGCCTCCACCGGTACCCAGACCCGCGGCAGGAAGACGTGAAAAGCAAGATGTGTGCCCTGCGGAACGTCCAGAACACAGACAGCACGCTGACGCCGCTTGATCCCGCAAACATGTTCGTTGGCGTCGGCTCCGACGAGGTCATTGACGCCTTGATCAGGTGCTTCTGCGTGCCCGGCAGAGACAAGATCCTTGTTTGTCCGCCCACATACGGTATGTATTCTGTCTGCGCCGACATCAACGACGTAGGTGTCGTCAAAGTGCCGCTAGACGCCTCGAAGCAGGGGTTCCCGCTGAGAACAGATGCCGTCGTCGATGCTCTTAAGCAGGATCCCGCCATCAAGATCCTGTTCCTGTGCTCTCCTGGCAACCCCACCGCCGGCCTGATCGACCCTGCAGCCGTGCAGCAGATACTGTCGTTGGACTGGAACGGCATCGTCATGCTCGACGAGGCATATATAGACTTCTCTGCACCCGGCTCTTCTCTCGCCCCCTGGGTCACAAAGTATCCGAACCTCGTCGTCAGCCAGACTCTCTCAAAGGCATTTGGCATGGCCGGCATTAGAATCGGTATGGCTTTCGGCAACCCTGAAGTGATCGCTCTCATGAACAACATGAAAGCCCCCTATAACGTGTCGTCGCTCGCTTCAGAGGCCGCTAACAGGGCGCTGGATATCTGGGGAATCAAACTTATGCTTGAGAACGTCACCAAGTTGAACGAGCAGCGCGATAAGGTATACGAGACGCTCCAGACAGTCCCAGGAGTAGGCAACGTTATTGGCGGATTTGATGCTAACTTTCTTCTTTTCCAGGTCCTTGACAGAAACGGAAACCCATCTTCGGAGACGGCACTGAAGGTCTACGAGAAAATGGCCCAAATTAAAGGTGTCGTCATACGTTATAGAGGTAACGAGTATGGATGCGAAGGCGGTTTGCGAGCAACAATTGGAACTGCCGAAGAAAATCAGCTGCTGTTAACTCATCTCAGAGAAACTATACAGGAAGTTCATGACGAAACCTCGTGAAAATCAATAGATGCAGTATAGACGGATTTTTGCGTTTCAAAGATCCATAAGGACTCGTCCTTCATGTAAAAATTTTGTGTGCCTAGCGGACGCATCGGTCCATTGTTTTCTTACTGCGGCATCTTGTATCATGCTGCCGACATATCTTGTGAAAGAACTTGTTTCAGTCATAATATTTGGCATATTCCTTTCATTGGCCTCTGCTCTCTCAACAAAATAAGAAGCGACAAGCTTCTCATAGGCTGACCATTCCTGTAGGTAGTTCCCAAACATTTCGGCGAGTTCTTTGAATTCGTTCGGCGACAATTCTTTAGATGATGCAAGTTTCGGAATGCGTGGAGGTTTTAGAGTGAGCACGACAGGAGAATCGTGCAGATCATATTTAGGTACTCTGAGAGGAATCTCCTCTAATGGCTCACTAACGCGGTGTTTTGAGGGGCCCGAAACTGGAGCTTCATCAATAGATACATCTTCGCTGTCTTCAGCTGGCTGTGCGAATGTAGAGTTGCTGTAAGCAGTAGCATCACCAGCCGTAAGCGCTTCCATTATGGTTTTGAGGTCGTAAGGGTCATAATCATCGAGAGAGATCCCACCAAATTTAGAACCAAGATGATTTTCCAAGAACTCTTTAACTGATTCTGTTTCTGTGGTAGCATGTGAAAATCGCGAACTAAATCCATGAGAATGGAATCTTTCTTTCATTCTGATATTTCTGATAAGTGGACTGCAAAACATAGGCCACTTTATATTATTCGTCTTCAGCCAATCATCAGTATTAATGGATTTGTCAGGTTTAGGAAGATTCCTAGCAGTAAAAGTAAAGGGATAAGTCCTGAATTCATCAGTTTGAGATCTCGGCATAGGATCAACGTCTGCTTCGTCAGGCACCGTAAATGTAAACTTGAACTCTTCAGTTGGAGGTGTGTGTTTAGCGGTTGGTGGCATTTCCTGGGGTGCAAATGTAAAGCTGAACGTGTCTGTCTGTGGTTTTGAGAATTCAGAACTGGATGTCGACGGCATGTCAGGAGGAGTAAATGTGAAATTAAAACTGTCTGAGACTTTGTCAGCAAAAGATTCTGTTTGACCGGCAAATGCAGAAGATGTCTGAGTTCTAGCATGTTCAAAGTTCTGACTACCATTGGATGGTTTCGTTCGAGTCGAAGGCTGACTTCTATGAGGACGTAAAAAGGTTCTAGGAGTTCGTTTGTCGTGAGGACCTGCAGCAGTACTGGTGGCTTCTGCCGCCTCTGTGGTCTTGGTGCGCTCTGTATGCTCTGTAGGTTGAGAGTGTACATCATTTGCCGGCGTGAAACTGAAAGTACTCGACTCAGAAGGTTCAGCCTCCGGAGACGACGTGTAGGTACCTTTCGTAGACCGCGCGCTCGTGTACTCGAACCTGGTTCCGTGCAGACTGGAGTAAGAGTAGGCATTGTATGAGTACGGTTTACTTCGCCGCGTTGAGCCGGTATCGGCAGTCTGCTTAGACGTCGGAGTCGTGCCCTTCTGTGCAGACTGTTGCGGTTTCGGTTGCTGTTTGTATTGTGGCCGCGTTGGCGGCGATCGTGGGGTAGATCGCGGATCAGGGCGGCTTTTCGGCGAGCTACGCGGTGAGTGCTGCTGCGTATACTGCTGCCATGCGGTTTGCTGCTTAGACTTAGTGTGCTGCTGATGATTTTGCGTACTAGCACGCGGTTTAACGTACTTATGGCTGACTTTAAGGTCATACTTGTGGCGAAGGATGGGATCGCTCAAGGTCTCGTAAGCGTTCGATATGAGTTTGAACCTCTCACCATTGTCGCTGCAGTTTGAAGCGCGGTCAGGATGGTACACAAGAGCCAGTCTATAGTACGCCTTTTTTATTTCTTTCATAGACGCATCGTACGCCACTTCCAGCGCCTCATAGTAGTCCAGCGCGGACATAGACGTTGGTAAACAGAGAGTTGAGTAACCCTAATCCATATATATATATATATATATAAAATCCCATCGGCGAAAATCCTTCCACCTACCAGCCTGTCGCTGAAGAAAGAGTAAGTACTGCCAGAAACCGAGGATTAACGGCACAGTAAATGATGAGTCTGAGTGCATTTGGCTCGAGATGTTTCTATCGATGTGGAAAAACCCAAGCTACCTTAACTTTTTTTGTCTGAAACCTGTCCGTCTTCGTATTTGCGATCACAACAAAACTAACAGTATAGACCAACACCTTCTTCTGAGACATGGGTGTTCCTGCATTTTACCGATGGATGTCGCGGAAGTACGCCAAGTGCATTGCCTCCGTTGTCGAGGAGCCCGACGATGTTGTTAACGGTCTGCCGGTGCCGGCGTCCATGACGCGTCCGAACCCTAACGGCGAGACTGACAACCTCTATCTCGACATGAACGGCATTGTGCACCCGTGCACGCACCCAGAGAACCGACCACCGCCTCAAACTGAAGCGGAGATGTTTCTCGAGGTATTCAAGTACACAGACCGCGTCGTCAGTATCGTCAGACCGCGCAAGGTTCTAATGCTCGCTATCGACGGCGTGGCTCCGAGAGCCAAAATGAACCAGCAACGGTCTCGTCGCTTCCGCTCCGCCCAGGATGCCACTATTAAGGAACGCGCAAAAGCCAAGTACATAGAGGACTCTCTCGCAAAAGGGCTTCCTGTAGACCTCGAAACGCCCACAAAGGCCTGGGATAGCAATACTATCACCCCAGGTACGCCTTTTATGGATGCACTCTCTTCCGCCCTTAAATACTGGATCGCCTATAAGATCAACCGTGATCCCGGCTGGAAAAATATCAAGGTCATCCTGTCAGATGCCTCCGTTCCTGGTGAAGGAGAGCACAAAATTATGGAGTTCATTCGCGGTCAGCGCGCTAACCCTATTCACGACCCCAACACCAGGCACGTCATATACGGCCTAGACGCCGACCTGATCATGCTGGCACTAGCCACCCATGAACCAAACTTTCGCGTCCTCCGCGAGGACGTCTTCCAACAGAACAAGCTCGTTCGTACCTCTAACGCCCCGTCCCAGTACTCAAAGAAACCTACTACAGACAAGAAACCATTCATCTGGCTAGATATCTGCGTGTTAAGAGAATACCTTAATCACGAGCTGCGACCTGATAACATTCCCGTTCCATGGGACTTGGAGCGCGCTCTTGACGACTGGGTGTTCATGTGTTTCTTTGTCGGTAACGATTTTCTGCCTCACTTGCCATGTCTTGAAATCCGTGAACATGGTATAGATTCGCTTATCAAGATATGGAAGAACAAGCTTGTGCAAATGGGTGGCTGGATGACCGAAGATGGCACAGTCAACCTAAAACGCGTTCAACTTCTATTAACTGACCTCGGTAACATGGAACCTGAGATATTCAAGAAACGGCACTTTGACGAGTCGCGTAGGAATGCTAGATTCGAATCCAACAGCAATTTCCAGTCTCCGCGCAGTAATCCCTCTACTGCTCCTTCTAGCGCAGCACCTACCCCAAAAGGCATTGATTCTGCTGACGCCGCAACTGGGTCTCCGCGCAAGGTTAGACGGATAAACACAGACCAAGCGCCAAAGGTTCCTGACGAGTCTATTGAGCTTTTCACGCCCGGCGGACAAGGAGTCGGAAACAATAAGCAGCAAATTGCTGCCAGAGCTTCGTTTGCTGCTAACAAAGCTGCAGCGGAGCGTCTTAAACTTGAACTAGGCGACAAAGAATCAGAACAAACAGTCGATGTAAAAGAAGAAGATCAACCCACCGAATCTGCTGAACCTGTCGAACCTGTCGAACCTGTCGAGACTGCCGAGACTGCCGAGACTGCCGAAGACGACACCAATGACGATGAAGATGCCGACAGCAGTACAGAGAATGAGTCTACTGAAGAGGAACGTATTGTTGATGATGATATTATTCGTCTATGGGAACCTGGGTATGCTGGACGTTACTACAACCAAAAGTTTGGCGTCAAGGAAGACGACCAAGAGTTCCGCAAGAAAATTACAGCCAGCTACATTGAAGGGGTATGTTGGGTTTTACTGTATTACTACCAAGGGTGCCCCTCATGGACCTGGTTCTATCCTTACCACTTCGCACCATTCGCAGCTGATTTCAAGCATATAGCTGATGTGGATGTCAAGTTTGACCAAGGAAAACCATTCCGGCCCTTTGAGCAGCTTATGGGTGTGCTTCCCGCGGCAAGTTCACATGCTCTTCCCGAAGTATTCAGGCCTTTGATGTCTGAGAAGACCTCTGAGATTTATGATTTTTACCCTGAGAATTTCAAGATTGATATGAATGGGAAGAAGATGGAGTGGCAGGGCGTTGCCTTGTTGCCTTTTATTGATGAGACCCGTTTACTCAAAGCGATCAGCTCGAAGTATCCTCTTCTTACGAAAGACGAGATGCGCAGGAACTCATTTGGACACGACTTGTTGTTTGTCAATGCAGAAGGGCCGATTGGTAAATACCTAAACTCATCGGTAGTGAGCAGTGAAGAGACTAAACAGTTGACCCTTGATCCACGCAAGACTGAGAGGTTTGCCGGTGTAGTGGAAAACGACGAGAATTTTGATCCTAAGCTTCCGGTGTTTTACCCGCTGTCTCAAGGAGACATGCCGGACATCTCTGACAACAAGGCGCTGGCTGTGCGTTTTGATCTGCTACCGAAGACGCAGATAAGCAAGTCTATGCTTCTAAGCAGATACATTTCGCCGCCGTATCCATTGACTGCGCAAGATATCACGAACATCAAGGAAGGGTTCTCTGCTGGTGACCAGCGCAAGCGGTACTACGAGAACAATCCTCGAAACTTCGATAGAGACGATCGGGGAAAGCGTCCGCGCTCAAACCGAGGACGAGGAACGCATTATAACGATAATAATTACGGTAACCGTGGCCGACAGGGTGCTAGTGGGCCGCATGCATTCAACAATACGGCAATACTTATGAACAATGGAGGGTTCGACCAATCGAACGTGATATCGAATCCTCACTTTGCATCTAATGACGGCAGGTTCGATAATCGACGAGACAACAACAACCAGCGGAGCTATCCGTGGCAGATACAGCAACCGAGCAATAAAAGCTGGTATCCGCCGGGCGGGCCGCAACACTAACGAGATTTATGATTTTTAGGTGTATGTATTTTTATGGGAATGATTATGTGTCAATGAAAGAATAGAAAAATGATCATTTTGTATTTGTGTAGATAGTTTCTTTTCGAAGAATAGATGGATTATACTGACAATGACATAAATGACAGCAATAAATACCGAAGCATGTACTGTGTGCCCTTATAAGGGAGTTGATTTACTTTTAGACAGTAGTAGGCTTGCGAATGCTCTGGAAGTATTCTGACCATGTCGCTCCAATAGGATGAGGAGTGAACACCTCTTTCCACGAGACGCTGAATCTGAAGATGTCTTTGAAAGCCACTTCACGGGTCTCGAAATCGCCTTTTTCCATGCTCTGTGAGGACGGGAGCTCGTAGTCGCGCAGGAAGAGCGCCCAGACAAGTAAGGGAACGCAGAGACAGAGACCGGTAATGCAGAGACATTTCTGAGTGTAGCGATAGGCAGCAACGACAGCCATACGCTCAGGAGTTCCCCATGGGTACTGGACTATGAAGTCGAAGGGCGAACCGTAGGCGAGAAGCTCGAGCTCAGGGTTGTTCAGGTACTTGCTGAGTTCCCTAGGAAGCAAGTTAGTCCAGATAGCACCGGAGATAGATCCACCAAAGGCACTGCCGATATTGTAGGAGGCCAAGTATATTGAGGTGATAACCGCCATGTGTTCGTGGTCTACACAGGCCTGGACAGCGGCCTGGGTCGGGTAGGTGAAGAAACCAGCGCCGAAACCGAGCAAGCACTGGGCACCGATGATTCCGGATCTAGCACCAGAGTTGCCGCGGTAGTAAACGAGGAGACCCATAGCGACGAACCACATAGAGACACCGAAAAGAATGAAAGGTTTGAGACGGCGGACACGTACGACGAGGAAACCAAGGAAGGTACCGGTGAGTACGGAGACGAAGCTGTAGAGGGAGGTGATGCGGGTAGCGGACTTGACGCTTTCGTTAACGGAGACAATGAGGACAGTGTAGAGGTAATCTCCCTGCATGTACCAGATGAAGTTGATGAAGATGCCGATAAGAATGGCAGCCCATACACCTCTATTACGAAGGAGTTCGACGGGGGCGATTGGATGGGGCGATTTGGCTTCGCACCAGACAAAGAACGGGATGAGGAGACCACCGACGCAGATAGGGGCAATGACCTTAGCAGTGCGCCATTGTTCGTCGACGCCGCCAGCGAGGGTGAAAGGAATGAGGATGAGGGCAAGGACAGCCATGAGGAGGAAGACGCCAATAACGTCTAGCTGCCAGAAGAGGTGGACGAGGAACTTTCTTAGTCCCATTCTCTTAAAGTCTGAGATCTCGTTGGATATTTCATCCAAGTCGCCACGCTTCTTAGCAAGGAAAGACATGTGGTAGAAGGAGAGAATGAGAGGAATACAGACGACAGGGAAAATGATAGCCCACATGCCGATACCCCAGGACCAGTCACCATCCATTGCGGCGGTGACGTCACCGCTGATCCAGGTGTTAATTATGAAAGGAAGTGCTGGAACAAATGAGCAGACGAGACGCCAATTGAGGAAGGAGAAATCGGCGATGACGATCTGGAGGATTAACATGATACCGGTGTATCCGATTTGATAGAAGATAGCGCCAGCAGCGAAACGCTGTACGTCGTAAGCCTGAGATTCGATAACGGTACCTACGAGGTAGAAAAGAGCTGCGACGATAATGAGTTCAGCACGACCGAATACATCGGAAAGACGAGCGTAAGTAGGCTGTGCAGCTGCAGCGACCACACCTCGAATTACGTTAACGGTGGCGACGAGAGAATGCTGTGCGTATGAATTTGTAGCGAGAACTTGGTAGACACCGCGGATCATACCGTCGAGGCCGTAGGCATAAGCGACGAGGAAGATCATGAAGAACACTGCGATTTTGCCGGTGAGTCCATACTGAGCGGTGAGGATTTCGACCTTGCGTACACCTAGCGACTTCTCCTTGAGGGCGAGTGAATCGACGATTTTAGTAGAGTCACTGCCAGAGTTTTCCCTTTTGGCTGATTCGGATTGAGCTAGCTTGTCGTTCATTTTCAGCTGTGAGAAGAATTGAGCTTTCAATGAACGGTACTTTTTGATAACAAGGACAATAAAGGTCTTTAGATGTAAATGGAAGCGAAATTAAGATACAAGATACAAATGCGATTGTTTAAAAAGGAAAAGAAAAAAGTCCATGTAAAACTCTGTCGTGTAAAGAAAGTTCACGCTGACTCTGTGCTTGCGGACCAGTTTACCAGGTCAGGCGGATCCGGCTTTAAGAGTGGCAGAAGGGCACCAGGGGGTTGTTAAGCAAAACCAATCATGGTGTATAAACTATAATTAAGGTTAGGGTTGTGAGAAATCTACACAGAATCATTTTGAGTCAAATTTGTATTGGAATCTGAGTCTTTGAGTAAACGGAGAAGGCCGTACAGTAGAGTAATTATGGTACAATAAATCCACATGAGTGTATAGAACTGCTACGGCGTTTACAGCAGCTACAACTGCTTTGTATTGCCGATATTTCGTTAAAAAGTTGCATTTCTGACTGCTAACACATCGGCATCGCAAAAATTTATTAGAGTTATCTAATAAATCAGATAATGTAAATTAAGATTACAGTGGGCAGCTTAAATGACGCTTGCAGTCCCGATAGATTCCGTTTTGCAACGAGTAAAACGACCGCCAACGGCAGGCATAAATCGCATCGCGCGCCAAATATAGATAATTGTGTCGCTTATTGGTGTTATAGATTGCAGAAAATTTGTAAAGTCACCACAAATACCGGAGAACACTATGTGTAGGTTTCAGAGTAATCCTGCTTGCGATCGCTGAATTGCGCAATGAATCCATTGCAATCCTTGCAAAACTCATCTTGAACAAACAAGCTCTTAAACGAGAAAGCTTTTTATTTAACGCCAAGGAAGTCGGAGGAGTTCACCACTTTGTAACTTTCCAAGCTCGTAGTTATTTGCCAGGTTTGTGTGTTTTGGTGCTGACTGCTTTTTCAAAACTTGCCTCTAACCTTCCTCAAGGTCCGGCATCTTCGGATACCATCGCTTAGCGCCTTTTTGACCTGCATAATTTCGTTCGATCTGGCGCTGTAATACATCTCACGGTTTACAATCAGATTATCTGAATTTAAGGTTCTATGAACTCTATTATATAAAAATAGAGTATCGAACGGCCCAAGCCTCGCAAAATTTTTACACATGTTTGTTAATAAGCAGGCGCAATGTTTCTCCAATGCGTGAATTACCAATTAACTGGATTATTACCCTCTTGCTAACATAGGGATGTTTGTGTGGTCAACGTCCAGGTGGGCTTAATTGAACCATAATTTGACATCGCGATTGTCGTACCTGCACCAACATCACTGAAGATTGCAACGGTACTAGCAGTGCTCGCAGTGTTGGCTGCGGCTATTGCTGCTGCTCTGCTGCTGCTGCAACAATAGTCCTGGGAGTATATGTAGCCATCGCTAGCAGCGATACTTACATTCACGCTCACTCTTGTTCACACTTATACGCTCTCCTGCTGCCATTCCAACTTTGCGTCAGCATTTCTGTATACCGATCGGTGCACTTGCCGAAAGTGTTGTCATTCTAGCCAATCACACGCGGCAATCGAGTAAAGTTATGGCATACTAAAATAAGAAACAAACGAAAATAGTTTAATAGCTTCAAGACGCTGCTAAGGGAACCCACGAGCTCGCTATAGCACGAGCTCGCTATAAAGCAATCAACTAGCACGTGACTCTCTTAGAAGGCGAATGTACAAGGTGCAGCGGCTTTATAGCAGCTATGCGCGTTGCACTACGTGTGTTACCTGGTTCGGCGTCTACTGAACGACGACACTGTAGCAACGACTTAACTAACACGGCGCATTGCCCATACCTTGCATGCCCATACCTTGCGATCCCACACCTTACTGTACCGCACACATGCTTTTCTTCTCAGCTACACACTCATAGCGCCGAAGGAAGGCTTTCTAAGCCATAACTTCGCCAACAACACCGTCGAGCGTTGGTCGAGGTGGATGTCCCAAAGCCGGGTAACTTTATGTGGGGTAATATAGCCGAACCACTTCACCTACGAGACATCCTTATGCGAGAAGAGCTGGGTATAGTCAAGTACCAAGACTGTTTGCGGTGCAGGCGGCGGAAACTGCGATGCAACAAACAGGACCCGTGCTTTTTCTGCACGCGATCGGGTGTACCCTGTGAGATATACCCTTTGACGGTGAGTCCCAACTGCGATGCTGGAGAAGACGACGATGCTCGCGGTGAGCTCAAATTTGCGCCTTCTGCGGAGAAGGACTCAATGGTAGTTCCACTGTCTGCACTAGAACTTACACGTAATGTATTTAAGAGTCAGCATGTTGACCACGTCTTCCGAGCGGACGCACAGGTACTGGTAGGCGGCCGACCACGCAAGTCGACAGATCTCCGTGAGTTCAGCGAGTTCTATGGCACAGATTTACCGCCGAAATATGTTATTGACAGTTTATTAAACTGCTATTTTGCGCATTTCCAGTGGTTTTTCTACGTTCTCGACGAGCCTGCATTCAAACGGCGACTTGCGCAGTTCCTAGGGAACTCGTACATAAACCCAGACGACGAAGATTTTGCACTACTTCTAGCTATAGTGCTGATGTGCGGGATCAAGCTGCTCGACTCCGATAAGCTGACGACATACGCGACGTCCGATTTCGAACAGCTGAACGCAAAGCTGCTGCGCACGTGTCGCAAGGGGTTCGTCGAGGTCGCACAGGACCCTACAATCGACTCTGTCCAGTTCTGTGTCCTGTTTTCGTCGTATGCACACTTCTACCTGTCGCCGGACTTCTCGTCGGCGATTGAAGGCGCCGCGCTCAAGGCTGCTGCGTCTATCAAGCTCAACATCGAGCCCTCAGAGTCCATGTCGCCGCACCAACGCACAATCCGGCGACTTACCTGGTGGCCGCTCTACGTGATTGACCGCTTTGCGGCTATGGCCTATGGTTGCCCTATCGGTTTCGACGATAAAGACATAACTATCCAGTACCCGTTCACAGACCTCGGTGACGAGCTCAAAGTGTTCCACACTATCAAGTACCGTC
>KV453841.1:2477624-2511769 GCA_001661475.1 Tortispora caseinolytica NRRL Y-17796
GCCTTCTGCGGAGAAGGACTCAATGGTAGTTCCACTGTCTGCACTAGAACTTACACGTAATGTATTTAAGAGTCAGCATGTTGACCACGTCTTCCGAGCGGACGCACAGGTACTGGTAGGCGGCCGACCACGCAAGTCGACAGATCTCCGTGAGTTCAGCGAGTTCTATGGCACAGATTTACCGCCGAAATATGTTATTGACAGTTTATTAAACTGCTATTTTGCGCATTTCCAGTGGTTTTTCTACGTTCTCGACGAGCCTGCATTCAAACGGCGACTTGCGCAGTTCCTAGGGAACTCGTACATAAACCCAGACGACGAAGATTTTGCACTACTTCTAGCTATAGTGCTGATGTGCGGGATCAAGCTGCTCGACTCCGATAAGCTGACGACATACGCGACGTCCGATTTCGAACAGCTGAACGCAAAGCTGCTGCGCACGTGTCGCAAGGGGTTCGTCGAGGTCGCACAGGACCCTACAATCGACTCTGTCCAGTTCTGTGTCCTGTTTTCGTCGTATGCACACTTCTACCTGTCGCCGGACTTCTCGTCGGCGATTGAAGGCGCCGCGCTCAAGGCTGCTGCGTCTATCAAGCTCAACATCGAGCCCTCAGAGTCCATGTCGCCGCACCAACGCACAATCCGGCGACTTACCTGGTGGCCGCTCTACGTGATTGACCGCTTTGCGGCTATGGCCTATGGTTGCCCTATCGGTTTCGACGATAAAGACATAACTATCCAGTACCCGTTCACAGACCTCGGTGACGAGCTCAAAGTGTTCCACACTATCAAGTACCGTCTCTACAGGATGGTCTCGGAGATCCTGGCTGCCGTCTACCACACGCCCGTCTCTCTGGCTACTGTCCCTTTGCTCCAACAGCGGGTCGAGGAGATCAAGCGCGCTATTGACGCCGAGAAGGACCAAGTACCGGATTTTCTACGCGTCGAGAACCTCGAAGACATGTCTGAACACGATTCTGCGACCACGCGTATCCTGAAACTGCAGACTATGGCACTACATCTGACGTTCGGAAGCCTACAACTGTTGGCGATGCGACCCTACGTGTTTCTGAAATGTAACATGACCGTACCGGCAAACTCTGCAGAGTCCGTTTCAGTCGCTGAACAGATTCTCAATGAGAATTTACAGTTATGTATCGACACCGCTCTCTCGTTCTCGTATTACCTGAGCTACCCGAACATGTTGCTGAATCTAGGGAACTCTCACGCGGCGACGTACTGCGCATTGCAGCACCTAACGGCAGGCGCGATGTTGGGTCTGATCCTTGTCGCGGACCCTTTACGCCCCGACGGCACACAAATCCAACACGCAATCCAGCGAATTATACGCATAGAGGCCTGTTTTGCCAACTCAACGCTCGTCGCCCGCGAGGCCGAGTCTGTGCTCGTCGACTTGTACAAACTATGTCTTGCGCGGCGGATGGTCAACTATTCCGATGGCGGTACTGCACTTGACGAACGTATGGATCTCGTAGAGAAATCCACGATTCAAGCAGCCGCATTGCAAGCAGGTCTTGCAACTTCGGCAGGTCAATCACCCACACAGGCCGACGACCAGGATATCAGTTTAGGGTTCGACCTTGAAGAAGCTCTTCAGTCGACTTCACAGATGTTCTTGTGGGGTTTACAATCGTGATGCTACATGTATGGTCGCACTACCAGCAGCACCATTGGCCGTAGTTTCCAGCGTCGCTGTTAATTGTGGGGAAATAAGGTTTACCAACACCATGAGATCCCCATACCCGCCATCCACTTGCAGATCAACATACGATCTTTGTATTCCTAGCCGCATTTATCGTTGCCTTTCAGCCATTACTTATGTTCTTTCTAATATATAACTAACAGCTGTAGTGCTCTTTTAGCCGTATACCATGTATTGTGTGCATCGACCCCCCGGGTAGTACTGCAAAGATATACGAAATCAAGGTTTAGCTAGCCCGGCTCTCTTCCTCCATATACACAAACCCCACATTTCCTTTTAAAAAGCAGAAACTACACCGAATCACCGTACTTTTTGTACTTAAAAGTGCCTGAAATGACAAAAAATGTGGCTCCAGGATCAGACTTGAACGGACTGATGCCTGTGAAGAAACGGCAGAACGTATCGCGTGCCTGTGAGCGCTGTCGAAGACAGAAACTGCGATGCGACGACAATCAGCCTTGTTTCCTCTGTGTGCGATCAAATATGGAATGTGTACGCAGTACAGAACCTATACGACGCCGAAGGAAGAAGAAATCCGAAATACAAATAACCAGACATCGGAATCAGGCACCATTAGCACCTACAGCGCCATTAACACATATGCAGCATACAGCACCCACTTACACTGACCTCCCGCTATCCAGTGCCGCAGATATCGACGGCTACAGGCAACATTCATCGTCGATTCTGTCTTCTGACTCGCATACACACTCAGTGCTTACTGACGACCCTGTAAACCACGTCGGCGATGCCCCTCAAACCGACGATTCCTCTTCGCTCTCAATACTCTCGATGACACGGCGGATATTCCAACTCCATCATGTCGCACACATGCTAAGCTCCGAAACTGTGCATCTCGTCGATGGCGCGCGTGCCCCGCTAGATATAGGGTCGCCGCTCGACATTTTTCTCGGGTTCACTGCACCGTCCAAGGACGTCCTCGACGCCATCACCGCCGCCTACTTCGACAAGTTCCATTGGTTCCTGCTCATTCTTGTCGAGTCGACATTCATAGAACGATTCAACGCTATATGGGAGTCCCGCATGGTATACAGAAAAGACGAGGCGTTCATTCTTGCCTGGTGCGCAATGATAACTACAGGCACACATTTGTGCCCAGCAAGCGTCAAAGAACAGTTCCCTGCCGTGGACTTCGACGCACTCGAAACAGCCTTCTATACACGCTGCTACAACGGCTACATCGACGTCATACAGGAAGCCCGGCTAGAAGCTGTCCAGTTCTGTGCCTTGTATGGAACATATCACATATACTACGGCTCGCCGAACCTTGCATTGTCGCTATTAGGGTCTGGCCTCAAAGCCGCTATCGCTATCAGAATGCATCTCGAACCCAGCATCTATCTCGACCCGACAGAAAGAGAAGCCCGCAGACGGTGCTGGTGGGTCCTGTACATCTTTGACCGTAACACGGCAATGGCCTACGGATCTCCTGTCGGCGTAAAAGACGACGATATCACTACCTCCTTGCCCTACGCAGAGGAAGATACAGCAGTCGGTAAGGGTCTACCTCGCGGCAGCAACTACCACGTCATGAAAATCCGTCTATACCAGATCTCCTCCGATATCATGCACCGCATATACAATCGCAATAGACCGATGTCAGAGCTGCTGCGTATGCGCGATACGATCTTCTCCATTTACCAGAACCTCGTCGACTTCGAGAACCACGTTCCGCCGGCCCTCAAAATCGCAAACCTCACAGATCTTAGTCCTAATGACCAGCATGCAGATCAGATCCTCAAACAGCAGGCGCTTACGCTCTACCTTGCCCGAGAGAATACTATAATGGTCTTGTTCCGGCCCTTCGTGGCTATACGAGCGGCGAGAAATGCCGAAGAGCAGAAAGACGCAATCGATAGCAGTTCTGACGAGGTTTTGAACAAATGCGTGGAAATGTGCGTGACTTCTGCAATAAGATCGAGCAAAGTAGCACGGTTCACCAATCTGATCCACTACTCCCGTGAAAGCCACTCGGGCCCGTTTATCAGTCTTCAGCTTCTTACTGCCGGGGTCGTGCTTTCAATGTCTCTCATTCTTAATCCGCTGGAAGGACAGAGTGATGAGATAAAGCAGTCGTTGCGCGACGTTCTTGCCGTACAGCGCGTGTTCCAGGATACCGTTGAGAGCGCTAAAGAATCGCTCACAATTCTCGTAGACCTCATGAAACTGGCTTTGGCGAAAGAGCTTGCTGCGTTTCAGGGGTCTAGCGGCTTAGAACCGTCTGTCATTGACTTCTTCAACGACAAGTCGCTTTACCGGGCGCTGCAACAGGGATCTTCTGTAAATGATATCTCTCGGCTGCATCAGCACAATGAACAGTACGATCAAACAGATTTGGCATCATTTTTCTACCAGCCGAATCAAGCCTGGCTATGGGACATGTGATTTGTTTAATTTGAGCTTTCCGTCGACTATTTCTGCCTGCATGCCTGCTTCTCTGATGGCGTCGTCGTCGACGACCTTTCGCGCCTCAAGGCTTGCAATGAGCTGCTGGTTCTCTGCGTTATCCTTGAGCAAGGCCTTGATACAGAGAATTGCGTGCTCGCGAATAAATGGGTTCTCGTGGTCGATTACGCAGCTGGACAGCACCGCCGGAAAGGCTTGCAAGTCCCGAACGGTGTTCTGCGCAGTGCTGTTGTTCTCGCAGAGGTAACCTATTGTGATGAGACAGTTTGATTTGGATGTTGGGTTATATCCGAACTCATAGGCGACATGTCTAGAATCTTTGAGTTTCCTGTGCGGGACGAGCTCGTGCAAGGTTTTCAGCGCAGCAAGGGACGCTTCTAGCGCGCCTGCGTCAAGCAAGACCGGTCTGTATTGAGGCATCTCTGCGAACCGCGAGAGGAACGACATAGCGTCGCTGATCTGTGAGAAAGGTGTTTCCCAGGACTGCACGACATCGCGGTCGTTTGTAGAGGTCTGCGGTAACGTCTGTAATGCCTTTGTGAGGTTGTCTATTTGCGCTGCGGCGACGACGGCGGCGTGCTGCTCATCGAGGAGTTCCGGTACAATAAACGGCGCTATTTTTGGTACGGTCGAATTCAGGGCAACTATATGGTCCTGTTGCATTCTGGCTAGAATGTCTGTAATACTAGGTGCGACGGTTTCGTATTCGTTATCGAGCATGCTCTGGATGACAGGGTAAAGGACGGTAGGGTCATAACTGATTAGTATTCGCGATAACGTGTAAGAGAATAAGGCGCCTTGTTGAAATTCAGGTTTGTACGAACGTAATATAGCAGTTGTGAAAGGTTCTGAGACGACTGAGTGTTTTAAGAGTAGGTTGTGTAGTGCTTGTAGAGTGACAGTGTATGTAGAATCCAATTGAAGCGCCGTTAAAAGCGCTGTAGCAATACTTTGAAGATGTTTATCATCGATATCTACGAGCGAAGCGAGATTCCTAATAAGACCGATTGTTCGTTTAACGAAAAGAGTATATGGATCAGGATCCTCGAGCAATGATTCTAGTAAACCAATCAACGGTGTCCATATCGATGGATCAGCTTTGAAAGAGTTGTTAAGAGTTTCATTTGCTGTTTCAAGTAATATCGATTGTCTAGGACATTTTTTCTGATTAATTGTATTTATTAGTTCATCAATTTCATCATTTACACGTTCAGTCCATGATTTTTCTATACACATAGTAAAAATGAAGCAATAAGGTGGAAATTGGGACTTAGAGATAAGTCTATTATAGGTAATCTTATAATTGGCGATGATATTGTTACAAAATACAAATTTTATAATATAAATTATATAATATGAATTGTCATTATTCATCTATAAGCATATTTTCAAGTGTTTTAGGACTTAATTGATTCCCTGATTCGTCAACGAATGTAGTTGTACCTAGATCATCTAAATCATTGTCTTCCATATGACTATCGCTCGAACTATTGTCATCTGAATCAATGTCATCCTCAGTCACTTCGCCATGCTCGAAATTCAATCGGTTTCTAATCGCTAACGACAGTAAATATTTCGTCCAGCGTTTACGTGCTGCACGTTCTCGCCGTCGTAACGCCGCAGCAACTTCTTCTCGTTTCATCTCGCCGTATTCATGCAGTACTCTATGTGCATCAGTCTCGGGAACCACAATGCCCCGGATCTGCGCTGCAGCTCGATTACCGGCCCCAAAACTAAACCCCACAACTGCGTCCGCGTAGTCAACACCACAAGCCTTTGCGCTCTTCCATACGTCCTTGAACGGCAGGTACCGTCCGCCAGCGGGAACCATAGACTCAGAGAACACTTCAATGTTACCAAAATCGTTCTTCGGCACACGTCCATCTAGCACCGGTTTGGGCTCAAACTTCGTCGTTTGATCATACGCAAAAAGCCCGACCCGTTGTCCGCGGTTAGCGTCTTTCCATTTCAACGGCTCCGCGTCCTGCATAACCTCGCGTCCGCGTCTGTACCACGAAACCGCCGAATGCAGTATTTTCACATCAGCTCGTCGGTACACTGCTAGCGCCTCAGTACTACCGCGCGCATGCACGACACCACACGGTTTCGTCGCAGTCAATACCTCGTTTGCTTTCAAGTCGCGTTCAAGCACGTATATAGGGTGGTTCTTGAAGTCCTGAATGTTCCCCGGCAAGTTATCTGAGGTCTCGGCGCGGTGTATGAGATCGTCCTCCAAGCTGTCTAGCGGATCGAGCGCTTTTTTCCCGAGGAACGTCATCACGCGTGTCCACCAACGCGCGCCCTCGGCATTCAACGTGACACGTGACTTGCGCGTCTTCACAAGAAACGATTTCACGTACTTGGGCGTCAGATCTTTCGTGTAGCCTTGCGCATCGATACCTACTACATACGCCATAACATTGTCCGGGTCAGAAAGCGATGGTTCGAGCTTGCTGCCGCACTGCGGAACATGCATAAGCTGCAGTACCATGGGATCAACAGCGTACCATCGCCTAGAGTGTGGGTTAAACACCTCGGCCCAATATATAGGTTCGCGCGTCTCCGTGAACGAAACGGACGCGACCGGCTGGTCTACCACGAACGGGAATGCGGACGAGGCTTCCCGTGATGATTTGACCACGGGCGGCTCAGTGTCTACAGATATAATCCCTTCGGCTAGAACCACAGACGGTTTGCTCGAGAAATTGAAAGGCAAAGGCTGCAGAGAACACACTAGCCGGACTTTCAGACCGAGGGCGCGCAGAAACGCCACAAACCCCTGTGCGCCAATATCCCGCGACCCGTTCTGGCCAATACAAGCAGCCCTAAACTTACGTATTGATGGAATAGCGTCAAATTGTGAATGCAGCGTCATTGCATCGTGCAGGTTCTCCCATCGGACGCAGAACAGTCCTCGGCGGGTAGTTGTCCAGGCAGCGTGCCAGACGTCCATGGCTCGACGAAGACCGTCAAGGAACTGTCGCGATTTGAGCGTAGTGTTCTGGTTCGGTGATGGATTGAGCAGCGTAATGACGGGTTTCGGGGCGAGTCGACGCAGTTGTGTGTGTAGTAGCGGGTCGTTGCACCAGGCGTTACGGATCAGTACATGTGCCAGCAACGCCACCAGATGACATTCGTGAATGAGCCAGCGCAGCTGACGCACCTCTTTTGTGATCTTCTGACGGTTAGAACTCGTTCGCGACTTTGTTGGCCGCGACACGGAAATCGTGAGTGTGTCGGCCACCGCAGGCTGCAATGCCGCATTGATATTCGAAATGTCGATCTCCTCCCATTCAGAGTCGCTATCTGATGCTCCTGCAGAAGACAAATCGGGGCTTTCAGACAAAAAACTGATCTCTAAGGGACGGATCACCGAGGACCGTTCTGTCTCCGTGGCAGCTGGCACCGCCGGCGACGTCAGTGGTGCTGGCAATGGTGCTGGCGAGGTGGTTATCTGATCAGAATCAGTCACGGGACTTCTGGCAGAACCAGGAGGCCGTATTGGCCGAATCTTTTTGCGCGGTTTTGATTCGATTTCGTTCTTGTATTCATTCAATAATTCTAAATGCGCAGACGAAACAGAATTTGCCCTTTTGGCTGGGCTTTTTTTTCTTTTCGGAGGCATAAGACAGAAATCAAGGTAGAAGTTACCCTCCCAGTACCCCGGATCTCTTTGATATGTGAAACCATGTATGTATACATACATATACGCGCCAAAACAATGTTGTAATGCCTTAAATGATACTATTTCTACTAGTGCTTGTGCATGCACAGCATATGGAGCTTTTAAACGCCTTAGACGTTCAGTCTACATGTATGCAGGATGCCCTCTTGAGCACACCATACGCATGCACTGATGATCCCGCTGCTCAATCTTTAGCTGCCATTAAACTGGCATTATGCGAACTCCAAATCCCACAGGCGTCTCTTCCTAAACACTGTAATGACGAAATTGATATTCAAAATTGTCTCGCAGTCTTCAAGTCCGTGCCTCAATGGTGGACTTCCTATAGCGCCAACCTCAACTCACTGAATGGCCTATGTATACGCAACCTACCGTTTTCACAAGCCAGAACCTCGTACGACGCGCTCAGAAATATCACGCAGTATTTATTGAATCTACAGTCGCTGATAGACCAACTATCACTGGAACAATCTGTGCTCGTAAACAGTTCGACGCATTTGATTGCTGATTCATCGTCAGCACTGCAACTCAGCGATGAGTCACGCTCGTCTGCCGAAACGGTCGCTGAACTGCTGCACCAATCGCAAGAAATTGCACAATCTCTTACCCAGCAACTTTTAGCCGCACAAAACTCGCAGAATGCTGTCCTTGACCACCTTCAAAGTCTTGCCTCCGCGCTCGAGCAGGTAAATGTCGACTCACAGCTTCAGATAACACGTTTGGCCACCGTCGCGTCCGCTTTCGAACAGACACTCGGTAGATTGAGCCAGGTAACCAGTCTGTACGAGCCCTTGCGTACTGAGTTTGCACAGTTCTCCGAAGAAGTCGCAGACCTCTCATTCAAACTCTCTAGTTTCTCTAGACTAATCGCATCAGTATCGCGGTTCACACACACGCTCTTTCGTGCACTCAGCTCGCTTCTTAACCACCTAAAGGGCGTCTATTACTTGCTATTTCTCTTCCTGTATTCCTGGAAATACCCAACAGCAAGACGCGCGTACTTTGCAGTTACTGCTTGCGCTGCCTACTACGCGGTGACGCTGCTTTGGCTCGATCTGCCTTTTGAAGCAGCATTCGCTCCGCCACTAGCAGCTCTTGTCTGGATCAGGTTCAAACAAAACACACCAGACGAACACACACCGCCTGTCTCCTACGATGATTTCCTCCTCGACACCCATCCGGCTCTACACGAAGACAGATACTCTCATATATATGCACGCTAATACACTTCCAGCACGTACCTGCCGGTCTCCTTTAGCTCTTCAATGACCTTACGCATATCGCCGGGACTGTGGCCCTTGCGCGTCGCATGCGTCGTAATCACTTCCTCTAGAATGCTCGTGATGTTCGGCACTGGCCACGTCGGTCCGCACAAATAGAAGTACCCTCCTTTTTCGCCAATCAGGTCAACCAGCTCGTCCATAGACTGCCGCATACGGTCCTGAATGTATATTTTCTCCGCCTGGTCACGACTGAACGCCGCACCCAGATGCGTCAGCAGCCCGTCAGCCAAGTATCCCTCCCATTCTTCGCCGTACAGGTACTCCTGGCGACGATGACGCGAGCCAAGGTACAGGTACACTTCGCCAACGTCGTGGCCTTGGTCCTTCTGCCACTGTTTTTCCTCCAAAAAGGCCTTGAACGGCGCCAGCCCGGTACCAAGTCCTGACATAATAATGGGCGTCTTAGGCGATGGGGGCAGTTTCATCACCGACGGCTTGACACTCACAATGACTTTGCTGCCCACAGCAAGGTCTGCAAGGTACTTCGAACAGTGGCCGTATCGCCGGCGGCCACGGCTGTCCACCCAGTCAACCACAACAATAAGCAGATGTAGAGAGTGAGGGTGCACCTTCTGCGAAGAGGCAATACTGTACTCTCTCCTCTTGAGCGGCGGTATCAGCTGTAGCAAGTCTTCAATAGGTGGGTGCGCCGAATCAAACTCTTTCAGAACATCCACGTGCGTCAGGAAATCTTCTTCAGAGCGCTTCTTTAATTCTGCAGCACCTGCAGGACTTGTCAGCGCTTCCAGCTTCATCTTTTGTTTTGCATCCGTAGCATACGCAGTCAGCCCTTCGTAGAACTTCTTCAGTGGCCTTCCGAGGAGATCGACATTGTTAATCAGAACCTGTCGTATAGTTTGAGCATAGATATGGTTCTCAGGATCGTCACGCGATGGCGCTACAACCACATCTTCGCCTTTTAAGTTGTACCACGAGATGAACTCGTCGACTTCGTCAGCGTCGTTTGGCGCATGTATACCAAGTGCCTCTCCTATACCGTATTTGAGATCCGTGCCCGTCAAGTCAAATTCTATATGGAAAATGTAGCGGTCGTAGTCGCTCGGAGTAACAGGTTTGTTTTCACGGACTTTTATCTCGAAAGTTTTCGTTGTAAGATCAGGGCGTAGCGCTTTCTCAGTGCCATACGCTTCTTTGAACGCAATGCGCTTAATCGCGTCGAGTTTGCTGACCACCTGCACGGTCGGCTCTTCGATATTGCGCTCTCCGTTAGGAATCAGACTGTTCGCAGAGAACTCCGGCAGCACAGGCTCATCATCGGACAGCTCTTTGAAAGCCGCTGTGACCTCCAGCGATCGAAGTCCGGATTCGTAAACGGCCTCGCCTAGTTTGGCCAGAACAGCGCCCACAAACTCCATCTCGTTGTTGAACGCAGTTATGACCTGCGTAACGGTCCGGTCAAAGCTCTGCTCTGGGAAAGCCAACTTCCAGAAAGCGAAATGCGTAGCAATAGGCTCTACACGGTCTCCAACTTGCGGGTGTTCGCCCAAACGTGACACGTCAAAGACGTAGACCGTTGCGTTTTTATCCAGAACCGCTCGACGGAACGCCGAGGGAAGTTTCGCAACTATTTCGTCGTCGGAACCTGATGCAAACAGGAGCACTTTGCCATTCGAACCAAGCGGGCTAAGTAGGTCCACGCTGTTCAACAGGTCCAGCGATCGCACAACTACAAGAGATGCAGCTGAGACAGGGTACTGTGCCTCAACAGGCGCGCTAGACAGGCGCAAATCTGTCCTGAAGGTACCACCAGCAATAGAGGTATTATAGCCCGGTTTGTACGCCACATACTGCGCAGGGTCCAGCGAGAAGACGCGCGCAAGCTTGCCAGGGGAAGAAATCAGAGGGGAGTTATCTGCGTCCCAGAAGACGAACTCTTTTGCTTGTAATTCAGCAGCAGGGAGATCTTTTAGAGCCGGCAGGTCAGTTTGATTGTGGAAACCAGCAGATAGCTGGTCTAACAAGTACTGGGCAGATGCCGGGGTCCATTCGAGGGCAGGACTGTACTTAAATTCGAACAGCTTACCGCTGAAGCCAGACAGTCTTAACGCGGTGCTGATGTCGGAGTAGAGCAGGGAATGAAGTTCTGGATTTTGCAGATCAGCATCAGCAAGTACCTGACCGAGTACCAGCACGCTGCGAGCAGATTGCGGGACCAGAGAATAGAGCTTCTCGTCGTCCAAGGGGCTGTATACACGGATCGCGATAACGCCGACAGACTGTGACGCCAGCGAAGAGAACACAGAGTTCTCCGAGGATCCGAACGTGATGACTACTGTTTCGGGATCTTTAGGACCAGTATAAGTGATCGGAAGTATGGACGTGCCGAGCTGGCTGTTCATGGTCGCAAAAGCGGTGTTGATCGCTTCTGCGGACGCGGATGGAAAGGTTTGAGCGACCTTAGAGATCGCTGCGTAGAGAGACGCGGACTGGTCAAGCGAAAGAGGGGTGTCGTTTCTGAGCGATTCTGTGACGAGTCGTGCACCACTGTATGTGTGTAAGATGGGCGAAAGCGACGCGAGTGCGGTGGCCAGGACCGAAAGTGGCTGGATTTCGGCAGCGGATTGCGACAGGATCAGCGGGATGCCCGTAGATCTGGCTGCAGTGAGTGCAGACACGTAGTCGGGGTTGAGAGCGTACGTCTGCGCGGGCGCATGAATGACGAGCGGTTTGTAGTAGGCAGAACTGGACAAAGCAGTCAGAGCGGGAGCTACAGCGAGCAGCGCCGGAGACGGCACTACGGCTGCGACGGGTTTGTCTGAAGACACAGCGTGAAAGGAGTAGCCGTGGAACAGTGTACCGGCGCCCGAGCGGGTCTGGCACTGCACGACTTTCAGGCCCTTTGCGGCATTCAGGCCGTAGACGTCGTCGTAGGACCAGAGCAGATCAGAGAACCGCGGAACGACGTCCAGGAGCAACTGGTGGGCTGTCGCATAGACAGATGATGTCAATGCGGGCGATTCCGAGCTCGAAAACGGGAAAAGAACCTGTGAGTCCATCAGAGGTTCAAAAGTGTAATGAAAATTAGCGTGACGTTGTCTGCCCGCAGCATAGAGTGTATGAGCAATCGCGAATAGGAGGCCCGGGATTGCGCAATAGGTGATGATCTTTAGACCGTTCAACTTTAAACGGTATAAGGTTTAACATTTTGTCCTGTTAGAATGTCGAACCAGGTCTTAAATAAAAGAAGAACAAACAAATAACGCAGATACTACATTCATTAGTCGAAGATTTGATCACTGAATGCTGCCTTAGCCTCCCTAATTTGACCCCGAAGAATAGGAATCACGCTTCCTGCCACAGGTGCTCGTACTGCGATATCGGTACCGTTAAGTTCCACGTATGTGCCGGAGTAACTATCATTGACATACAATACAATGCGAAGTACATGCCAGACATTCGGAATAAGAGTAGCCACTTTCTCCTACCGAGACACGTAGTCAATCGATTTCATAATGATCTCCGCCCCGACCTCTCTGAACTCTGAACACACAACAGCTTCTTCACCCGTCAGCTGGAATCTCATAAAAGGGGCTAGACTTGTCCTAGTGACTTCCAAAACTGATACATAACTGCTTTCTTAAACAAAAGATATGATCACGATAAAGGTATCGAAAGATACAAGGGAAAGGTGACGGGCTGTTCACAGAGGAAACGTTTTGACGAGAGTGATTGTTTACAACCGTATGTATTGGATGCGTACTGTTATAAAAAGAGAATTCTCTTTTTATACTTAATGTGTATAAACATTGAAGTAAGAAGAGAGTAAATGTACTTGCAAAGCGATCTGATCACGGTAAGGTTTGAGGGATATGCAATCCTCAAGTTAGCAGCGTCATATATTCAACGAATGGCCCTCTACAGAATGATAGAGCATATATTTCGAAAAAAACTGTTGAAGTAGAACCAATCAGGGGATTTTAGTGTTAAGAATGTACGGCTTTAGTAAGGGTCGAAGCTATTGAATGATTGATCTGTCAACAACAAGCAGACGTTTCACGGCGTCAGAATGCAGACAGCGCCGGTTAGATAGCGAGAAGTGCAATTGGTTAAACATTAATTGTCACAGAATTAAAACAATTGCAGTGATTTACAGGCTTGACGGTATTAGCAATAACAGTAATAGTAGAGATGCGCGAGAGGTCAAACTATGGTGTAGTGATGAGTACCTTAGCAACGGAGAACCGTGCAAGAGACTCAATGACAGAGGAAGAGAACCAAGCAGCTGTAGAGTACAAGTTTAAGACCGGGAAACCGCGCAAGACGCGGCGTACAAAGACGTTTAAGCAGCTGATGGCGGACGAGCAGAAACTGGAGCGGTCGCGGTTCTTGGAGGTGGCTGCTGGGCCCTCGACGCGGCCGCAAGAGAAATGGTGCGACATCACAGGTTTACCTGGCCGGTACCGGGCGCCTAGTTCTGGGCTGCGGTACTACAACAAGGAAGTTTATCAGGCGATCAGGTACCTTGGACCAGGGGTCGATCAAGAGTATCTAGCTCTGCGTAGCGCACACGCGGTGCTGCGGTAGAGACGGCTGTTTGCCGTTTCTCTGTTTCGCTGTTCGAGGTTCATGGTTCACGGGTCTCTTGGATTATCGATCGATCACCAGGCTCAGGTCCAATTCTAGCACAGTGTAATAATTGCATGCAACAATCACACACATATCAATTGCATGCATCTACACATATCTACATCTGTATGTAGATATACTACTGCTTGCCCCCCCGTACCCTCCTATAAGCTATTGGACCTCTTCGCCCCCTCCCAACACTTACTTGTCTTTTCACAAGATGGTGAAGTCTACCGCAATAGCTAGACTACACGACGGGCTGCCGCTCGCGACATCGGTCGACGACTCTGACGTCGAGAAAGAACTTGCATCAACTAAACAACAGGTCAAGGCGATTATTCGCAAAGTCAACGACAAATCGGAACCCAAGGCGTCTATTGAGTCAGGTAACTACTCTATCCATTATATAATAACAGACAACGTAGTGTATCTGTGCATTTGCGACAAATCTTACCCGCGCAAACTCGCATTCTCCTACCTTGACGAAATCCAAAAAGAGTTCTCATCAACTTATGGCTCCGAAATCAGCAAACCGGGTTTACGACCTTACGCCTTTGTCCAATTCGACTCTTTTATACAACAGACTCGCAAGCTATATCAGGACAGCAGAGCTACTCAGAACCTCGACAAGCTCAATACTGAGCTACAAGATGTCACTCGTATTATGACAAAGAACATAGAAGATTTGCTTTACCGTGGCGACAATCTTGACCGCATGTCTCACATGTCTAGTAGTCTACGCGATGAGTCCAAAAAGTATAGACGCGCAGCCGTTAGAATCAACTTCGAGGCTCTGCTACGGCAATACGCACCTATTTCTATGCTTGCTCTAATGTTCGTATTCTTCATTTGGTACTTCTTCCTCCGATAAATATCATGATTTTTTGCCCGCACAAACGTCTCCTCAGAACGGATCTTCAAACGGCTCCTCCTCGTCCCAGTCGTCTAGGTCCTCGTACTCATATATAATAGCCCCGCCTTCCACACCTCCTTTCCCGATCTCCTGCGCTGCAAGATACGGCAGCGCAACGTTCTCTTTAGCCGCTTTCTGGCGATCCGTAGTCTCAAGGTTGAACGTCGTCAGCCCTTCTAGCACCTTCTCCTCGTCGTCCGCTCGCTCTTCGTTGTCGAGCTGCGTCACGCGCGAGCCATCAATCTCGAATTTACCAATAACTTCGCGCCCAGACCTGCGTCGATGCCGCATCTCTACAATAAACCGCTCATCATTCATCACAACGCCATCTGGACACTCCAAACACGCCAGCGCCGTCTCGTACGCCTGTCGCTCGTCCAGCGAGCCTAGCACGGGCTCTACCGTCAGCACTGTCGTCGCAAAGTACTTCGCAATATCCAGCTTGCTCGGGAATCCATGTACGCGTTCGTTCTCGCGGTTAGTTGACCCAAACAGCACGATCTGCGCCACAGACGCTAGCTCCACCAGCGTCTGCGACAGAGTAGTGCTCTCGAACGTCTCCAGCGAATCGATGACCACTATTTTCCGTCTATCAGCATCAACTGTCCGCGCCCACGTCCCAATTGCACCAACACCGTCAATCTGTACGCAATCAATGGGCGCCCTCGTGCACGTCGTCGAACAGTATCCTATCGCTGCATCAGTCTTTGATCTGTCGGCAATGAGCTCTACTAGCGCCCTACCGGATTGAACAAACGAATCAACAACAAGTATAACTGGACTGTACTCGCGCAGACTGATTATCCGCTCGAATATCAGCTTCTGATGACTCTTCTGCGCGCTATTCGCCATACTGCTGTCTCGAAGAAGAACCTGCGTGAACCTTAATTGGTCAGTTTGAACCTTAGCCACCACCACAACAATGGACTCAGACGATGAAGACACAAAGGAGTTCCAGACTTACAAAGATGCGCTTCTTTTTGCACTTGACGTCTCAGGACACATGAGCCTTGTAGCTCTCGACGCGCTGTCGGCGTGTCTTACCGTGCTGATCGAAAGACTAGTCAATTCCGCCACTTCTCCTTTCGGTCTCGTCCTTTTTGGCACCAAATCCGCCACAAACATGAACTATCCGTCCTGCTATACCCTTATCGACCTCAAAAAACCCACAGTCGAAGATGTCAAAACGCTAACTGATCTCATACATAGCCCTGCCGCCCTCAGCGAGCTCATTGGCGATGGCCCCGCTCCTCTAGTCGCTGACGTCTTCTCCTTCCTAATCCAAAAATTCCTCACCAATTCTACAGATAACATGTTCAGGAAACTCGTTTGGATCACATGCAACGACGACCCTTACAACTCGCTCACTGCCAGCCCTAACGACGCTTATGCTATCGCTAACGATTTCAAGGGCCACAATATCCAGTTCTCCCCGATCTTCCTCTCGCGGCCAGACCACTCTTTCGACTCCTCTATTTTCTACGACGTCGTGCTTGTCAATAATATCGCACCCGATCAGGACCCAGAACTCATGCTCGGTGACATAGAAGACCTCCCGTCCTTCGTCATCTCCTTCAAGGACCCAAAACGCGCTACCTTCAGAGTCCCGCTCGAAATCGCAGACGGTGTAGAAATTGCCCTTAGAGGATACTCACTCATCAGAAGCCACACAAACATCAGAGAACGTAACGTCTACATAAAGGGCGAAAACTTCCAGTCCGTCATTACCAGCCGCCAATGGTTCTCGCAGCTCACCTCTAAAGTACTGTCACCAAACGACCTTGTCTACGCATACAAGTTCGGCCCGACCCAGCTTGTCGAGTTCACTTCGAGCGAAATCAAATCTATTCGCAATTTCGGCCAAAGTCACATCAAAATCCTTGGGTTCAAACCGCTGCGCGACCTGCCCTGGGAATTCAACATTAAGAATCCTATTCTACTCTACCCAGATGAGGAGACCATCTCGGGCTCTTTTAGAACCTATGCCGCCTTACACAAATCCATGCTCAATTCGCAGACTTGCGCGCTCTGCTACACCCTTCTCCGATCTGGCCGACCCGTTTTCAGTGCTATGATCGCTCACGACGAGTTCAGAAGCAAAGCAGAGAAAGACAAGGGCCCACCTCTCCATCCAGCCGGTCTGTCCCTTATAACACTTCCGTATGCCGACGACCTCAGAGACGAGCCAGAAGTACTGAGACAGCCGCAACCACAACAGACTGCAATTGAGTTCGCCAAGCAGTTCATAGAACTACTCACTATGAAAGACGGATTAGACCTGTCTCGGTACAGAGACGTGTACGCGGAGTTCTATAACGATTTTTTGCTGGCTATAGCGCTTGAAGACCCTACGCCAGTTATGGCACCGGACGGGTCGATCCCCAAATACAAATCTATTACATCTATCGCTGGTGAACAGATACAGAAATTTAATATGTCCATTCTCAACGAGGCGAACCCCGAGAGGACCCTAAAAAGGGCAAAAAAGCAAAAAAACAGTGACTAATAATATCAGGTCTCGATCTCAAGAGGCTCTGCGGTAGGTTTCCGCTTCATAAGCCTCAAAGTCACCAGAGCATCGCGCAGTCTGTCCATGGTCGTCTCTGGAATCTCTTGCTCCTCCGAAAGCACCGAGATGCTGCCGTGTTTTTGGGCCAGACGGTGCTTGGCAGTGCCGATTCCGTCTATGCCACCTTCCTGGCGTTCGCCTAGCCAGGGCTTAGCGGATTCTCCATACGGGTTGATAATGACGACGTGGTAGATGACCATACCGAGGATTGTGAAGACAAAACCCACAGGATACAGCCAGTACACGGTGTAGCCAAACACTCTGATACCCACAATAAGACCCCAGAAATCACTTGTCAAGAGGGACATGTTGTAGAAAGTAGCGGAAGACATACGCAGGAGGAACGGAGCGGCAATGTAGAGGAAAAGCAGGCACAGCGTGTAGCCGACGAACCATCCTGCAACTTGTCCACCCCACGTGGCCTGCTTGAGGCTGTTTCTGTCGAAGATAGCCATCTGCACGCCGTTGATAAAGATACCCCAGAAACCGAGCTGTCCCAGTACTTCGTAGATGGGTTTCTCTGAGACAAAGAACTCCTGTAGGACATTGGAAATACCGTAACAGGACGCAGCAATAATCACAAAGAAGTCACCCTTGACCCTGTCAGTAGCGGCGTAGTCTTTATCGGTCAAAGAGTCGGAAACAATAATGAGAGACATTCCTACTAAACAGACGACTATACCGATGATCTGGACCCATTTATAACGTACTTTCAAAAACAAGAAGGACAGGATAACCACAAACACGATAGCCCACATGTCGAGTACCTCTGCACTGAGCAAACTAGTGTACTGGTAGGCCTTGACTATGAAGTAGTTACCCTGGACATCGGCGAAGGCGAAGAGGAAGTACTTCCAGCCGTCGTGTAGGAGGATGCGGCCGAACCGACGGATCCCGTATTTGTATATAGTCCAGGGTGTGAAGAAGAAGCCAAGAATGGCGTAGTTGAAAAAGGACTGGAACGCTGGGATGGAGTTGCCAGAGTTGGCTAGATAGGTGGTGAAAGTGTTGGTGGCGACAATAGAGAGCGAGAGGAGCTGACCGAGCACAAAAATGACCCAGAACTGTCGCGAGTACAAGAACTGGAAGTATTTGAGTCTTTTCTGTGACTCAACGGACTCCGTTGAAGAAGACTCGACAACAGACAGGTCTTTAGTCGGATCAGTTGCAGGATCGAGATCGTGATCCATGATATCAATCGCACCGTAGTTTCGCGTGCAGGGTCTAGACTTTATGATCGTACAAAAAAGAGAGGTTCTAATAAGTAGACACGCAAGTAGAAACCCCTCGAAGGCCTAACGTATCTTGATATACAATGAATATGTCGAAATCTGAAGGGTGGAACGTTCAGACAGATCGAGAAAATTTGAATAAGGTTTGGCAATTTGAGAATCTTATCAGCCGTGCAAGCCATAGCTTGAATACAGATGCCTGCTTCAGTAGGCGACAAAACAGGTCAGAAAAAGAGAAAAGAAGAAAATTAGAGAACAATGTAATACGTAATATATCGGGTAGGCTAAAATACAAAAAGCTGATGCACTGTACAAGCTGTGGAGACTGATGAAGATTAGTTCGGGTTACTCCGAGGTCCCACGATGGGCATTACACCTAGCTGCCACCGAGCAATGTTCCTTATCTAGCCCCGCGACCTCGGCTGCAAAGAAGGCCATGAAATACCAGCCATGCTGTGTGAGTATCGATCCACCCGCGAACTCGAACCTTGTATCAGATTATTGTTCAGGTGTGTACTTAGAATCGGCGACGTCGCAGTTCATAATCACCTGGAAGTCGTTCTTTAAGAATGCACTCGATGAGTCTCGCAGGCTGCTGCCTGGATTCGAGATCGCCGCTTTACATGCGAACAATATATCCGAAGACATGACTGAATGGGTGCCGCTGGAAATCCATTCAATCGTTGCAATGAACCCACTACCGCTGTGGTTCCAGAAACTGCTCAGTATGGGGTTCAAGCTGCATCCAGAAGAGGACATGAACCTCGTTGTTCTGCTACCGTTGGCGCCATTCAACGCAACCCCGCGGCCGTTCAGGACTGCTGAAGTGCGCGCTGGTGATTTACTGCATATACACGGCGCGCCATTTGCCGCTGCCAACAGCGCGCTGTTCACAGGCTACCAGGGCCGCGCATATGTGTCGTACTCGGGCGATCTGATCTTCTCGGACTTCGATTTCCTCTACGGACTGCAAGGCGGTGTAGCGACTACGCCGGATCATGCCTGTGTCGGACTCGTCCTCGGCAGTCTGTCCAAGGGCACCGATGTCGGCCGTGTCACAGTAATCGTCCCCTGGAAGCTCGTGACGCGCGTGCTCCGCAGTACGCTCGATATCTCCGACAACGACGCCGAGCTCATGGTCACAGACCTGCCGTATATTCCGATGAAATCTGTGCCATGTGTTCGTGTCGTGTACGGTCAGCGCGCCAGCTGGGGCAGCGCCGTGCTGCTGGACAGCAGAACGCTCGTGACCAGCCGCCACGTCGTCGGGATCGGCTACACATCGATAACGGCGCTGTTCCCACAGGAAGACGCTAAAGACCCTCAAAAAATCCCGTGTACAGTAATAGGGTCACCGATCGAGAACCTCGATATTATTTTCTTGCGGCTCACTGTCGAAGTGCTTGCTGCACCGGTCGAATTCGAACTGTTCCCGCACACAGCTCAAAGGTCAGTCTCAGTCGGCTACGGTCTCTTCCCGCCGACAGCGACTCCTACACCCATGAACCCGCTGTTGTCGTTCGGTGAAGTCTCAAAAGTATTCCGCATGAAAGTCCTGCCAAACTCGCGGCGCGCTATCCCGGCCATGATCATGACCTCCTCGGCTTGCTATAGCGGCGCTTCTGGTGGCGGACTGTTCACCACCTCCGGCAAACTACTTGGTATCATCACAAGTAACGGCAAAGTCACTGCCACTTCTGAAGTGTTCCCACACCTTGGTTTTGTTATCCCCAGCTCGCTCGTTAAAATGGCATGGACTAGTCTCCACCACGTCGCATCACCGCTCCGAACGACCTCGCGTCTCAAATCGCTCTGGGACCTCGAACCCACGCACAAACCGCTACGGCCAAAACTCTAGCCCATAAGGACTTACTCCTGAAACAATAAGGAAAAATCGACCAAATTTTGCCCTACAGTACTGTAGCACCGACTGCATAGGCTCGAAGAAAACATACATGTCACGTGACACCATGTGCAAGCTCCCATGAACATGGTTGGTGGTGCTGCTTCTACACCACGCACCACGCACCACGCACTGCTGTCTGCCACACCAGCCCTGCCCCGACAGCCGACCTTCGCGGCGGACAAATACAACGATAATTGGCCTGCGATTTCCATCTGCAGTGTTCTCCCGCGCTTTGTATTCTGTAGTGTCGCTCTCTTCTGCGTGTGCGCAAGCGTGTATGTGAATGCTTTCTTCTACGACCACAGATCTGTTTTGCATTCCCCACGTTCTCCGGCACTACACCGCTTCCTGTTAGCACCATTCAGTACCGTTTACACAGCTCTATGTCCGACGGTGGCGGCACAACGGCTGCAGCCTCTGGCTCTGCGCTAGCCCCCTCGCGCACTGCTAACGCTTCACACGCAGCCCCTGCTCCACCCGCGCCTGCTCCTATCATACTCGCCGATACCGCGTCTGACGACATCCTCACTCAGCCCACCCCAGAAGTGCTCAAAATTATAGCAGAGTTCCTGCAGACAATTGTCGACCAGAACGACAGGATAGTCGCGGATCAGCTTGGCGGCCCGCAACATCTCGCTTCGCGGAAGTTGCACTCTGAACTCGCGACTGCCGGCGTCGAATCTGCCGCCATACTCATGCACAACAACATTCTTTCGTTCCATGGTCGAAACGTGCCCGCAATATCGCTCGACGCGTACTTCGCGCGTATCTTGAAATACTGCCCGGCCACCAACGAGGTCTTCCTGTCGCTGTTGGTCTATTTCGACAGAATCGCACAGCGCGCCAATTCTCTCTCACCGCAAAACGAGCCGATATTCATTCTAGACTCCTACAACATTCACCGCCTCGTCATCGCCGGTGTCACTGTCGCATCAAAATTCTTCTCAGACATATTCTACAAGAACTCCCGCTACGCAAAGGTCGGTGGCCTGCCGCTCGACGAGCTCAACCACCTAGAGCTTCAGTTCCTTCTGCTTAACGACTTCGAACTAGCCATATCCGTGCAGGAACTCAAACAGTATGGAGACCTCCTCGTTAAGCACTACAACAGCCAACACTCTTAGCTCGCGTTGGCTTCGCAGCCCATAGCCGCAGCAGCACGTGGTGCAATGACTTCAATCACCACACTTCGTAACCGCCAGTCCCCACCGTTTTCCACCTTCCGCGCCAATTAGACGTTTGCTTCATGCACTCTAATGGTAATCCCGATAATATCTTCCAATAACACGCGATATTTTACATGATCTTATTCATTCCATCACGTATTCCTGCTCATTCGCTCCTCTCGTATTACAGCCAGTCACAGTACACTATGCCTCATCCCCTAAACCCTAAGATGGGGTTGCCCACCGTATATCAGCGATCGCTGCTTTCTTTGTCACCCAATTTCTACCCGTATCTTTTTTTTCTGTGACGTCGCTGCTAACTACCTCACTCAATTAAAGATATTTCTGACAATAAAAAAATGCCAATTACTAAGATTCACGCTCGTCAAGTCTTCGATTCTCGTGGAAACCCTACCGTTGAGGTCGAATTGACCACAGACAAAGGTACGTTCCGCGCTATTGTACCGTCCGGTGCTTCGACTGGTATCCACGAAGCTGTTGAGCTTCGCGACGGAGATAAGTCCAAATGGGGTGGAAAAGGCGTCCTAAAGGCCGTCGAAAATGTCAATTCCATCCTCGGACCGGCTCTTATTAAGTCTGGAATCGCTGTTACCGACCAGGCCGCTATCGACAAGTTCCTCATCGACCTTGACGGCACCCCCAACAAAGGCAAACTAGGTGCTAATGCCATTCTTGGTATTTCGCTTTCTGCTGCTCGTGCAGGTGCTGCCGAGAAGGGCATTCCTCTTTACGCCTATGTCTCAGAACTTTCTGGCGCAAAGACCCCCTACGTTCTCCCTGTACCCTTCTTCAATGTTCTGAACGGAGGCTCCCACGCCGGAGGTCGTCTCGCCCTTCAGGAGTTCATGATTGCCCCCACCGGCGCTCCCTCTTTTACCGAGGCAATGCGCTACGGAAGCGAAGTTTACCACATCCTCAAGAGCCTTGCCAAGGAAAAATACGGTGCTGCCGCTGGCAATGTCGGTGACGAAGGTGGTGTGGCCCCCGCCACTCACACCGCCGAAGAGGCTCTCGATCTCATCACCGCTGCC
This sequence comes from Tortispora caseinolytica NRRL Y-17796, assembly GCA_001661475.1. Classification (NCBI taxonomy): domain Eukaryota; kingdom Fungi; phylum Ascomycota; class Trigonopsidomycetes; order Trigonopsidales; family Trigonopsidaceae; genus Tortispora; species Tortispora caseinolytica. The sequence goes on from KV453841.1 coordinate 2,500,168, forward strand.
ATCGAAAAGGCCGGATACACTGGCAAAGTGGGCATTGCTCTAGATGCTGCCTCTTCTGAATTCTTTAAGGATGGTAAGTACGATCTAGACTTCAAGAACCCCGAGAGCGATCCATCCAAATGGCTCACTGGTGCTCAGATGATCGACTACTACAAGGACCTCGCCAAGAAGTACCCCATTATCTCTGTTGAAGACCCTTTCGCTGAAGACGACTGGGAGACTTGGTCTGGATTCACCCTCGAGAGCACTGTCGGAAAGGCTCAGATCGTCGCCGATGACCTCACTGTCACCAATCCTCTTAGAATCAAGACTGCTATCGAGAAGAAGGCTGCCGATGCTTTGTTGTTGAAGGTCAACCAGATTGGAACTTTGTCCGAGTCAATTCAAGCCGCTAAGGACTCTTTTGCCGCCGGATGGGGCGTTATGGTGTCTCACCGCTCCGGTGAAACCGAAGACTCCACCATTGCCGATATCGTCGTTGGTCTCCGCACTGGTCAGATCAAGACTGGTGCACCAGCTCGCGGTGAGCGTTTGGCTAAGTACAACCAGCTGCTGCGCATCGAAGAAGAGCTTGGCGACAAGGCTATCTTCGCTGGTGCCAAGTTCCATAATGCCAATTTGATTTAGGCAATTTTAGATACAAGTAGCCGCGTGCTATTCTTATAATTTTCCTTTTTTTTTTCTCTATTAGCACTAATACTTGCGTTGTGTAACGACCTGTAAGACAGAATGATCGAGACAATTAACAAATCGTTGCCAGGACGACAACCAATCAAAGCAGGGTGTTACTATTTATAGTTGCACTATTTACTTTGACACAGGCATTAGCCCCTTTCCTTCTCCCTTTCAACGACATACCAGCCAGTTGAACCCCTTGTTTCAGAGATCCAGGCTCTTTGACTCAGAAATCCCGCATTCTCTTCCCATTTAGTCAGTTGTCAGAGACTTGCCGTATCGAAATCTCAGGTTTTGTTACCCTGATACTCGCTTGTTCAGGTTCATACAGGCGCAAACAGCCGCTTACTAATTGCGCTATACCCGGACGACTATAGAAGGTCTCTGTCTTAACTGGACCCCACCGATTCTTGCCATTCTCATAAAAAAAGAGCGCTGATGACTACGCATGAACGGTTCGCGAGCAGAAACCCGTTCAGGGAGTCCATAGGAGATTCCAGTGCGGGAATTGCCTATTCAAGAAACTCTTCGCAAGATTCGAGAGGCTCTGGCAGCCATAACCCCTTTATCGACATGAAACCCGTGCAGCCTCCCCCCATGATGCGCAGTCTGTCTGAATCGTCTTCTGTTGGCAAAAAAATGTCTAGGCTCAGCTTGAGCGATAAACCGTCACCGCGCAAACCTGCACGCCCGCAAGGCGCAAAGAATTCCACAAAGACCGAGTCATTGCAGCGTGGAACTGCGAAGGACGACCGCAAAGAACACCCCAGCTCTAAAGACAAGAAGAAAAAGAAAGGCACCAAAAACGTGCCAGTAGATCGTATAGACCGTCTGGATGTTACAGGCTACTTCGGTATTGGCTCTTTCCACCATGACGGTCCTTTTGATGCGTGCACACCACACCGCAATAAGAACAAAGAGCGCGCGCCAGTACTTGCGTTCCCTGCGGACAGTGTCAACATGTCTCTTGCTGCTAGTTTGGCTGGTCCAACCGATTCAGATTCGCAGAACCAATTATTTGGCACAAACGAACCTGAAGCGTATTTCGATTACAACAATTCTGCTTCCAGGAAACTCAACAGCTCTAAACTAGGCCGGGCTAAGAGCGTTCACACATCCCGCCCCACGTCTACGTCATGGGCGAAGGCCTCTGAACCAGTTCAGATCGATCCTGCCGCTAAAGCAGAGTTCGTCCACGGCGACGAGTCGCTGGGCCTTGGTTCGTCTACCTTTTTAGAGGGAGCGCCTGCGCCTTCGTCGCTCGCTGCGAGGAATGTATCACCAAGCAACGGAAACGGGCTGGGTCGCAAGAAGAGTCTTGTCAAGAGATTCAGGTCGCTTTCGCGAAAGGAAAGCAGTGCTTCTCGCGAACGATCGCTTTCGAAGACACAGTCGAACGAGCAATTTGCTGTCACGCCCACGAACTCCGACACTGCAGTACCCCCGCCGCCTTCGTCGAAGAACGAAGAAGGGGTAGGCATCATTAAACGTGTTAAGAGTCTGCGTGGCAGAAAACAATAAGCTTACCTTAGGTTATTTCTGTTTATGCTTTGATATTTATTTTTGGGGGAACGGATCCAGCTTTTTTTTAATTTTTATTTATTGTTCTACATGTTTAGTACACGGACGCTGCTGGGGGGATCTGTGCCCGGTCTTCGGCGAGCGAAAAAAGAACTTTATTTTCGCTACAACGTTCTGCCAAACCTGTGCCTTTTGCGCAGCCTGTAAACGCTTGTATTTATTATTTATTATTAAATAAAAATGATAAAAGATGCGCGGTGCGTTGCTTTTGTGCTAGGAGCTTTGAGCGCATGGGCAGTGGCTGCCGCATTGCGTTCTCTGCCTTCAACAAACGACGAGCTGAAGCTGAAGATCGAGCCACGAAACGAACGGCCGAAAACGGAATGGGACGAGGATATTATCAATGAGCAGCTTGCCAGAAACATCGCGTTTCTTGGTGAAGACGGCGTGCGGAAGCTGCGCGAAATGAAGGTCGTAGTTGTTGGCGCTGGAGGTGTCGGATCGTGGGTGGTCACGATGCTCGCTCGATCAGGTGTAGGTCGCATTAGAGTGATTGATTTCGATCAGGTGACGTTGTCGTCACTCAATAGACACGCTGTAGCGGCACTGGCGGATGTCGGCACGCCAAAAGCGTCCTGTATAGCTCGCCGGCTGAGACAGGTAGTACCCTGGATCGAGATTGAGCCGATGGTGGAACTATGGACAAAAGAAGACGCTGCTGCATTGTTTTCAGGCGAGTTTGATCTTGTAATTGACGCGATCGACAATATCGACACCAAAGTCGATCTCATAGAATATTGTGTCAGGAACGAGCTCAAAATCGTGTCGGCAATGGGCTCAGCGACCAAAAGCGACCCTTCACGCATCACGATTGGCGATATCTCGTCTTCTACAGAGGACCCGCTGTCTCGCGCAACACGTCGACGACTGCGTTTGCGCGGGATAAGCTCCGGTGTGACAATCGCATATTCGCTGGAGAAACCTGATCCGCGCAAGGCCAAATTACTACCGTTGAACGAGAATAGCACAAGTGAAGAGATCGACGAGTTCGCGGTCCTGCCGAATTTCCGGTCACGGATTTTGCCTGTTCTGGGTCCTATGCCTGGAATGCTCGGGCTTGCAATCGCGTCGCACGTTCTTGTGACGTACGGCGGATACGATGTCGCGCCGGAGTACTCGCCTGTGCGAGAACGGACTAAGATCTACGACTCTGTTCTGCAGACAGCGCAGTCGCAGGCAATAAGATTGGAGAAACGCAACCATATAGATTTCGACGCGCAGGATACCGCGTACCTCATTGAAGAAGTGTTCCGTGGCCGCAGCGTTGTATCGCGCGAGTTTACGCGTCTTGCTTTCACAAAATGGGACCCGGCGGACCCGCGACCTTTATGCATGCACAATGTCGTTCTTATGACCAAGACAGAAGTGCAAAGACACGAGTTAGCGGTCTTGAGCGGCAAACATACACTCGAAGAGGTGTATTCGCCGGAGGTGATCGCTTTAGTGCGGCGACGGTTCCATGAGAACGATCTTTATGACAAATGGAGGTTCTAAATGTTTTAAATATTCGAAATATTTAGATACTCAAAATAAAAGCGAGACGATTATATACATACATAAATCATGAACTGTTGGCTCTTTCCGGGCCTGTATAGAGCAATCCAACACCGCTAAGCAACATTCGGGCTTCTGGATCAGTTTGAGCGCTGGTTTTTATGTGCACGTCAATGCCGCACGTTGAAGGCCACAAGTCTAGGTTGCCTTCTATTTCAGGGAAAAGTCGTACGTCTTCTGCGGTCAGACCGAGCGATATGTCGCCGTAACCGGATCCACCTCTTGCTGAGATGCCTTTGAAGTCGCGCGTGCGCGGCAGAACCACTTCCATTAACGTCGCCAGGAACTGGTACATCTTCTCACCCTTTAGCACAGATTGTGCACCGATTCGTGCACCCTTTTTCAGTTTCCAGAGCGGGACGGGGTTCTTCGCGTAGAGCGAGACGGGTTTCACGCCGGTTATGTGGTAGACCATGAGAGAAGTTGTGATGGCGAGGTCAGGATTCAGTTTTGCGTTCTTGTTGAAAGCATGCACAGCAATCTGCTCAATTCGCGGTATGTTTAGCCAGTCACGCACAGCTATACCGGGTTTAGCGACAGCACTGCCTTTAGGCGCCCGGCGAGGACGGTTATAGTGGTAGGGTGAGTCGCCCGGCCATTCTTCAAACTCAGCCGCAGGTTGTGGCGTCTCGTTATGCCGGTAATTCATCAACAGCAGGTCCGGCTGCAACGTCTGGTAGTAATGTTCCTCGAGTCGGTCCTTAACGGTATCGTGCGGGACGTACTTGTGCGATCGGATGTCCGAAGGCTTAAATGGCAGATGATGCGATCCAAGGACGCTTTTTTTGACCTTAATGCGGTGGTGTACAGGCGGTACAATCGATATCGACGATTTAAGAGTCGACTGTGAAACGTGAAATCCCCTTTGAAAGAGTTTCGACGTCATTTTAGAGGATTTGTGTAGGTTATAGGCGATAGTCGGTGGTCGATGGTTGGTAGTGTGGGAAAAAAAATTATAATGCAGTCAGCCAATAAGAGGGCTCGAATGGGGTAATTGAACTCGGGTCACCGATCAATGAAATCTGCGCTTCGACTATGAGCAGTATAAAATACGGCTTTTACGGTATTGGAAACCCAGGAAAGTTGGCATTGACACGGCATTCAGCTGGAAATATTGTTCTAGAGATGGTGCGTGCAGCATACAACCTGCCGGCGTTCCAGAGCGTAACGAACGGCCAGATCAGCGTCGGGACAGGTATTCTCTTGTTCCAGTCTGGAGTGTTTATGAACGAGTCTGGCAGAGCAGTCGTTCCAGAGATTAGACGACATAGAGACACGCCATTTGCGGTAGTGCATGACGATCTAGAGCTGAAACTGGGTGCTGTGAAGGTACAACATCAGGGCAGCCTGAAGGGACACAATGGTCTAAGAAGTATCGCCAAAGCTCTCGGAGGGGATGCATTCTCACGAATCAGAATAGGAATAGGTAGACCAAGTTCGAGGGATCCTGAAACTGTGCAAGGATACGTTCTAAGCAGGTTTACACGGGATGAGCAGCGAGTGTTGGAAGAGGAGACGCTTCCGCAGTTGCTGGAGCATATTGAGAGTATGATATCGACATTGACATGACACAACAGAAGCCAGTTGACTTCTTTTTTTATAGGTTATTTCTATCTTGTTTCTATTTCGTCTTCATGATCGCCCTCGAGCGAATCGGCCAGCGAACTGAGCTCAAATTCTTCGACGGCGGAGGCCCGAGTGTATTCGGTGGCTTCCTTGTTTGGACCACTGCATTTGATATAGAGATTGATGAAAAGCAGGATGAGGAAATATGCAATAAAACCAAACGAGAACAGGATCAGCGTATAGCTGCTGTGACCAACGCCTTTAGCGTCCAGCAGTATTAGTTGTTCTTCGTTAGCGCCCATAAACATGACGCCGGATGTCACAAGAAAGAACGGCGTGAGATGTTGAAACGACTTTATCTGGTCATATTCGGGCGCTGGGGCGTCCTTAAGGACAAATGAAATCTCAATTATACGACATAGACCAGCGCTCATCAGCACATAGCCAAACATAGCGTGTATGCGCGTGGATATTTCCAAGTTTTGGTGGTGGACAGACATCGACCAACCGGTCACGATAATGATAATGGCAGGGATTAATGACCGTCGGTTAGAATTGTACATAGACAAGAACACGCCCAGTATTCCGCCACACCACCATACTATTCCCATAGACGTATGTTGGTAATCTCCGTGGCTCCACGGTTGTCCCCACCGGTGCTCGGTGAAAGTATTTACTATGCCCCAAGCAAGGATCACCCAGGAGTCGTAGAACTCTTGTGGACGGCCTGTGCGCCGCAGTAGCGGCTGACCCACATACATCATGACAGCCAAAACGCAGCCGTAGCCTATGAATGCCGAGCCCATGATCCCGTGTGCAAGGCACTGGCCCAGATGAACCCCGTGGCAGAACCCGAGCGACGTGATCACGCCAAAACCCATCTGCACATAGCCAACTAGCGGTATGCACAGTTTCCCTAGCCAGCTATGGACAAATGCCAGTGGAGGCCGCACTTTCCCGAGCGGGCCTCGCTCAATGTGCAACTTCAAGAACACGCCGAGGACACCCTGGATAATGATCATCAGCATCACCGTCGGCACAAACTGCGAGTGTATATTAGACTTGAATTGGCGACCTTTGTGATGATGTCCGAGGAAATAGGCCACAATTACCAACGAAATCGCCGTGATTTGCACAGGCGCATGAAATCGGTTCCTAGCCAGTCCAAGTACCATACCGATCGGAAACAGGATTGCAAACGACAAGGTCATGAAAGCGATATGGATCCATAAAATAACATCCAACGGCGCATCTGTAGTGTACTCGTTAGGAGGCAGGTCGACGTGATGTTCGTGCGCCCACGATAATCCGGCAAGCAGCAGCCATTGCAGGGGGTACATGTGGTCGTTATGCGTGAGAGCTTGGGGTGGGACGAATCGGCTCCACCACTATTGGATCAGTGCTTCCGGGATAAGGTTGCGGCTGGCCATTCAAGTCTTTTGCAGAATATCTGCCTAATCCTTGCTCGCTGTAGCTTCAAAAAAAGATGCTTACATTACATTGAACCAGTAAAAATCTGCCATGTTAGCATATGGGCAGAGCAGAACGCTTCTGTTAAGAGCTATGCCGTTCTGTACCTTAACGTATCGATCTTAGACCTCTGAGTTCCATTGTGTATACCGAAAGTGCCGCACTAAACGTCTGGCACCGTTCTAGGCACTCGAACAGTACAGTCAACCAAATAGCCGCTATGTATTGTACATAACCAGAGTTATAGTAGCGCTTAGAGAAAGAACAGCAAGAGATGGCAAGCGACGCCTTGCGGTACACGCACGCCCAACGGTGTTTTTGTATCTCAGCGGCTTGTGCCATTATCGTTTGCCGACCTTTGCGGACAATGACGGCATTTGATACCCATACACACCTGTTCAAATTCAGAGACTTCGTTCGAACTATGCTTGCCACAGATGACGGATAAGTTTGATTGAACATACATTCCAGTTCTCCTCTCCAAAATCCGTTACCCGCGGCGCTATCTCGCGTGGCCACGCCACATTTGCTGGAGTAGCACTTCATTGTCCGTTTACCTACCACATGGAGTCGTTGGTACCGGAAACGTGGGCTCCCTTAGTGAAATGATGTAATATGAATTAGTAAAAAAAGTCATATTCTCACATAATTAAGAAAGCTAATATCTTGAAATGGAGAACAATGAAACTCAAATATATCGCAGATCGCCATTTTGAGATTAAGTAAAGTGAGCAATAAGTTTAGCTTTTTCCATAAACCAATGCACAATAAGTGACCATAAGTCTGCCGCGGCCAGTGCTATCAAAAATTGAGAGGTAACAGTTGAAGTTTCGCCTGTGGACATAGCCTTGCTAGAAATCCACAGCTTGAAACGTATGAACTATTCCACAATCTGATGACATACTGACCGCGTGAATTAGAAAACATATCGGCTATTCTAATTACACCAAAAGGCGCATCCATTACGCCATGGGTTAGTACCCATAGAAGTTCTTCGCTTTAATAAAGTTTTAAGTTTTCAAGTGTGCAGAAATGCCATGTGGCGGGTCGGAGTCCTTTAGAACGCCACCCGACTAATGGAGTAAGCTGCACTAAAAGACTCAATTACTGGTCCAGCATATGTTACTTTTTCATTTCTTTTTTTCTTCTATAAAGAAGATTCGGCTGAGTGCATATCCACCAGCGCCTCGTTTTAATTTAATCAAAAGTTTAGTTCTGTCCGAATGAAACGTTGAATAGGGGCAAATTATGGTTTGCAATCCGCGCCCTTATTGGCTGATACATCCATCATTCTGACGTAGGACTAAGTTTCTTTCTTAATCAAAAGCACTTCGATTGTACTTATTAAAGCAATACTCAAAACTTGCAGAAACGTTTAGCGTTTGAAAGAATGCTTCTAAACCCCGCATATAGGATTTTCGCTCATTAAGCTCGGGTATGCTTAGTAGCCTTGAGCCAGTTTTGTCATGCGGAAGCTTATCAACTACCAACGAGTGACAACATGCCGTACAGTATGACACGTGTTGCACACAAAAGGTCTCCAATATCTCTTAACAGCCTCAGGCAGCTTGACGGCCCATATTAATTACCACCGCATTCTGATTAGATGCGCCTCCTGTAAATGGTTAAGTGGTAATGAAGAATAGAGTTGTACGGTTTTAAAGTTATCACAACAACACTTCTCTTGGCAAGAGTTTATTCATAAGCGCTTCCATCAGCTTGGCTGAGTCTGTATGGTTTATCAGCGGGACTCCAACCATCTTCTGATCCGCTCAATGACATTAATTGTTGAGTAGCGGATGCTTTTAAAACTAGATGAACATAAGAAGTCGTGCTGCTTCCAAAAACGGCGTCACGGTATCGACCTCTAATCCATTCCAGTTCATATTCGGTTTTCGCCAGATGAATAAAGTGCTTGTGAACTTTATCCGTGAAAATCAGATTCATTAATTCCAGGATGGTAGAAGCAGCCGAAACCTCCTAAACAGTGGCTTGTTCTCAAGAAATCGTAAACCATATCTGAAGATTCGACTCTGTCAGGAAACTGGCCTAATACTGTAAAGCACCGCGCGCACGTTCCCGTAGAATCATTACTCCTGAGGGCAACATCTTATGATACTGACCGAATAACTTTCTGGTTATACCATTCTGCTTTCCAGATAATTTTCCACATAAAGTTAATGAAATGAATGCATCGGTTAATCACCTAAGCTTCATCTATAAAGCTCAGAAATAGACCAAACAGAGAAATGCAGCTCATCAAGATAGGCAATTCCTTATTAAGCTTTTAAGTCTCAGCTGAATCCAGGCTCTGATGCATTCAGAGCGCAGAGAGTGCAGAGGGCACAGAGAGCGCAGGATATAAACCCCACTAACCGTTCTATGCGACCTTAAGTTCATATTCTGTAACAATGCATACTATTTGGAGCACTGTTACAGCTGTCGAGACGTTCGTTTGCGAACCCCCAGTAACAACAACAACTCTATATCAAAAGTATTTCACCAGTGACACAGGTATCAAAACTGTGTATGACAATTATTGCGTACCCCAGGTAGAAACTGTTAGCGGACAGTATTGCTACGCATGCGCTCCAACAGTTGTAACCTATGTTCCTCATCCTCCTCTCGTTTCCGATTCTCATACATACGTATGGGGCTATTATGAAGAAGCCACGGTTTCTGTATCCGTTGACATTGACATTGCTGTCACAGTCGAAGTTCCTGTTATAATCACCAAAGTGGTTCCAACCGGAGGCCATGGAGGCATTGGAATACCAACAGGCACAGGAGGCCACGGCGGCACCGGAGCACCAACAGGCACCGGAGGCCACGGCGGCACAGGAGGCCACGGCGGCACCGGAGCACCAACAGACACAGGAGGCCACGGCGGCACCGGAGCACCAACGGGCACCGGAGGCCATGGCGGCACCGGAGCACCAACAGGCACCGGAGGCCATGGCGGCACCGGAGCACCAACAGGCACAGGAGGCCATGGCGGCACCGGAGCACCAACAGGCACAGGAGGCCATGGCGGCACCGGAGCACCAACAGGCACAGGAGGCCAAAGCGGTACTGGAGCGCCAACAGGCACAGGAGGCCAAAGCGGTACTGGAGCACCAACAGGCACAGGCAGCCAAAGCGGTACTGGAGCGCCAACAGGCGAAGTAGCTGGCTGTTCCGAAATACCACCATATGAAGCCAATTCACTCTTTGTTGCAGCATACAGTGGTTATTTTAGCCCCGCTGAAATAGCGGATGCTAGCTATAGGCAGGAAAATGGAACAGAACTCACCTATTACTTGACCGGCTCAGGTATTTTTTTAAATATCATGGAAGAGAGCGTGACAGAAGTAGTAGGATATGTTCTCATGGATGGCATTGATAATTTCCTAGTGACAATGGAGCCTCTCACCAGTGGCGATGCTGAGGTATATTTTTATCTCGGCGACGTTGCAATGTCTTGCAATGATATTAACCAAGTTGGTGGCTCTGGACTGGCAAGAACAGGATCTTTAGAAGCCATAACAGATTATTCTACCGAATTCTCATTCGCTGTGGAGAACCTATGGTATCCGTTGCGTCTTGTCTTTCAGCATGATGCCGCAGATAGAAAACTTGTTCGAAGAGCCGATTTGGGAACAGTGAACATCGTGCCAAGAATAGGAGATGTTGTTGCAGATTTCTTTGTAATGGCTGGGCCTGTTACTACCGGAACAGCAGTGCCAAGTGCAAGCGGTTCAGAAACCAATACAGTAACTGGCAGCGATACTGGTGTACCAACAGGAAGCGATACTGGAGCACCAACGGGAAGTGACACTGGCGTACCAACAGGAAGTGATACTGGAGCACCGACTGGCAGCGATACTGGTGTACCAACTGGTAGTGATACTGGAGCACCAACGGGAAGCGACACTGGCGTACCAACAGGAAGTGATACTGGAGCACCCACTGGCAGTGACACTGGCGCACCGACTGGCAGCGATACTGGAACACCGACTGGCAGTGACACTGGAGCACCTACTGACAGCGATACTAGCGCACCAACTGGTAGTGATACTGGAGCACCAACGGGAAGCGACACTGGCGTACCAACAGGAAGTGATACTGGAGCACCGACTGGCAGTGACACTGGAGCACCTACTGGCAGCGATACTGGCGCACCAACTGGTAGTGATACTGGCGCACCAACTGGCAGCGATACTGGCGCACCAACTGGCAGTGATACTGGAGCACCGACAGGAAGTGACACTGGCGTACCTACTGGCAGCGATACTGGAGCACCGACTGGCAGTGACACTGCCGCACCTACTGACAGTGATACTGGAGTACCAACTGGCAGTGATACTGGAGCACCGACAGGAAGTGACACTGGCGTACCAACAGGAAGTGATACTGCCGCACCGACTGGCAGTGACACTGGCGCACCAACGGGAAGCGACACCGGCGTACCAACTGGCAGCGATACTGGAGTACCAACAGGAAGCGATACTGGAGTACCAACTGGCAGTGATACTGGCGCACCTACAGGCAGCGATACCGGCCTACCGACTGGCAGTGATACTGGAGCACCAACAGGAAGCGATACTGGAGTACCAACTGGCAGCGATACTGGAGCACCTACTGGCAGCGATACTGGCGCACCAACTGGTAGTGATACTGGCGCACCAACAGGAAGCGATACTGGAGTACCAACGGGCAGCGATACTGGCGTACCAACAGGAAGCGATACTGGCGCACCTACAGGCAGCGATACTGG